>VWZZ01000739.1:73862-99968 GCA_013399095.1 Psophia crepitans | reverse complement strand
CCTTCCCCAATTTTTAAAGAACATTAAATCAAAATGAAGTTCCACAGAACTCCTGTATTTGTTATAGGTTCACACACTGGTTTGACAGCTAAAGCCCAAGGTGTATAAAGAAGGTAACCACATTAAAACCAGTAAGTATTAACCAGCCACCTTATTAATGACAGTGCATGCTCTAACAATTTCAGAAGTGTTGTGTTACGCAGTGTTAAGATCGTAGAATCATATAATCATAGAATCACTAAGGTTGAAAAGGACCTCTGAGATCATCAATTCCAACCATCAACCTAACACCACCATGCCTACTAGACCATGTCCTGGAGTGCCACGTCTACACGTTTTTTGAATGTCTCCAGGGACATTGTTTTCCCCTGTCTCTGGAAATTCATTTAATTTCACAGAATATTGCATACGAGTTTTAGTTTTAGCCATATGTCAGTTTTCAGAGTCAGTTTCCTTCAAATCTCTTAACTACAGACTCAGTGGAACACATATGAAAATCTCTGCCTGTCCACTGTATTTACTATATTTAAAAAAAAAAAAAAGTTAGAGATGAGCCAGAATTAAGGTATCAAAGGCTTTTACAGTACAGCTTCACTGGGCCTTACTCTAACAGGTGAGAAAATTATATTTACACCAACATTAATGAAAAGCATGGCCCAACAGAAGAGATTCATATAGCCAAACAGCTGATGTTGAGGGACTGACATCCATACTATATGCATGGGGGGTACATGGAGATGGGGGAAAAGGGAGTGTATACTGAACTACTCTTGTGGGTTAACCTTGGTAGGCAGCCAAGCCCCACGCAGCTGCTTGCTCACTTTCCTGCTTCGGAATGCAGGAGAGAATCAGAAGAGTAAAAGTGAGAAAACTCATGGGCTGAGATGCAGACAGTTTAATAGGTAAAGCAAAAGCCATGCACACCAACAAGGCAAAATATGGAATTCATTCTCCACTCCCCATCATCAGGGAGGTGCTCAGCCATCTCCAGGAAAGCAGGGCTCCATCATGCATAACAGTTACCTGGGAAGACTGGTACCATCCCTCTGAAGGTTCTCGCTTTGTCCTTCCTCCCTCTTCCCCACAGCTGTTATGACATCATACGGTATGGAAAATCTACCCCTTTGGTCAGTTTGGGTCATCTGCCTAGTTGTGTCCCCTCCCAACCTACAGTCCACTCCCAATTTATTCACGCGGGGACCAGAGTGAGAAACAGAGAGGGCCTTGATGCTGTGCAAACACTGTTATGCAACAGCTGGAACTTCAGTGTGCCATCAGTATTGTTTTGGTCACAAATCTAAAAAACCAGCACCATATGAGCTGCTATGTAGAAAATCAGCTTTATCCTAGCCAGTATAACTACACATCTGCTCCTGGGGACTCAGTGTCCATTAGCCACTGCAATGCATCTTCAGGTTTATCTTCATTGAACAGAAATACAACTTGTGAACCCTGAGACCACTTTGTAGTGTGAGTGAAAGGCTTTGTTTCAAGAGCAAAAATTTCAAACTAAAATACTAATGTGGATGTATCTGATGTGGCCTCTCAGGAACAAATTACTAAAGGATGAAGAGAGACATAAACAGCTTTGAAAGTTGTAATAAATATTTCTTATTTAATGCATGAAGAAGGCGATGAAGGAATTCAGAGATTAAGTAAGTGACATGTTTAAGTCTGTGGCCAGGGAAAAATGATGTGTAGTGAATACAGTGATGAGTAACAAGACCTGTCATAACCTCACAAAGGTTGCAAGGATGAAGATACGCGATCCTGGCAAAAAAGCAGGCATGTCCAGTAGCAACAAGAAAAGCACAAGCATATCTTCATTGTGAATATGCAGTCTATTCTGTTTCCTACAATTTAAGCAAAATACCTATAGTCATTGCAGAAGATAATGACAAGACCTTGCCTTGTTTAGAATAACAGGTGGCTACTAAGGAAATGTTTGCTTCCTACACGTTAAGAATAAACTGCAGGAAGGGAAATGAACTGTTAAAGATGAAGAGTAAAAGCACTTCAGTGTAATCCCTAACAAGACTATTATCATACTTGTAAATTTTATTTTATTACTAGTAGGATTTTTGCTACCTTTTTTTCCCCAGAAGTTAAGCTACTTCTTGAACTGAGACTGAGAGAGCATGTATTTCTTCTATATTTCTCCTGAGCTGAAAACAATAACAATTGTGTATGTATGTCAAAGATTTTCAGGCAAGTGACAAATGCAAAGTTGTTATCATTACTGGAGGATCAGAAAATCATCATTCAAGGTCCGTTAATATAGGACGGGAAATCTTTCAGAAGATCTCTTGGCATTAATTTGCAAAAACATCTGTGTTCTACCCAGTACGGAATTTTCCTAAAATCAAGATGTCTCAAATAATTGCTTCTACTTTCGACTTCTCTTTGAAGTTGTTAATCTTGTGATTACGACAATTTAGATGAGAAGATACATAAGAGACTATAGACTTAGGTTTATTTTGGATGCTGAATAAGTAGTAGACATGTGAACTCCTAAACATATATTTTGCATCAAAAGAGGCCACAAAAAGACTAAAACATAGGACATATGTACATTTTGTTCCAGATAAAACTTTCCTTCTGTCTCACTGCAAAACTCCATAGCCTTTATAGAGAACTTTAGGTTAATTTAATACGTTCTTCTCATTTACATTAAGTGAATTATATTCAATAAAACCAGATAAATCTGATAAAATAACATAATCAGATCATGGAACAGAACAGAATTTACCTGGCTATATACAACAAAACTTTTAATATCATGATGTGCAAAAGAGTAGTTGGCAGCCAAGTACCAGTGCTGAGCTACTTCAGAGAATTAATGGCTGTCTGGTATATTATATTGCTGTTAGGAAGTACTACAGTACTTGAGAATGGAATAAATTTGGGAGTGAAGGGAAATAACTAATGGAATACTGAAAAAGGCTTCTGCTAGATAAAGATAGGCAGATTCATTTTTAATTTCGAACTCATTGGAAAATCCTGGGCTTGAAATGTCAGCTCAGGCTTGAGTGATTGAGTTTGTGCTCTTCTAAGGGTAGACTGAGATAAAAGAAGGAATGACAGATAAAAACCTAGGGAAAAATGTGCAGTGAGAGCTGGAAAAGAGAGTAGGCACAGCAAAGCAATGATATGGATGAATTTTAGAGGTTTGTATGAGAAAAAGTTCTGCACAGAATAGTATTTGTAGTGAAGGCATTAGGTCCCTCCTAAACTGAGGTTGAAGTTAATTCATTTAAATGCTTACCTCTGTCTCACCTTTTCTCCAACTAAATAAAGCCACTTTTCCAGGCATTTTTGAAGGCAACATATAGGAGATGTATTTGAACAGTTTCACAGAAATATCAAGTATCCTCCTTTGTATAGCTCTTTCCACTACTGAGTGAGGACATCTGGGTAGTTACTGTTGACTCATACAAATTATTCTCCTTTCATAACTTTTTTTTTTTTTTGCATTTACATCTTGGCATTTATTTTCATAAATAAAAAAAAAAGAACTTGTATTGTTATGACCTAACCAGCCTGTGCACATGAAGTGGACTATGCAATAGCATCTTCGGCTCTGTTTAGTGAAAAAAGTCACTGAGGTGGTAATTAAGTCTGTAGTTCTTGTCCGTAAGTGGTAAAGGGCAAATGGTACATTGGGTTACTGATCACATATACCCCTCATGTGCATGCTGCTTTGTGGTGCTTGCTCTCAGGGGACAGCAAGAGCAATCTGCTCCCCAGGAGAAGTGAGAGCCAATGGTGACAGCAAGGTAGCAAGGGCAGACAGCTCCTTGGTGATGAGACAAGTATAAGGTTGAGCCAGGATGTCAAGTCAGTGGTTAGGATCAGCCAAGCCAAGTGTAGGCATTCATAAAGCATACCTCATGCTGTAGGTATAGACCAAGTACAAGGACCTGAACTTAAATGAAGAGAGTAAAGCCCTAATGAGCCACAGCTCATTCTCACAACTCTTTCTCACGTAGCAGTCTGATGCAGGGTTTCACAGTTGCACCACTGTATGGAGCTGGCAGGGAAGAGATTGCAGAGACTGCTGTTGTGCTCTGTTCTCTGGTGCTTTCTTGTATAGTTGAAAGTGTAAGTTAAAGTCGAAGGTTTTTTGTATCCACTCCTTCTACAGTCAGGTAGAAAGGTAAATCTCTTGAAAGTTAATAATTGCCAGACATTATGGGACAGAATTTCTGATAAGAGGTAGACAGGTTCCTCCATTTTCTTGTATGTATTTGGTAAATATATATTAGAACATCTAAGAAAAGAAAACCATGGACAATGACATAGGAAAGTGGGCTAGAGCTACTAGGTTGTTCTTACATTTCAGTTTTGTAGCTTCTAACATATTCCAGGCTTTGTACCTACTTTGATTTTCAGGTCTCTCTGTTCCTAGTATAGCATAGTGATTTTATAAAATTGCTCAACAGCTTGCGATTTTTTCTTTCTTTTTTATTTTCTTAAAAAAGAAAAAAAGATGTGGTTTAGCATTTTTCCTTTAATATGAGTTGTTTATGAATTTCTTATGTAGTGGGGGTTAGAGAGACCCATAGCTACAGCTCCTGTATATCAGCTATTCACAAAATATTTGGAGGAATTAGAATCTAACACTGATTAAGAGTTTGAGGGAATCAACGAAAACCCTTGCCTTTACCCCAAAAAGCTTTAATTAATTGGCCAAATTTCCAATTGAATGAAAAGATTTAATGTGATAGCAAAAGATTACCATGTTGGCTGAAATAAATCTTGTAATTTCCACAACTATTGCTTTGTGATATGACTTTGTTTTTTTCTTTTAGGATCCTTTCAGTCTGCATGATTCTCTCTATTTTAAATGAGACATTGATTTATGTGACTGCACCATGTACTTCAGTATTTTGGGTCGTCTTTGCATCATGAGATACTCGTTGGTTGATTTTGTTCTTCCTGCAGCTGAAACACTATGTAACTGAGCTGGTATCAGAACATAAGGAAAGTGACTCAGCCACAAAAATGGAAGGGAATAATAGACTCAGTGTATGTCCAAAGTGTGTTTAACATATACGGCACAGAATATAATGTTTTGAAACATTCTACGGGTATATTCCTATTTCTAAACTTAAAAATCAATTTCAATCTCTCCAGGTTTCTGATTATAAGCATATAGACAGGTTTTATATACTTGAATGTATAAAATCCATAAAATTATTTCATGTATTACAAACTGGAGATAAAGGAATGTTTTGAAATACATCCATTAAATAAAAACCAGTTTATGTGAGCTGCCACCTATCAAATTTCTGGAAAATATTTCCTGTCTTTGCTTTGAGTAACAGTTCTGTGAAGATGAGACTCTAAAAAAGAACCGAACCACTGCTGTTTTGATGATAATAGTTAGCTAAACTTGCCAGCTATTGTTACCAGAGTATTTTAACTCTGTTTTGCTATGGAAACAATGCTTATACAGTCATGCTATGGTTAATATGTTTCTCCAGTAAAGTGTGAAATCGTTTGCCAGTTTCAGTTCAGTGGTGGGACCTCAAACATAAAGAAAATCTTGCAATTTTTGGGAAACTGGATGACAAAACAAAGCAAAGAAACTTTATTAAGGCCCTCACAGTGGGGAAAAGCTGTAGCATGAGCTGACACTGTGGAGTTCAGATACAATGCAGACAGAGACCCATGTGGGAAAAGTTTTTAACTGATTTTAAAATCTCACAAAATTAATTAATCCCAATAAAATTAATTAACTTATTCAAGGAAATAATTCTTCATTCATTGATAGAATGATTTGTTTAGGCAAGTTTTGGACTCAGATAGTATTACTTTGATTTGTTGTGCTGATGACTTCTTTGTTATCTAAACATATTTAACTGTTAATGTTCAAAGATTTTTTTTTGTTTCACTTAATTGTTCTCCTTTTCTATCTGTATAAAAATATCCATCTACCTGTAGGTAAATATTCTGTTGCTTTCTGTAGAGTCAAATAACTAGAGAGACAGCAGGAGGAAGCAGGACAGAAAAAGTGACTTTAACAAGTTTTCGCTAGTAGAAGTTAAGCAGGGTCAGCCACACAGAAAACCTTTTCAGAAGTGCTTAGTTTTCCTTTCTGCCTAGTATAGTGCCCCAGATGTTATGCCTTCCCCAATCTTGAAGAAATCCACACTTGAAAAAATAACACTGTTGAGATACTTTTCACAAGGGTTCAAAGGTACAAGGTCTATTTCTTATTTCCATGTATTGAAATGAATACTATTAGGTGCCAGACAGCACCAAAAGGCCCTGTGTATGCTGACCAGTCTTACCTGAGACCTGTCTGTGGACCTTGTAGTTCCGTTGAAGATGAGATCTGGACATCCCCACCATGTCTAAGTGATGCTGTAAGTACCACGTGTGCCTAGTCCTGTAACCTTCTGTTCCGCCCTCCTGCCTAGACTTGTTATATGGGGCTTGGACTCAGCCTGCGTGTACCCTTATCTCTACTCCTGCCTCTAGCCCAGTCTCCTGTCATTTTTGACTGGTCTTCCTGGCTGGACTGTGGGCCTGACTTGTTGTCTTGCCTTGTCCCAGTTGGTCATTAGGATCTGTTGTTACCACTGCCCCGATCAGGTACTGTGAGACTGCAGGCTGGACAGTTATGCTCTGCCCAGCCTGCAGTGTGTGGTCATCATGGCTCCCAGCTCATCTCTGTCCTGGAGCAGCCCCACTCCTGCTGCTCCCTGGAAGCAGGGATAGTTTTACTGAGGAAATTATTTTAAAATTAAACATATATAAATTGAATAAGCAAACATACTTTTTTAATCTGTTAATGCTAGTAGCAGTTTCACTGAAATATTTAATATAAGAAGACCTTAGGTATTAAAAGAACTAATTAATGGGTATGTATTGTGGGATTTCAGTTTCTTATGTTATTGAATACTCTAATTGATGGCAGTGGAGCAAAAAGCAGCTGTTCTAACTATGAACTTTTTCTATATTTGTAATGAAGCTTTAAAGCAGCCAGCCAGATTGCTTGTGTAAGTGTTTTGAACAAAATCATCAGTACCTGCTAGGATAAGCCTCAGATTAAGTTTCTCATAACATCTGGCCAAGAAACACAGTACAATATCATTTAGAAAGAAAGTGCTAATCTAGTGCAGTGTTTACTTTTACAGGGCATCTGATGCATAGTTCTGTCATCAAGAAATATAGATATTAAAATATTAGAATTTAGATATGACTAAGTTTGGTTTATTTAAACTTCAAGTTGATTAACATGGGAATGTAAAAATGAGATATGCAAAGTGACTAATACCGTGAGTTCCATGAAAAACTCAACAAACTGTTCCTTCAGGAACCACATTATTTTCCAGTAACTAGAAGAAGATAATCTTCCTTTTTTAATAAGAAAAGGTAATTAAAGTTTCAGCATACTCCTTTTTCACTTTCAGGGAAACTAAGGTGAAATCGAGACTGAGTCTCATTTCTGTCATGGTTATAGCATCACTAGGAGACTGTCCATTAGTTCCAGTATCACTGACTCAGATGTCTTGCTGTCTGTATTAGACCAAAGTGTTTGGCTGGGATCTAAATCTACCACCTAGGCTAGAAATGAGCATTCTATGGCTGCTGGAAATGAGGAAAAGAAAATGTTACATGGTCTGGGGCCAGAGTCACTGGGATGTCCATGTTAAGAACAGAATTTTACTGGAATCTCAGATTAACAGGTAAATATTTGAAAATCTAGTTTATATTTCATACTTGCCATGGTCTTGTTTTTGTCTACAACCCTCCTTCCTCTGCTCCCTTTTCAAGTTTAAACTGTCTCCACTTGGCTAGAACGAGAAGTAGAAGTGCTGAAATATCTAATCTTGTAAGACTTCCAGCCCAGCTGTGGAGAATCAAGTGGCTTTAGACAGTTGGAATAGAGTTCAAAAGAGCATCCACAGTTTTTGGGGTTTGTCCAAGTATTGAGACACTTTGTGGTTTACCCATCAGTCTTTGTAATGTATTAAAAAGTAAACATACTCTGTCAATGCGTAAAAATGATATGAAAGTAAATCTGCCCCTGACCTTGCTGTCCATTTGCAGACATGACTGACTGACTTCAATGGGAGTCTCACATAGGGAATGCCTTCATGATTAGGTATCTGTACTGCAAATGAGATAATATGTATTAATGTGTGCATTTTCTCTCTGGAATCAATTACAAGTGAGAAAAGAAAACTGTGACTATAATAACTTTCCCATGGACTGAGACTGTACAGCTAATACCATTCATCTATGCAATACATTTCTAGAAGTAACCATAGAAGAAGAAATGGAAAATTAAAAGGTATGAGCAAATGAAGCATTCTTGTTTTCATATGATGTTTAAAACTAGAGGAACAGGCAAGCAATAAAAAAGCTTTTTCTTCCTTCAATAACAGAATCTGCTAGAGGGGATGAGAACAGTACTCTTAGACTGCCCTAGAAAAAACCTGTAAGAAAAACTACTGAGCTTGTGAAAAACAATAAGACTGTCTGATGTAGTGGAAGACTACAAGAGGAAGAGAGGAAACTCCTGAATTATTGTAACCTTTTCAGATCACTGAATGGTGCAACTCTACACAGTATGCTTCCTCTAGCACTCTGCATGGAACCTCTCTCTTCCTCTATGTTTTCCAGTCTGAAGGAGGTGCCTACCTTAGTAGTCTGGAGGAACAGAACTGCTTGCTGGAGGGGGTATAAAAGCAGGGAGACAACTCTGTGGCACCCAGTGCTAGCTTCCCTTTAAAACTCCATCAATCCTGCTGGCTCTAAAGCACCAGGGGGAAACTGGGGAGCTGGTGGGGGAGTGACTGAGGGAACTGGGGCTGTTTAGCCTGGAGAATAGGAGGCTGAGGGGAGACCTGATCACTCTCTACAACTACATGAAAGGAGGTTGTAGTGAGGAGGATGTCGGTCTCTTCTCCCAAGTGGCTAGCAACAGGACAAGAGGGAATGGCCTCAAGTTGCATCAGGGCAGGTTCAGATTGGATATTAAGAAGAACTTCTTCATGAAAAGAGTAGTGAGGCATTGGAACAGGCTCCCCAGAGAGGTGGTTGAGTCGTTGTCCCTGGAGATCTTCAAAAAATGCATAGATGCGGCGCTCCAGGACATGGTCTAGTTGGCACGGTGGTGTTAGGTTGACGGTTGGACTTGATGATCTCAGACGTCCTTTCCAACCTTAGTGATTCTATGATTCTATGATTCATAATCCTTAGTTGAACTGAAATCAGCAGAGAGATGAAGTGAAAATCGCTAATCAGCATGTGAAGAGAAGTGTGTTGTCCTGAACATATCTGGTTGCTCCTAGGTATAACAGGCTTAGTTAGGTAGAAGGTAAAAATAGCCCATCTTTTTCCCAGTTACTTCCTCATCTGAGAAGGACAACTGTGAATTGGAGTAGTGAGGTATGGCCATTTTGAGCCATTTATCATGTTTGGGAAGTCCTCATTTTTCCCCGTGCCCTGACAGAGACTGAAATCTTTGTTCTTCAGTGAACTTTCCAAAATGTCAGATGTTTCTACGAACTTTACTAGAAAAAAGTGATGCAGATATAGGACTGAAGGTGAGTGTAAAAGTTGAGTTGGATGCTAAAGTCAGTAAGACAGAACGAGTGGTAGATGACCATTTAGACACAGTAAGTGGAAGATGTCACTTTAGAATGAAGTGTTTTGGTATACACTGGACATACTGTTAATAGACAGAACTAGAAAAAGTTAGTTTCGGAAAGGTGAATTTAAGCTCAGAAAGGATAGAAAGATGCTTTAATTTCTTGCGTATTTCTTGATAAACACTGACTGAAATGACTTTTCCTTTAGTACAGCTAAAATGTGGTTAGGGTCACAATTTAAATTCAGATAACATAGCTCTTTTCAGTAGTTTATATTGAAACTAAACTCAAGTGTAGTAACAAAGAGCACTTACTTCTCTTTAAAAATGAAATAGTGTATACACACTAGATAGCTGATACTTAGATCAAAGGGTGGAAAAATGTTTAATACTGTTCAAAGTTATTTCAGTGTTATGAGTGCAATGTTAGATGTTATTTCAATTTTTTTTACCCTCAACTTTTTAGATTACATCTTACTGCTAAAGACATGCCACTAGGTAAAAAGTAATTTAAAAGATGTTCTACAAAGATGCTTGGATTGCCAGACTTTGATAATGTATTATAACATATTACTACTGAATAGAAACAAGATCATTAAATGGATCAGGGAGCTAAGCCTGCAGGAAGGGAGGGAGGTTGGCACAAACATTTATTTTAATTTAATTCTGTTGAAATATTTTATAGAATCTGCAAGTGACATTTATAAAAATGTCACAGATTTACAGACTAAAAGTCTTATTTTTGAATGTATTGATTACCTTTCCTTTGAATATAAATGAAGTTTTTACAGTTTGAACATTATCTGTTAATCTGGAACCTTGGTGACTTAAAAGTGATCCATCTTATTTACGTAGTTAAAGATTTATAGAATATTATGACATAATGAAGACTTGACTGATCTGTGGTTAACGCGCTGATGTAGTTAACCAGCTGTAGAGGACAATATTGTTCAGGGATGACACTTACGATGACACCTTTCTGGCTATTAGGAGTCAATTTCATTGTTGCTGTTGTTCCATTCTTAATCCAGATCAGTTTAGCACTTCTGCCTTGCATAACCCAAAGCCTGTTTGAATTTCAAAGTGTCGTTCATTTTCATGTTGCATTCTTATTTTGCATTCCTTCTATGTATAGCCAGAAAAATAAGACCGTGAACACTGTTTTTTCTCTACTCTGTTCCCTGTGTGTACACTTGTCGAAGTGATTACTTACCTTAGATTCACCGAAGCAGAAACATCCAGAACTGTTAACTTCAGCCATGGCTTTGTAATCCTTAATTAGATATACTACAGTGATTTGTCAAGGAAAACGGAGAGCCTAACCTGTGTAATTGAGTTGCATATTGTTGTTTTTTTTATTTTCTTGTGTATCATTTCATATTTTACGTTAATTTTGGGTTTATCGTTTCTATATACTTGTATATATGAATACATAAAATGGGATGGATATTTTCAAGTGAATTTTAGAAAAGATTTAGAATCCAAAGGGATATCTTAGAATCTCATTATACCATTTTAATGCTTGCCAGGTCTGAATTGAACTTTTAGACCCAAATGTATTTATGGAAAAAATATATTGCATAGATTAATGCTCACTGCAGAAGCTAAGCAAATATTCTAATAAAAACTGAGAACATATTTATTAAAAATAATCCTGTTTGTAATGTATTTTGTTAATTTTCGTGATTAAAATTGGGTTTTTAAAGTTTCTTGCAGTGAACAGCACCAAATATCTGAGCAAGGCATTCTATGGACTTCTCATTACTGTACTGCTTAATGGTCATAACTTTTATTTCATAATAGTGTATGAAATGGACCAGTATTCTTTTTTTATAGGACACAATTAAGGTACACCTATTATGATCTGGCACAAAGTAGCACTAATTCCTATGAGGACAGACTGAATCTTCCTTCATTTAAAAGCAAAATAAAATCAAATAACTTTTTATTTGTGTGTGATATAGAACTGTTTGAACTGTTCTTCGGAACACTTTTTATGGATTTGAAAGTGAACATATCAAGATGCAGCAATATTACCAGTTGTATATTCTTCAAAAGCCAACTGCAAATATGAAATGATAGAAATATCAATGGAATAGAATAACTTACAAGTCACTTCCCAAAAGAAACAAATTCAGATAACTGGGACTCCAAATAAACATATCTGTTCATCAATATTGAACGATTACCTGGAAACATAATATTATGTTTATAATTTCACTTGAAAGAGTTAAGTTCTACTGTGAGGGAGACACCATAGGATAGTTGGTAATCTACTGCTCTGGATACTGCCTGGGATATAGAGAAACATCTTCTAACCCTCTGCATCTTCTTGCATCTCCTACATTCTCCTATGGTTGTGGTAACTCTAGGATGAGCTTTTATGAGTATCTCCTGTTGAAGCATTTTTGCTGATACTAATAATTACATGTTCAGTAGACCTGAGAATGATTGTGACTGACTTTGGGTTGGGGTACTGAGTATTCTGTTATCTTCTTTCTGTGTGAAAATTTTTTTATAAGTCTCAGGAATATTGTGCCTGACAGGGAGATCATTTCCCACACAGATTCAGAATTAGAGAGTTAAGAAATGTAAAATGATTAATAATTTGTTAAAGTTTCTTTATGCACATGTTAATGGATTTATTTACGAACAGATAAGGTAGCAATATTTTTCACCTATTAACTGTGCACAATTTGCAAGATCTTAGCAGAATACCTGACCTTTTCCCAATCTCTAGATTTCTCTACACGGTTTGCTGTTTTCCCCCTGAGTAAACCTCTAGGTTTTTCTACCTTTGAAGAATTATTCACAAACTTGGGAAACAGGTTAATCTCAGAGTGGGCTGTATTTTCAGCTTCTTTATACAAAGTAAGATTCAGTCCTTTTTAGCAGTCTTATGGGATTAAAAGCTTACAACTTTGGAAACTGCTCAGAAAGTGAGCTAAATGAGGAAACAGGACAAAGTAACTCAGTGGATTTGTCTAAACAGCTTTCCTCTTTTGAAAGGATTTGAGTTTGCTTCAAGCATAAATGAGAAGTGTTTGAGATACGCAAGGTCCCAGGGGAGCAGAAAAAACTACAGACTAAAACTAACATATCTTTTGATACCATTGGCAATGTCTGCAAGGACAATGCCAGGAATTATTATATTTGGAGACTGAATCAACCTTTCACCACAGGAAAGGCTTACCGTTTATTGGTATTGCTCTGCTAGGGAGTCACGGCTAAAAACTATAACGTCATATCATACTTAGCCAAGGAATGAAGTAAAGACTTTTCTTGTAATAGTATCAGTCTATCTTATTTCACATGCTTTCATTTAAAGCAAATGTCATTTATTACAATTAAATTAATAAATTAAAGTAAATGTAAAATTAAGAACCATGTTGTATAATAAGCCAGGTTTGCTTTATCTTTTATGAGTAGCTTAAGAAGGCTGGTGCTGTATTGTCTCCCCAGCAGACAAGACTTACTCTTTTGCTTTTTAGACCCTAATTTTCTTATAACCACAAATTAGTGTAAGAAAGGTGTCTAAAAGAGGACGCATCTGAAAACATTCATACACCTTGCTCTGCGTTCTATCAGACAGACTGAATATGCCTTAAGAAGGCTAAAACCAACCATATGATAGTAGCATGTGTCTATAGCTCAGGCTTTTGACATGTTATTGTCAGTGTCCCCAGGAAGCAATCCCCCAGGTTTCCACTTTTCAGCAGGAAATGCAGAGAACTCTAATACAGGGCTAAGACGCAGGATTGTTCATTTGTCATGTACAGAAAAGTTGAAAATAAGAAAAAAGAGAGGAAAAAGGCACAATCACATCATTAATTTTGTTACAGATTCTGTCAGGAAAGGTCGATTATCACAGAATCACAGATTGGTAGGGATAGGAAGGGACCTCTAGAGAACAATTTATTATTTATTACAAATATTTCTGACCACAGAATAATATTTGAATGTCCAGAAATGTTTTACCCACGTTGAAATGCAGAAAAATATCCAAATAATTTTGAAAGTTTGGTTTAGATTCTTTTGCTAGTAACTGGGGCTAATGTAATCGAGACTAAGAACGACGACATACAAGTGTAATTTCATTTTTGTGGTGACAGAAGTCATATATGTAAATTAGACAAAACAATTGAAAATAATTCAGGTGAGTAACCAAAGAATCAGTCTGAGTTAAGACTTCCCAATTCAAACAAGCAGCACTTTTTTTTGCCTTCAAAAGACCTGACACTGAGAACTTAAGGAAAGGTTTTTTTATTAGATAAACTAAATCAATTCAACTGAGAAGATTAGGGAATTAAATAAAGCTATGAATTTTTTTAAAAATTAATGATAAAAGAATAATTGGAATTTTTATCTCCAACAAAGTGGACAAGCTGTAGGACATGACTCCAGGCTCAGTTGGATAAACAGCCACTTTAGAAAAGATATTAGAAACCAGCGAAGAAGAGTATATTTTAGAGGTCAAGAAATTTAGAAGTAAAATGAAAACTGCCAGAAGTCAAGCTGAGTCAGACCTTGTAAAAAAAATTTAAAGTAAAACCTTTTTAGCTATACAAATTGAAAAAAACCAAGGAAAAACCAAGTGAAATGACACTACATCACAAGAAGAGGGGGATACAGATGGTAATCTGTAAGCATCTCCAAAATTCAACAAATACTTTACAGAAGTTTTGAATGGAAATGTCATTCATTGCTGCAGACAAGAGTGAAGAACAGAAAGCTACACATAATGGAGAGAACTCAAAGAAAATAATGCACTCATGCTAGTAAAGTCAAGTAATCCACGTCACAGAATTCGTAAGAACTGTGACAGAAAGTTGCAAATATAGCATATCTGGAAAATGGATTTAATCAATGTCTCAACATGAGGGTCATGCCATCTGACTGTAAAAGAGCTAATACGGTGCTTTTGCAAGAAATTATGGAGAAAGTGATTTGAAAGGAACAGATTTGCCTGATCTCAATATGTTATAATATGCCTTGATAATTAAAAAAAAAAGGACGCAAACTGAGACAAAAATGCAAGTTCTATTTATAAAAGCAAATTGTGCCAGAGAAAATATTTTTCATTGAAGATACAGCAAATGTAGATGATTCTGTTGCTGATGTTGTTATTTTTAGAGAATGGCAAATAAAATAAATCCAGTCTAATGAGATGAAAAAATACAACAGCAGATTATGTTGAAGAAAATCGTTACTGTAATAAATTCTTAAGAATCATTTCTGAAGTTGACTATTTTAGATTTTATTAAGCATGAGGGTAAAAATGTATGTGCCTTTGAAGGACTGTCTTTTTGTACTAACCTTACAATAGTGAACTTCACTGATAGCACACAGTTGACAGACATCATCAATAACATCATCACAGTCAGGATATTAAGTAGGAAGAAAAAAATTACCCTAAATTCTAGAGAAAGTGAGATGGGATGTAGTGTAAGAAACTAATTGAAAAGGCATGTACCTGGAGACTAATCCACTGCTGACTCAATATCTTAAATTTTTTGAAGAATGACCTCCTTTTACAAAACTAATTGTGATCTCAGAATAGCACTGTAGAAGGTGTTGGTGAGCCCTCACACAGAGATACAAGGAGATCTCCAAACCGGTTAAGAGTGATGTTCCATAACAGTCTTCTAAGAGGAACAGTAGGAACAAACTAGCCAATTCTGTTTAGGATGGAGCTTAATTAATTCATAAATGAGGTTATTTGGGGGAAGTCTAAGACGCAGTTCTTGTCAGCTCATTGATGGTCCCATATGGAAATGATTGCATGGCTTCTAGATGAGACGTGGATCATGATTGCCTAATTTGTCACAGAAGCAGCTGATCTTGAGTGTCTCTGTACCCACATTTACAGATATGCCTCAGTCAGTTCACCACACATATGGATTTTTAAATTTTTTTTTAAATTTTTCTATTTTTTTTTTTACTTTCTTTAGGCTGGTAGGTTTTGGGTTAGGTTGACATGAAAAGTTAAGTACGTAAGGATGAAGTCAGAAGACTACTGAAAAGTACTAAACAAATTTGGTCATTTAAGTGAATGGCCACTGACTATAGTGGTCCAGATGGTTCCATGTTAACTGTTCTTCTCCATGCCTAGGAGAGCTTTTATAGCAATGTGCTTGTTAGCTGTGATCTGGCACATGCTTAGTAGTTCCATTTTTCATTAAAATCTTTTGTTAATTTGATGCAGTGAGTAAGGAGGAATTGTAGATAGTAGCACAGTTGGACAGATTTTTAAAAGCAGCAGCTTTTAAAATTACTGTAGTCCATGTGTTTGTTTGAATCACAATGGTGAGAGCCAAAATTGATGACATATTGGTTTAATGTTGCCCTTGCCAACAACTTATAAAGCTTTAGTTTTTGAAAAGTTATTCCCCTCAAGGCTTCAGGGGTTCGTTTTAAAAATCAGACCATTACAATTTCACATATAATACAAAACTTGGTAGCTCTTGACTTCTACTTTAGATTATCAACTGGATGAAGAAAAAAACCTCTCCCTAATGCAGTTTCGGTTGTTACAACCCTGGCTGAAAAGGCTGTCCAAACCTACTTGTTTTCTACTGCTGAGGTGAGAATGTATTTGCAGTGGCTGGTGTTTGTGTGGCACATTTTATCTGCTTTTCCGTCTCTGAAATGGACACAGTATTAGAACTGGTATGTAGATTTGGTTTGGAGTTTGGTTTTTTGGAGGGTTTGTTTTTTTTTTAGTTTGAGGTAGAATCTATTAACCATTGTATGTTCCTAACTGCTGAATGGGCAATGATGAAAAAATTAAAAAATTGTAAGAATCATAGAACCATAGAAACATTTAGGTTGGAAAAGATGTTTAAGATCAAGTCCAACTGTAAACTTAACCCTGCCAAGTCCACCTCTAAATCATGTCTCTAAGGGCCACATCTACACATTTTTTAAATACCTTCAGGGATGGTCATCAACCCAGTCTGGCAATTTCAGTATTACCTTTTTTTTCAATTATTATTTTGACTATATTCTTATCTCCGTTGTTGCCTCCAGACAACATTTGGTCTTACATGTCTGCTATTCCTATTTCTCTCTTACAACTCAGCAGGGTTCATTTTGTTGGATTTGAGAAGGCTTGTCCTTATGATCCAGCTAGATAATTTTGTACTTTACATCAGTATCTTTTAAGTGGTTGCTGTAACCTGTCTGTTGTGATACCGATTCTGTGATGCTACAGCTGTGGGATCTGGGGAGCTGGCATATCAGTTGGTGATTCTCAGAACTGGGACCTAAAGAGAACCCATTACAGAAGCTTTGGTCACAGAGACAGTTACCCTCATGGAAGCTCAGTACATGCTTCCTCACAGCATAAGAAAGTTGAGCTGAAATGCACCTCAGGAATCAGGTATTCTATCCAAAATTTTGATGCTGAAGCTTTCTAGCAAATGCTTTCTTTTGCAAAGATATTCAAGAAGAATAAGGGAATTTATGTTTTCGTTTTTGATTTTCCTAAATCTAGCTGCAGTCCCAGCATGAATTTGGAAGAAAAAATGGCCTAGTGATAGGTATGCCAATCCAGAACTTTAAAGACCAAATCTTTCATTCCTTCCCTGCTCCAGCTTTCCTCTTTGCAAAACCCTTAGCCCCTCTGTGACTTACTTCTCCATTTTTCAATCTGATACCAAGGCGTCATTACACCTTTGGCCACTGTGAACTCCCATACACTAGTAATACCCTACCTGACATCCAATTATTGTAGCAACAAAGGCTGAAGAAGAACCATGGAAAGATAAAATAGAATATTATCTGGATTATGACAGGGTTTTTTTGCCTTTATTGGCATTCTTAAAAACACCCAGTCCCAAGAATAGCCCCTCTGCTTTGCATATGCTGTAGCTAAATGAACTACCATCATAGAATGGTTTGGTTTGGAAGGGACCTTTAAAGGTCACCTAATCCAACCCCGCTGCAATAAGCAGGGACATCTTCACCTACATCAGGTTTCTCAGAATCCCATCCAACCTGAACTTGAATGTTTCCTGGGATGGGGCATCTACCACCTCTCTGAGCAATCTGTTCCAGTTTTTCACCACCCTCACTGTAAAAAATTTTTTTCTTATATCCAGTTTGAATATACCCTCTTTTAGTTTAAAACCATTAGTCCTTGTCCTATTGCTACAGATCCTATTAAAAAGTCTGTCCTCGTCTTTCTTATAAGCCCCCTTTAAGTATTGAAAGGCCACAATAAGATGTCCCCAGAACCTTCTCTTCTCCAGGCTGAACAACCTCAACTCTTTCAGTCTGTCTTCATAGGAGAGGTGGTCCAGTCCTCTGATCATCTTCATGGCCCTCCTCTGGACTCACTCCAACAGGTCTGTGTTCTTCTTGTACTGCGGACCCCAGAGCTGGATGCAGTACTCTAGGTGGGATCTCACGAAGTGAAATAGAAGGGCAAAATCACCTCCCTTGCACTGCTGGTCACACTGTTTTTGGTGCAGCCCAGGACATGGATGACATCCATAAAGAAAGGGGAAGGGGAAAGTGAAGGGGAAGGGAGAAAAATAAGGGAAAAAATGAGAAAAAAAGAGAAAGGAAGAGAGAGAGAGAGATCCAGCTTTCTGGGCTGCAGGTGCACATTGCTGGCTCATCTTGAGTTTTTCATCCAACATGTCAGGACAAGGAAAGAAAATCTTGTCCAATGTATTCTGGAAGCTAAAAGAAATGATCTCTGGCACTGGAAAAGGTAGGAGTGAAGAATGTGACCTGATTTAGGAATGAGAAAGGCTTATTTACTGCATTCACCCACTAAAATTCTGTGCTGTTTTTTTGCCATCTTTTTCCTCCTCTTTCACTTAACGTTTTGTTTTTTTTTTGCTTACAGTTCCATACTACGAAGTTATCTGCAGCTAAATTGCATTGTGTCAGTCAAGATCTTACTACTCTTCTTATGAATGCTTAGTTCTGCCCAATTCAAAATGCATCTGAAATGGGGTCGAGCTTAGTACTGTATGATTTGCTACATCCTTATTGCATAACTTTTCTTCTTTCATGTCAGAGTCATTTCTCATTAAACATCTCTTTTCTTCTCATAAGAGCACTTGTCCTAGTCTATAAAAACCCTAGGCATTTTGAAAAAATTTTATTGGATGCAGTGCTCAGTGGGGAAGAGATGAATGGGGCAGCCACCGATACGTGGTTTTCTCTTTGACATGCTGGATCCAACTTTAACTTAACTACTATATAGATGATCCACAAACAGCAATGTTTTAAACTACCTAATTATTTACCTGAAAAATTAGAGCTGATACTGAAATTTCACCTTCATCATATTGTGGTAAACAAATATTAATTTATAAGCTTTACAAGTCGAGCACTTTTAGTATTGTCACGTCTAACTAAAGCACAGATGTCTAAAGGTCGAAGTTTCAGGTCTAACTAGAAGTTTGATGGGGTTTGGCAGCTGAGGCTTCTAAACTCGTTATAAAAAAATTAGAAGTGAAGCTATTTTTCTCTTGGGAGGAATGTTTTATTGAAGGGAAAATACCAGATAATTAACTTGCACTGAAGGAAATAAATATTATCAATTAATAAACACTTACTGCATTTTTCATGCACTTCAGTGGTCAGAAACTGGTTCACGGAACAGAACATGTGTGGTACCAAGAAGCGTAGTTTATATGCATATATATGCACCTGCATTAGAGACATGGAATGGAAACAATAATTACAAGTATTTCTGACTAATTTCTCCATCACCAAGTGAAAAGTTTTATTAACTATAGCACATATGATTATAACAAGTTTTACTGTAGAAAACCACGACAAGTGTTAACATTTGCGGAGAATGTTTTATTATTTCCTTTCCCGATGTAATACTGTAGTGAGGCCTCATTGTAGTCCTCTGTGAAGCTCTAGGAAGGTGCATGAGTTATTTTCATGCTTACTTGGCTGCCACAACAGAAATCTGCAAAGCAGAAGATTTTTATATAAAAACATGCGAGCAATAACTGTCTGCAGCTGGCAGCTTGTAAGACTGCTTCATCAAAAACAATATCAAATGTATAAAGTTTAGAAACACGGCTTTTACCAGCAAGTGCACAAGTGCATTGGTAAATATTTAGAAATGCTAGTTATGTAGCATTTAAATAATATTTGGCAAAGAATTTTGAACAAATAAAGAGTAATCATTATTTTATTACAAAGAAGATGGATTATGAATCAGAAAATATAAAAGAGCATTGCAATGACTTAATTTGGATGTATTTGGTGTCCAGAGTTTTTCCTGCTGCAAGGTAAGAGGTTTTTGGCATAAACCTTCAGTTAAGTGGCCCACAGAGAACTCTTATCCAGATGTCTGGGGGTTCTTAGGGATATAGGAAGCTATTTCAGCTTTACATAGAGTTTTAGTAGTATCAGTATAGCAGAAACCTTTAACTTTCTGCCTAATAAACTTTATGAAGTTACCCAGGTAGAAGACATATAACTACTAAAATTTAGTTAGCATTTTGATTCAATTTGTGTCTTTTGCTGATTTTTACTCAATTTTGATTTTTTTAATAAGTAGTTTTAAACCAGAATACCCTAAGTAACTATATTTCCTTTACTGTATTCCTGGGAAAATTACATTTGATAAAATTCACCAGAACTTGTAAACCACAAAGCTTATATCAAGAATATTGTGAAAAAATTCTTTCATCTTTCCATTGACTAGAGTGACTTCAGACACATTTATTCATCGATTCTGCACAGAGAGACTGAGAACTGGTGAGCGTGGATCCCCCATGGGGTCATAAATCCTGCCAGCAAGCCTGCTCCAGTGTGGGCTCCCCTCCTCATGCAACCACAGGTCCTGTTGGGACCCTGCTCCAGCATGGGCTTCCCACAGGGTCATAGCTGACTTTGGGTGCATCCACCTTCTCCAGTGTGGGGTACTCCACAGGCTGCAGATGAAATCTCTGCTCCACCATCTTCCTCCATGGGCTGCAAGGGAACAGCCTGCCTTACCATGGTCTTCATCACAGCCTTCAGGGGAAATCTCTGCTCCGGCAACTAGAGTACCTCCTTCCCCTCCTTCTTTACTGACCTTGGTGTCTGCAGAGTTGTTTCTCTCACATTTTTTCACTCTCTCTGGCTGAAATTATTTCTGGTGTTTTGGGTTTTTTTCCCCCCTTCTTAACTACATTATCCCAGAGATGTTATTGTCATCACTGATGGGCTCGGCCTTGGCCAGTGATGAGTCCATCTTGGAGTTGGCTGACATTGGCTCTATCGGACATGGGTGCAGCTTCTAGTAGCCTCTCACAGAAGCCATCCCTGTAACCCCCCTGCTACCAAAATCTTGCCACACAAACCCAATACAAAAGGTTTCTTATCTCTGTGTTATAATACCTAGAGAGAGGAGAAGCCTTCTAGTGATAGTCTATGGTGAAAAATCAACTTAGAGTTTATATACTTGGATTACTAATTCTGAAGACACAGAGCCCAGCAAAACAAGAGTTTGGAGATGGACCTCATTTTGATCTCCTTGACTCTTGCCTTTTGTGTGCACAGTTGACTCTGTCTGCAATATAGAAAGAATACCTCCATCTGCAACATAGAAGAAAAAGAAAATAACAAATAATAGGGCATATGAGGGAGGATCCATTATTACAGTGCTGCCTTACAGCTTCAGGAGGTGTCTTAAACTTCTATAAATTCTCTCTCTGAAGAAAGAAACTTTATTGAAGTGAATGCTCCAAAAATAATCATCCTAACCTAAAAAATTTGGACTTCACTTTTCTCACAGAAGCTACTGTGACTGATGAGAAAACACTTTCCTAAATCAGTTTCCTATTGTATAATCTGACCCTTTTAGCAAAGTACCAAAAATAAGTGGATAATTTTCAACTGCAAAACCTAATAAGCATTTGTTCAATTTAAGTGGCAGTGGAAGATTAAATAAAGAATGAGAAGCAACCAATACTTTGAAACGAATGCATGGGGTTTTTTTTTTGTTGTGTATGGATGCCAGAGTTAGTACTCTAAATTAAAAAAAAAAAAAAAAAGGAGTAGATGTCCATACTGTCATACAAGTGTGACCCACACTCCACGAATGACACCTCAGCCTTGGTAAATAGCATAATTTTTCTGTATATCTTTATTCAGAAGTATTGACTTGTACTGCAATAATAGAATTATTACAAAGAAACAACAAATCATAGTATATGAAATTCCGGTAGATTGGATGGTCTGTCCCCATGCCTATGCTTCAATTTTAATTGGAAAATGTCAATTCCAAGACAACAAACCTTCTTATGGAAGCATACTAAGGTGGGATTGGGTCTTTTTTTTGTCTTTTTTTTTTCTTTTTCTTTTTCTTTTTCTTTTTCTTTTTCTTTTTCTTTTTCTTTTTCTTTTTCTTTTTCTTTTTCTCTTTCTCTTTCTCTTTCTCTTTCTCTTTCTCTTTCTCTTTCTTTCTTTTTCTTTTTTCTTTTTTTTCTTGGACTGCATCAAAAGAAGTGTGATCAGCAGGTCATGGGAGGGGATTCTCCCCCTCTACTCCACTCTCTGCATCCAGCTCTGGGGTTCCCAGTACAAGAAGAACATGGACCTGTTGGAGTGAGTTCAGAGGAGGACCGTGAAGACAATCAGAGAGCAGAGACATGTCTCCTGTGAAGACAGGCCGAGAGAGTTGGGCTTGCTCGGCCTGGAGAAGAAAAGACTCTGGAGAGATCTTACTGCAGCTTTCCAGTGCCCGAAGGGGGCCCACAAGAAATCTAGAGAGGGACTGTTTACAAGGGTACATACTGATAGGACAAGGGGTAGTGGCCTTAAACTGAAGGAGAGACTTAGATTAGATATGAGGATGAAATTCTTTACTATGAGGGTGGTGAGGCACTGGCACAGGTTGCTTAGAGAAGCTGTGAGTGCCCCCTCCCTGGAAGTGTGGAAGGACAGGTTGGATGGGACTTTGGGCAACCTGATCTAGTGGAGCGTGTCCCTGTCCATGGCAAGGGGGTTGGAACTTGATGATCTTTGAGGTCTCTTCAAGCCCGAACTGTTCTGTGATTCTGTGATGCTTTATAAGTTTTTAGGTCAATTACCTAGAAGGCTGGTATTTTAAGTTCCTCTGTATTCTGATCTGAACTTGACTTCTTTCACTTGCCAGGTTAAGTGGTAACCATCAGGCTGTTGACTGTTGAAGATAATTATTCAGCTCACTCTATACATAGATACTGGAATTCGTCTGAATGAGAAGGCATACAAAATTTAGAAATTTTAATGTTGCTCCTAGGCAGACTAGAAAAAGAATATGTTTAGGCTGAATTATTAAGCAGATCTTACTGTGATCTTTTCTGTCGATCATATGCTCTTGTTAAAGTATAGTATAAAGTATCGTACTAGTGATATTATGGCTTATTTTCCACATTCCTCTTTTACTATAAACTTTCATCCTTCCTGAAGGGTACAGTACGGTGTTTAGTTTTTCATTCACAGAGAATATTTTGAGCAGTTTGTCTAATAAAAACATACACTCTCCTGGTCATCTGGTCTATTTAGAAAGTGGTAGTTCATTAAATTGATGCTGAGAAAATCTGTGCCACTGGGACTCTTTTCTATTCCTGAGCAGGGATTTAGTACCTGCTGACAATTTTTCCATTAATTAAGATCCATATCTAAGCCTGAATGAACTGTTAACAGAGAACTGCTTACTCAGTATAAGGAGGGAAAAGGAAAAGAAATTAAAGAATAAGAAAAGAGTAATGCTGCATAAAAGCAAACTTTAAACATAAGAGAAGGATTTAAACAGTATTGTCATTGTATGTCTTTATCTAGACTAGAAGTGCAGTTTTGTTTAAAATATGAAAAAAAAGGAAATAAGCAGATCAGCTTTTATTGAACAGAAATATGTGACAGAAATATTTGCCTTCCAGCACCTAAATAGGTAACTCTAAATGCTTAAAAGCTGATCTCCTTTCTGTTGTCACATCTATTAGAAATTTGATATATTTGGATTAAAAAAAAAAAAAGGACAAATATTTATTAACTATTCAGTGGGATGACATGAAACTGACCTATCTTGACCATTTATTTGTTTCAGTGTTTACTATCTTCTTTTGAATATTTATATGATTAATATGGACAAGTTTGAAAAAATACATTTGGGCTTTTTGATAGGATTCAAGAAAGTTCCAAGCCTCTCAACTTCTATTGGAACGGTCTGATCTGATTGTATGAAACAGAATCTTTTCCATCTAATGGCTTCTAAAGGCGGATGTTACTATCAGGGGAAGAATAGTAGGACCCATATGCCAAAAATTGTTCATTATGCCTACAGTGTGGTGCAGGTGACGTCAAGCCCTGGATCATGTCTTGTCTGTTCTTGAGCATCTGTATTCCTAAATTCAAGTGTTATAGCTTCAAGATTCAGTTGATTCCTCTTGCAAACCAGAGGCAGACTATAATGCAACATGCAAGGGTGGAGTTCATGTTCATGTACAGGTTTGATCCTCCCAATCCAATGGTGCAAATACAACACCACATTGCACACAAGGAGCAGCCATACTGTCCTCAGTGCTCAGCAGTGTTTTCAAAGAGGTGGCTCCAGTCTCATTAAGGTATTCTATCTTGCAAAAGAGAGACAACAAAGAAGGCATGAAAAAAAAAAATAAAGAGAAGCTTGGACATGTAATCCTTTAGAAAAGGAGAAAAAAGTATCTCAAAGTAGTGAATATTTTTAATTAGCTGTTAAGAAAATGCAGGAAAATTTATATTTCTCCTCCTCTCATTCATTCTTCCACACTGACCATTTTCTCTTGCAAAACAGCTCTATTGGTATTATTTAGAGACTTTTATTCTTCATATTTTCATCCTTTAAAGACCCTACAGTATTATTTAAGGATCTCATTACCATGAATATCACATTGTGTTTCTCTAGTTCCTGTTATGATTATTTGTCTGAATATCCCCCTGTGTATGAAATTCTCAGATTACCTCAATTCTACACATTGTAATTTTTAAATTAGCTGATGGAAAGATTACACTGACATTATATGAACTGTTCAGTTCTGGATTTAGTGATTGGTTTGTAGCACAGTCTCATGCTGGACATTTAGAAAATATATTTTTTTCTTATCTGGAATAAAGCTAATGTGATTACTAACATCTGTACTGGCTCAGGTGAGTGCCATATTTTATTTATTTATTTATTTATTTATTTATGAAGATGGAATTCTTTTCCAAATATCACATCAGCCTGAGTCGTGTCTTCGGGATCTTTTAAGCAGCTGTTAAGTTACTAATAATGAAAACCTGCTTTCTGTGTTGCCAGCTCTGCACAGATGCTGTGGACAACTACTTTGGGAGTAGGAAAAAAAAAAGCCTTCAAACTGCTGAAAATCAAATCTATAGACGAGCAAGGAGTTAAACTTCACAAGATAACTGCTGAAACAGCATATGTAAACAGTTCATGAAACACAGACAAGTAGACTATTATTTTACTCTTTTGTACTGACTTTAAAAATCTTTCTTCCGATCCATTCTCTCTGAAGTATCCCACTGACTAACAAAATAATCAGATATCATTAGTAGACAGCAGGCTAAATTCCAAGTTGCAAATCCATGCAAGCTCTATGTGTACTTGTTTAACTATTCTTTTTTTCCTCCAAAGTCCATGACCTGTTCTAGCAAGTCACTGATGTGTACATCTATCTTCTACAAAACTTCATTCCAGGCAATACATTGCTGCTTGAACAAGGGCAATCCACTTTAGCAGCTGGGTAATCTCTTTGCAGTCACAGATAACTAACTAATGTACCACAGTCAACTGTCCCGTATTGGAAGAGAGCAAAAACCATAGATTTGGTATTGTGTGACCAGTGTCCAACAGAATTGCTAAGTGCAATACAAAACTTTTTTGTTACAGCATCCTGCACAGATGGTTCCTTTAAGTTTTGTGGTTTGTTATAGTGATTATTAACATTTATACTCAAAACACACTTACAGTAAATCATTGCTGTATCAGTTGAGGGAAACAGGTTTTAAACCTATTTAGACCCTTGCATAACTTCATCATTTTTGTAGAATTCTTGAACTGTTTCACTAGGAAATCAGGTTTTTGTCTACAACAATTCTTTTTTTTTTTATTAGAACATAAGCATTTTTAGAATAGAATAGAATAGAATAGAATAGAATAGAATAGAATAGAATAGAATAGAATCATCAAGGTTGGAAGAGACCCCAAGGATCATCCAGTCCAACCGGTCAACTGGATGATCAGGTAGTGAGGTGGATTGTGCGCTGGCTGGAGGGCAGAAGTCAGAGGGTTGTGGTCAGTAGGGCTGAAATCTAGTTGGAGGCCTGTGACTAGTGGAGTCCCTCAGGGGTCGGGGCTGGGTCCGATACTATTCAATATCTTCATCAGCGACCTTGATGAGGGAACAGAGTGTACCCTCAGCAAGTTTGCTGATGACACTAAACTGGGAGGAGTGGCTGACACACCAGAGGGTTGTGTTGCCATTCAGCGGGACCTAGATAGGCTGGAG
>VWZZ01000739.1:48250-73658 GCA_013399095.1 Psophia crepitans | reverse complement strand
AGATGATCAAGGGAGTGGAACATCTCCCTTATGAGGAAAGGCTGAAGGAGCTGGGTCTCTTTAGCTCGGAGAAGAGGAGGCTGAGGGGTGACCTAATCAATGTTTATAACTATGTTAAGGGTGAGTGTCAGGAAGATGGAGCCAGACTCTTCTTGGCCTCACTAAGCGATAGGACAAGGGGCAACAGGTACAAATTGGAGCATAGGAGGTTCTGGGTTAACGTAAGGAAAAACTTTTTCACCGTGAGGGTGACAGAGCACTGGAACAGGCTGCCCAGAGAGGTTGTGGAGTCTCCTTCTCTGGAGACATTCAAAACCCAACTGGACACATTCCTGAGTGATGTGCTCTAGGTGGCCCTGCCTTGACAGGGGGGCTTGGACTAGATGATCTTTCGAGGTCGCTTCCAACCCTTATGATTCTGTGATTCTGTGATTCTGTGAACCGACCCCCCCCCACCTATTAACCACTAAACCATGTCCTTCAGTGCTGCATCTAACCTTTCCTTACATACCCACAGGGACAGTGTTCAACCCTGGCACTGATATATTGTGCCTTTTGTAAACTAGAATGTAAAACACAAATTGGAAGCAATTTGACTAATAAAGTCCAAAGTAAAGAAGAATTTCTAAAGAAAAGACGGAAAATGTGCATCAAGAGAAGGAAAAAGTGAGCAAAACAATACTAAATGGAAAAAGACATCAGCTTATTTTTCTAAGAACTCATATTGAATTTCATAAATATTTTAAAATTATTTTAGGGAAGAAAATGGATTAAAAGAGCCAACAGAAACAGTCCTTGGGAAAAGATGTCATTTGCCTGAAATTCTATGAAGATTTGAAAGGCCACATTGGCTCTACAAACTAGCATCATCTGTCAAGAGAGCTCACAGGCTGCCCAGTGGCATGGATGTAGCCTGTGGCGCAAGGTGTACGCAAAGTGAATTCCTAATGCCAACAGCCTGACCTCAGCCCAGCTTGAGTTAAGTGTGACAGAAAAGGACAGCTCAGGGGTGGGATGAATCAATGAGGTGCGGTATAGGAGCACTTTAATGGGTAAAGAGGCACAGCGCATTTTTCAGAGATTCTGAATGACAGATCATGTCTCTACTCCAGCTTTTATGGCTCAAACAAGGAAATGGTATCACAGATGTGTCTCTGATGTCAGGAGTGACACGTCACACAGAGGCCAGTGGCAGTCAGCAAGGCTTCTTCTCATACAGCTAAGTATTGGAAACATGTCTGAACTGCAAGGTTCACAGGGAATGTGGTCCATTTCTTTTTGAGGCTGCATATACGTCTTCATTTTTCCACTAAAAACACAGAAGGTCTTTTATAAACATAAGTCTTCTAGGATTCTGTTTTTCCATTTACTAGTAAAAAGATGACATTTATCTACAAAATATAGATATAATTTTACTCAGAAATTCAATAAAAATCCAAGGTTTCTCATTAGGTCAGAATTATGGCATTCTTATACCAATATTTCTATTTCATATATTACCCTCCCTGGTGCTCAGTGGCAAAAATTATGTTCTGAAGCATTTAGAAATTGGTGACACTGCAAACTTTTGACCTTAATCCACAATTAAGCCACTGAGCCACAGCCAGATCAATTACAAGGTTCATGGCACTCGTGTCTCATATTAAATGCAACTTGCCATGGGGAAAAGGCAGGAAAAGGGAGGTCAGAACTGATAAGTTTGGGTTTTTTTAAAAAAAAAGTCTGTGATGACTATGATCACACAAGGTATTGTTTCAGGCAAGTGTTCAAAGAGATTAAACTCAGGCAGGTGGAGCATCCTTATCCCACTGCAGAGTCTCTCAGTATGTTTCTGTTACAGCAGTGATGGATAGGATCTTTGCTGGATATAATCAGCTTTGAAACGGTTTTACATTGCGAAAGAAATGTTTAAAATTTTCAGCTGTTGGCATAATTTCCTGTGAGTAGAATTTGTAAGCACCTTCTGTAGTCTCCTATATAACTGTAAGCACAGAGACTTGGTATGAGAATTTCCATGACTGACAGCTACTTTTGAATTCAAAGCTCTGTATCCAAATCCAGGTGGGATATAGCCTCTATAATGATACCCAATTAGTGGTTGCAGTACTTCCACATGTTGAATCTGCTGCAGGTTTACGTGCACTGTCCCGGAATGGTTTGTATTCCAAGTACGTACGGTGCTGGAACGGTTTTCTGCTTTTGGCCCTGGAGATTCTGCACTTGCTAGCACAGGAGATGTAATGTATATAGGGATTCTCTCTTTTACTGAGTAGAAAATAATTTATACATTAGCATTCTAACCAAGAGACATTCTTGCTTTTACTCCAAAGCTAGAACAGATGCATCTGAAGCACAACGTTCCCTGCTCAGGACAAGTCTCTTGGAACCTCATCAGGAATAATGTAGGGTACTTGAATGTTTTGTACTTGGAGCTCTACCATCCTAAGATTATAGTAAAGAACGTGTAATACACGTCTAGATAGCCACTGGAGATAATCTATTCCACATTTGAGACTTTTGTTATATTTTTAAAGGCAAAGTTTTCAAGTCAAGATTAAGAAAAAAATAATCCTAGCAATTTAAGTCCAGCTTGAAACAATTTTATAGTTCTGAATTTTAAAAGATGCCAGCTTGAAAGGTCTTTCAGTATATATCCCATAAAAATGAGGACCTAAACCTGCTCAAGAAAAAACTGATATTGGTCCCTACATTGTAAAGTTCTGTTGAACTCAGATTAACTGAAAAAAAAAAAGTAAAAACCCTCATGCTCTGATTACTATTTTAACACGTATTTAGTTGTTCAGATATTTCACAACGATGCCTGAGGACTGATACTTCTATGTTGTAATGTATCTTGGAAGATGTTGTGAATGATTCAGTAACATTATAATCAACTTTAATACATGTAAATATCACTTCACTATTATTCTTTTCATTTATCGCCTTATGTTCTTATTTTCTCATAAAATACGCTTTCAGACAGATTTTTCTCTCACTTCCACAGGCTTTTGTTCATTTTCAAATGGTAAAAGGCTAGAGAGGAAGAAAATTCTAAGGGGGGAGGAGAGGGAAGCAGATATGCAAACCCATTCCTGAAATAACAATAATAATAACTGTTAGGCACTTTCTAGAGGGACCTGGAAAAGAAGCCTTTAATCCCAACTAAATAATGATATTATTGAAACAATATTACAGAAACTATTTTAAATCTCTTTGTGGCTCCTTCCCAGTTAGAATAAAAGTATGTTTAATGTAATTTAATTTCTAGGACTCCATTCTTTCCTGTTAATTGTGAAGGTCTTAGCCACAAGTAGAAGCCCCTCTATGGCTCCCATTGCAGTATAAAATGTATCAAAATAAATACTAATGTATATTTGTAGATCTTCATTAAAAGTGAATTAAGCTAAATTCCATTTAAATAACTTTAAATAACTTTAAAGCTGAGTAAGAATATGATATAGATAGAGAATATAGATAATATCAACAATTGTGTTTAACAAAGCCATTCTGAAATTCATTAATTTTTGTCACTAATTTTATTTAAACAATCCGCATGACAAGTACCAGAATGCAACTAACACTTCTATGGCCTTTGAATTTTAGTCATTTCAGTGATTACATGGGGAAAAATATAAACTGCTGTCAGAACAAAACTTTGCAGTAGCTAGCTCTGCAGTCATGAAACATACAGTACATACTGAAAAGCTGGTAAAGTGTATTTTGACTTTTAAAAATGTCATACATTCCTGATGATGTAATATTATTTTATTTTTAATTTGAAGATCATTAAAGAATCACTGTATCCAGATAATGGAATACATGCACATGATCAAAGTGATTTTTTTTCAAAGAACTGAGGGTGACATCAGTGGTGACAACATGGTGATTCCCTAGGAATGTGATTTATGAGGCTGTGGTACGTGAATTGTAAGGGTGGTTGATTCAGCTGTTGTCTGGAAAGATTTACTCCCACAGAAGGACAGGTGGCATCTGAACTCCCATCTTTTAACAGCTTGTGCTTGAAAAAGACATTTTTCAAGTGCACCTGCATACAGACCCTAGTTTAAAAGACGTGCTGAGCTGCGGTACTACGTGATAGAAGCTGTTCATGTTCCCTTCTTTATCTCTTTTGACTTAACAGCAGTTTGGTGTTGCAGGCATTTGCAGATGCTTTTTTCTGATTATTTGCTCGCTTCAAGAAGAAGTGTCTTTCCACAATGACCAGGCACAGAGCATATAATCTTCGCAGCAGCCCAACCTATATGATAACAACAGGTAATATGCCCAGGGGAAACCACAGAAGTGACTGCATATTTTACTGACACTGTAAGAAAAGGAGACTTCACACCACAATAAATCAGCACATAAACCAAATAAAGTGAAACATCATTACTTCAACCAATTCCAAAATACTTAAGGGTGGGGGGAAGCACTTGACCTAGCCCCAGAGCAGACTGACCCTGGAGAATACTCTCGTTCATGTGGTGTTGGGCTGCAAGCAATATCCCTGTGTTGTGCTCCTCCATGACCAATTGGTTCACAGATATAGGATTTATCTGTATCTGTGTGAGACAGATAAAAATGACAGCTAAATACGATACACGCTATTCTTCTAGTTGGAAAGCACACAGAGCATCACAGCTATACTGCTAAGGAAGAAAACAGAAGGGAAAAGCAGAATAAGGGAGACAAAATACGTACGGCAAGGTCTTCTACTTCATGCTTGCTCTAACAAATTCTTTCATTTACAGGTTGGCTGGGATTACTCTATGATGAACTAGAAATGAAATGTCTAATGTTACATATGCATATTTTGTATCTGATTTCTTGCCTATCATGCAAAAATGTAGCAATAAACTCATATATTTTTAAAATCCTATCTGTTGATGCACATGGTATTTTAAGGGATGCGGAAGAAAGAGTGAATAAATAAAGTTCTCTTCTTTTTCAAAGCCAACCAAAAAAATATCTACAAATGACATGACAATTTATAAGCAGAGTGAACTTTTCTTGGTGAGCTCTTCAAGTCTATAAACAGAAAAAATTAACCAGTTAGCCTGAAAGACAATGTCTTTGGCTTATTTCCTGAAAAAATAGTTGCATAGTCAGATCATGTATTCAGTTCTGTAAACCTGTGACAGACTGAGTATACAGAACAGGACCAAACTCCTGTCCAAATTTCCTGGTATTTAGATATTTTCTACACTTTCTCTTCAATAACTTTATAGCTTTAATAATCAGTATTTCATTTTGCTTGTTAAGTAATTGCTGTTTACAGAGGTGAAAAAAAAGGTTATTCTAAAGAGACAGAAGGCTTTACCAGAATTTATAGGTTAAACAAGATGGGAGTCTTGACTCACAATGCAGTGGTCGAAAGTAAAATCCGCCTTTCTGCCCTGATTTATTGCACATAGTGGGCAAATGACAATATTTAACTGATAAAGACACATTTTGTGCACTACTGGAAAGGGATAAAAGGGTCAGAAAGGATGTCACTTTCGGCTATGCATCCATGCCTATGCTAACAGGCACCAGGTGTGCCCAGGAATGCCCACTGACACTCAGGCCAGTTGGTCCAGAGTAGCCCATCATGGTGTTAATAAGATGTCTTGGCCTTCAAAAGTCTGCGTGCATTCAGACCGCCTGCCGGGAACGACCCCTGCAAGTTGTAGCTGAATTTGGAATCTGCTGGAAGAATAATGGCTGACATGGGCCAGAAGTCTGCTAAGGACTATGCTATTAATTTAAAACTACAGATGATCAGATTCCAGCGCTAGATGACATTTTTGGTCACTGTTTAATTTATTAGTACAAATGTAGCCTCTAGGTCCCTATTCACAACCCACTACTCTTAAATAATACAGGAATCTTCCAGGAGGCTAGTTATACAGAAGAGATGTTGGGTTCATACAGCTATTTCTATAAAACAATGTGTTTGTCTTGGAAAAGCAAAAGAACATGCAGAAGTCAACCAATCAGAATCTAATTTTCAGTAAAGAATATATTTTGACACTCCACTGTATCTGCAAAGTTTACTGTATTTTTCTTTTCCCAGTTTATGCTGCTTTTCTAACAATCTAAAATACTTTTCTCCAAATATTTTTTCCACACTGAAAAGCAAGCTTTTCCTTTACACAAATATATATATGTGTGTGTATCCATGTGAAATATTAAATGCAGATGCACACATACACATATTCTCTAAGTGGAAAGTACCTTTTCTTACTGTCAGTAATGGTGGAGCTTTTGTATTTCTCTGTATTTTTTTTCCTGAAAATAGGAACTGTGATGAAACATTCATTTTTCAGTTTCTTTTAACTCCGTGTGACCATGCTGTCACAATCTCAGGAGGTTACTGCACATCTTCAGGGATATTTTTCAACAATCTTTAATTTTGTCATGCAGAGTAACCACTTAAAATATACTAGACTTAAAAAAAAATTGTATTCTATTTGATTAGTGGCAAATTTTAAAAGGGTGAAAAAACCCCACTTCTGTTTTAGATCCAGCGAACTTAATAGTGATTGCAGGAAACAAAGTTATGAAAAATTTTAAAAGAATTCTAAAAATTGATAAAATCAGAAAAATAATGAGGAATTAATCTATTAATATTAATTTAATGACATTATTTTATTCTGAAGTCATTACAATAATTTCATTTGTTAATTCTTAAAAGTATTTAGGTACCTAACTACTATCACAAAGAGTATTAACGTCTTCACACCCTGAATTTTTATGACAGTCTAGTTCACATGAATAGCACTGCTTATGTTTCTGTTTGTGTCATGGATTTAAGAACAACAAAATTAATCCAGTTCCAACAGCATAAAATTACAACAATGCTGTAGATCTTACTTATATATCTCAGTAATGTGAGAACAGGATTTTGGCTGATGAACGCAGCTTTCTGGTTTTTCACCTACATAAAGAATGTAATCCAGTGCTTGGTCTACATTAGTATCTGGAATGCTTTCTTTACAAAATTGATCAGAGAATTTTGATTCTGTGATGTGTGTTGCATTGGCTAATCGAATAATTCAGAATTCAATAAACACTGTACAGAATTTTCAGCAGTCTTAAATTGGCTTGTGTGAGAAAAGTAATTATTTTTCAAATTTTAACATATGTTGTTTTTGCAAAATGTCTTAACATGCAAGCTGAAGTGTGGCTGTATCATGCGTATAAATTATATAGTATAGTGTACTAATACTGTGAAATGAATGGTGTATTTCTCTGGGTGTATATAAAACAACACTCTCTGGTTCTGACATAAACCTATATGAAGGCAACAGATAATTGCCAGTGTGGCATTTCTAAATATTTCTGTGCTTTCTTTAACCTCAGCTTAATTATATATATGAAGTAATTTACTTTGTGTTCTTCAAACAATTAAAATACTTTAAAACAGAAAAACAGTATAACTCAGTCATTATTTACTCTTTTACTCTGTTTGTCATTACAGTTCTATTGTTAGAATTGTACACAATGGAAATACATCAGAATAAAGGAACAGAGGATGAGAGCACCACAGCACTCTGTAAAATAAGGAACAGAGCAAGCTCCAAGCTAAACATCTCTTGATAGCTAGCGCAGAAGTTCTTAACCTTTGGAGTCTGAAATTATGACAGTTAACATTTTGGGGGAGCTTCTTAATATATATTTGGCAACAGAACAGCTTATTTTCATAGCATCCCTAGTGCAAAATATATGCCTGTGGTGGTTTTGGTCTAAATCCAGACTTCAGATTTCATGACTCAACTTTCAACACCTCTCACTGTAATAAATCATAATAGGCAGAGAGGAATTTACTTATAATGCACAAAACCAAGACCCTGACTCATGGAGACACCACAGAAATCTGGAGTTTCCACATCTGAGGAACAAAACAAATATTTTTGAGATTGCAAATTCATGTTAGCAGATGGTGGGCTAGTAACACTACAACAAAACAATCCTGCTGTACAATGAAGTCCATTGAGCTCTTTTCACTATGGCTAAATTTGGCAGGTTAATATGAAACAGCAAAGATTTAATGTGAAAAAATCTCAAAGGACTCAAAATATAAAAATTATTGAAAATATGTACCACAGGACTGTTCTGGGAAATTTAAAATACCTTTTAAAGATTAAACTTCCTGGAGATACACTGTGGAAAAGAATTGATTTTAACATACAAGTATTGCATCCCATAAATAATTTCTAGTCTCATACAGCTGAAATGGGCTTTGAGCCTCTGCCACACCTTTGGATTTGAAGATAGATTGAATAATTGAATACAAGATGTTAGACACATCAAAAGGTAAGGAATTAGGCTGATGAATGCAGTAATTCTCAAAATCTTTATTTGGTTTAATAAGTCTTTTTAATTATTTTTTTTTCCCACAGATTGTTATTTGTTTTTAAGTTTTTCTTCAGGAGCAGGTGGAAGAGCAACAGAAAAAAATGGAAAACAAAACAAAACAAAAGTGACAAAGCAAAATAAATTCAAAATAAGAAGTGGAACACACTTTGTAAAGCAATATGGGGAAAAGATTAGCATGTTTGTTTGGATTAATTGAAAAATATTAAAATGAACAATCTTTTTTTTTTTGTCACCAGTGCAGTGTTTTGGGTTTTTTTTCCTAAAAAAAATAATATTTGTCCAAAGAGGGAAAAAATTAACACAAAAATCCAGAATTTTATGGTAGGTGAGGATCAAGATAAAGGACACAATATGTAGTATCTTCTTATTTAGTTCAGTGCGTGAAGTGCTGGAAGCCACTGAAGAGTGAATTTACTGTTGCAAAAGTAACTTTTACTATTTTGACTGCACAGATCATTTCGGTCATTGAGGAGGCCAAGTTACACAGAAAGTCTTGTCCTTTATCTCTTTCACCATTCAAGGTATACTGCTCAGAGGACATTTTCAACAGAGGTAGATGAAGGAAAAAGGTGTATATAGGATCTCAGGAGAAAAAAAATAGGCAAATTCTATGATTTTATGATTCTGAGAATTTTTTTTTAGTATTAGGAACATTCACAACTACAGGCTGGGTGGAGCATGGATTGAGAGCAGCCCTGAGGAGAAGGACTTGGGGGTGCTGGTTGATGAAAAGGTTCATGTGAGCCAGCAATATGCGCTGGCAGCCCAGAAATCCAACCATGTCTTGGGCTGCATCAAAAACAGTGTGTCCAGCAGGTCAAGGGAGGTGATTCTCCCCCTCTACTCTGCTCTTGTGAGACCCCACCTGGAGTACTGCATCCATCTCTGGGTTCCCCAGTACAGGAAAGACATGGAGGTGCTGGAGTAATTCCAGCGAAGGACCACAAAGTTGATCAGAGGGAAGAGGCACCTCTCCTATGAGGACCGGCTGAGGGAGCTATGGTTGTTCAGCCTGGAGAAGAGAAGGTTTTGGGGAGATCTTGTCACAGCCTTCCAGTACCCAAAGGGGGCCTACAGGAAAGACAAAGAGGAACTGTTTACCAGGGAGTGTAGTGATAGGATGAGGGGTAATGGGTTTAAACTAAAAGAGGGGAAATTTAGATGAGATATTAGTGTCACCGAAAATCTGGGAATAAACCTCGTAACACCAATGTAGTGTTAAAAGGCAGGCATTCTTTAGTGCAGCGCTGGATGCACAGGGGATAGCTCTGCCCAACGTGCATACCAGGCGATCACCAACTCACAAAATATATAGGATCAAAATATACATATTCATCATATCTATCATTACAGCTATACTTATTCATACTCTCCAACTTGTGATTGGTCAATTCTTTGCTCGCTTTGATTTAAAGACACAGTGCCTCTTAAATTCATCACACATGCTCGGTGAGTAGGGGTCTATATTCGAGGAGGGGTCTCTAGTGGTCGTCAGTGGTCGCACACCCATGTCCGCTGGTGACCCTCTTCTTGCAAGCATGCGCAGTATCGTTGTTGGCCCGTATCGTGGATGCACCTGTCCAAAACAACCTGCTCCATAAGATTGATAATCCCGGGCCTATTGTTCAGTTGGGTAGGGACTGTACACAGAACACAGCAGCGTTGTACCTTGCCATGGTCAGTTAGCTCCATTGCCTACTACCTTGGTTACAAACTGATTATTCCAAAGTTTCTACTTCATGGTTTCTATCCCATGGTTACATTAGGACAAAATTCTTTACTGTGAGGGTAGTGAAGTACTGGAACAGGTTGCCCAGAGAGGCTGCAAATGCCCCCTCCCTGGCAGTATTCAAGGCCAGGTTGGATGGGGCTTTGGGCGACCTGGTCTAGTGGAGGATGTCCCTGCCCATGGCAGGGTGGTTGGAACTAGATGATCTTTAATATCCTTTCCAAACCAAACCATTTTATGATTTCTATTAAAATATATGATTCTCACAATGTTAGGGACTTCATACTGTGTAAACAAACCACAAGATGACTGTGGGACCAGAGCATCTGACACACAAGGGAAGGCTGAGACAGCTGAGACTGTATCCTGAAGAAGAGAAGGCTCAAAGGGATTCTATCAATGTGTATAAATACCTGATGGGGTAAACTAAAGAAGATGGAGCCAGATTCTTCTCAGTGATGTTCAGTGAATGGGCAAGAGAAAGTGGGCACAAACTGAAATACAGGAAATTGTGTTTAAGCAGAAGAAGAAACCTTTCTGCTCTAAAGGTGATCAAACCCTGGATCACCTTACCCTGGTAATGAGAGGCTGTGTATCTCCATCCTGGGACCTACTCGTAACCCAGGTGAATGTGGCTCTGAGCAACTTGATCTAGCTAACCCTGCTTTGAGCGGGGGGTTGGTCTAGACAGTCTCCAGGAGTCCCTCCCAAACTCATCCATTCTGTGATTTTGTGTGAAATTCTTCCCCTACCAAAAAAAAAAAATATGATAAAAAAATGATGAGAGTAAAAATATTTCACTTCTGGATAACTTCCTTTGACATTCTAAGTGTTCAAAAAATCTAGAAATCAAATAAATTTTATTTCAAAACTGAAAGGTTTTAGGAAAGAATTGGTTCTAATTGTGTTTCTTTTTTTACAGATATGCTATATTAAAGCAATTTTCTTCAAATTTAACAGACAAGTAAACAAGACAAGGTAAAAAGTTTGACCAGCTGTACATCTACATTTCATCTACTTTATACTCTTTATTTTCAAAGAAATAAAAATTAGCCTTTTCAAAACCAAGATATTAGCTCAGAGATTTCTTCCTTTATATTTCTTCTTGAAACCCCGTTTGCTAAATCCTCATTGCTGAGTAACTGGACATTCATTACCCAGATGCAAACTATTAAATATTTCAGTTAGAAGGTCTTTTTGGGGTGAGGTCTGAAAGATACAGTGAAACCAGGAAGCTGCAACTTAGCGTTTGGTATTTACAGGCAAAATCTTTTTCAGCCATAAAAAGGTAGTTTAGTGATACTAATGTGAATCTAAACAGAGGGAGAATAAATTGTAAATAATTGTATTTTTATTTCCTTGTGATGAGGTGATACTTAGTTGTAGCAAGCACAATAATGCTGTGAAAATAATTATTAAATGGAGAAGGCTGAATTAAATAAATAATCAACAATGTACATTCTACAGCTTAGAAAGCAGAAAAGGAGAACAAGGGCATACCTATTTTACTTACAATAAAAGGCAAAACAAACAAAAATAATTGCACAGTATTCAGCAAACAAACCTCTCCATTTAATTATTTTGAAATTATATATGAAAAACATTTTCACAGTAATATGCTGTTTATTCTTACTTATAGTTATATTTCCCATTTATGTAAGACAATAGATATCGGAAAGATGTCTGTGTTGGTATGACATTCACAATGGAAAATGAATTAATTTACATTTGAAAGCTGTTCTTCAGAGAGGGATATTTTCATAAGGGACATCCTCTGAAAAACAAAGCAAAGAGGCACATTTACTTCTACTGTACATTACCTTCCATGTAGCTGAAAATCAGAAAATCACAAAGCTGTCAGGTGAATGTACCACATAGTTGCACTTCCTATCCCAATAAAATTCCTTCCCCACTATTCCCTTCACCCCAATTAAAACCTGTTTATGTGGGATGAAAAGAAATCTCTGAAAGGACTGAAAAAGATTTTGGTTATTAGAAAGTCATCTTATTCTTTTGCATAGGAAAAACAGCATAATAATTTAATTAATGTCTTAAAGAATGGAGATACTTTGAGGATGATACAAGAATGTTTATGTGTTCATTAATTTTAAGACACAAGCTTGTGCTCTGTTTAACCTTACCTTAGAGTCTGTTTTCTAATGCTGTATCAGTAGAAGTTACAAAAAGGGAGAAAAATATTGACAGTATTGCAGTAATAGCACATAGTTAACTGTAAGAAGAGACAAAAAATATATTTAACTAATTAAAGCACTGAACAACCTGATCAAAATTCAAAGTTGGACCTAGCTTTGAAGCTGTCTTGCTTTGAACAGGTAGCTGGGCCAGGTGACCCCAAAGGACTCTTGGTTTGACTTACATGGTTGTGAAAAATACTGTGAACTGAGAGGTTCGGTATTAATAGGAAGGGTGCTATTCCTAAAGCTTCTGTTCCTTTTGTAGTCTGCAAATAGCTGAGGCTATCCTTTATTTTATATGTTTTCTTTTTTTTATGCTTGTCATGAAACTGTCATTTTAGTTTAATAAACAATGTGAAATGCTGGTTGAAATTGAATTTCCTGGCAGCTTTTGATGTGGATATCAGAAGAAGTTAGAGTGTTACTTTCACAATTTCACAGAAAATAGCTATTTTCCTTATACAAACAAAATTAATGATGTCTGAATAAAAGCAGGCAAGGTTTTTATATAAATTTCATAGAAATTATGCTGACAATTTACAAGAGATGGGTGAAACTGCAAGAGAGAGCACACATGGCTATTTGACATCCTTTATTATCCTGATAATCTTTGACATATTTATTCCTTAACTACATTTCTGGATTTCTACAGAGTATATTTTTGTTCTTTGAGAAAGTATTGTATTTGCTGACTGATGTTTGGAGAAAACAAGACCTGGATCTTTAAATGTATAAGGAGATATGTTTGTCACATCTTCAAAGCATGTTGCTTCATAGTTCAGGTAATTGAAGACATGGTGAGGAAAGAAAAAAAACCCCTCTAGTAAATGCCATAATTAATTAAAATTACAAAATCTTACACTTATTGAGACTTTGATGATCTGCCCTTGATTCTTTAGTCATTTGTCAATAAACAAAGCTGAGAATAAAAAGGAAAATTATGTTTGTTGAAAATCAGTAATGCCCAAAGCCATTATAAAAATACATTTGTGAGGGAAAATATTGGTACTGCTTATATTACTCAAGCAAATAAAAGACTTATGGGGAAAAACTGGAGCTATTACCAAGCCACCACTATGTAACCTGAAATCTGCCAGATGGTTGAAAACTGACTGCAATGATTGATCTATGCTCAGCAAGGAGAGACGAAAAGCTAAGACCAGCTCCACCGGTATACCTAATCTCTACACGGTTCAAGAAATTGATGAGCAATAGTAAACCAGTCCTACCCTAGCATCAATGTCTTTCACTCCAAATTTAATTACTTGTCACAAATTTTGGGAGGACTGTGATGTAGAAGTCTCCTTCCACATCACTCTTGGGGTCTGCCTGGGTGTCCCTCTACATTTTTCCTTTACATGGGCTCCTTCTTTCTCATCTGTTCCCCCCAAAGCCTGGAACACCTTCTCCCAGCCTCAGGGAATGCAAAGGGACACTGTTTGCTTTGCAGTCACTTTGTCCAAGGCTTGTCAGACCTTCACCAGAAGGCATTCACAGGGTTTTAGCTAACCCAGGTTGGGTGATAGTCACTTGGCAGGGTGACTGCAGTTAAAATAAGGTAAAACCAAGTCAGGACAAAATAATTCCTGAGGGCCTGCACACAGGAGCCTGCAGGTCCATACAAACTCTGTGACTATTGCCAGTAATGGCAAAGTCACATTTACTGTGACTATACTCAAAGTAATTATCACACTTTAAAATTGCTTTATTGGAATTTAGGTTGATTCACTTTTAATGAAGACATAGAAATAAATATAAGTACTAATTTTGATACAGTTTAAATTACAATTTGAGTTGTGTGTGGGCTTCGCAATTAGGAGTAGAGAACTGAAATACCAGAAATAAATTAAATTAAACAGGCTTTTGATCTAAATGGGAAGGGACCTTGAAAAGATTTAAAACAATTTCTGTAACACCTTTTCATTAAAATTCTTATTTCATGGGATTAAAAGTCATCTTTTCCTTATCCCTCCAGAAAAGGTCTAATTGTTTATATTAATATTCTCAACTGAGCTAGATGTGATTTAGAGGGAAGAGCACCTAGGTCTTTCTTCAACTTGCCTTTCCGTGAGAGAAGTTTTACAAAATTTACCATCCCATCTAGGTATAATGTAAGGCTACTATAATTGACTAAGATTTTGTCTAGGAGATACTAGGTCCCCAGAAGGCAATAGAACTAGAAAGCTGGAGAGGAACAGCTATTCTTCAGTGGAGTAGAAGCCAGGCACATTAAGGATAAAAGAATGAAAAAAGAATCAGGGTCTGAGATAGTTTAATTGCTGCCACTGATGTAAAAGATTATATATAGGGGGAAAAAAAAAACCAACCAAACTCACACTTCTGAAAGGAACCAAGATGCATTAATTCTAGTAAGTAAATAAATTTGAAACTGCAAAATTAATAGCTCATTCATATCCTCCTTTAAGAAAACTCATTGCATAATGGCTTCCACCCCAGCTAGCATAAATTTCAACTTAGAAATACAAAAAGACATGTTAGATTTTAATGTTACACTTTAAATGCAGAGGTGTCTCTTTCTTCCTCTTTGTTGGATTTACCTTACTGTCATGAAAATGAAACCACTACTTATTTAAATATAAACCAATGGAATGGAATGAAGTGGAATGGAAAGGAACAGAATGGAACAAAAGAGTAAGTTGCGTTGGAAGGGACCTACAGCAATCATCTAGTCCCACTGCCTGACCACTGCAGGGCTCACCAAAAGTTACAGCATTTTATTAAGAGCATTGTCCAAATGCCTTGTAAATACTGACAGACGTGGGGCATTGACCACCTCTCTAGGAAGCCTGTTCCAGTATTTGACAACCCTCTTGGTAAAGAAATGTTTCCTTATAAATCATGACATATCATCTGGTTTGTGAAAAAGCAGAGAGAAGAGCAAATTTGTTCTGTTGATCTATAGAATCTTTTTGTTTAATATTTATCATCACAATATAACTGACAGGGGAATTAGTTATTTTTGCTTACATTTATTGTCATTAAACCTGACTGTAAGCTTTCTCATGGAATGGTTTGTCCCAGAAAATTATCTTGTGGGAATTTCTTGATATTTGATTTTCTCCTTGTGAAATAAGATTTTTTTTCTACTTCTTGTTATCAAAATATTTCAATCAATTTAGAATGTGTTATTTCAGTTTTTACTAAAAGAAGCATAAACAAATAATTCCAGAATATACACTGATGCAAGGATTTCAGTCTTGCCTTACAGAAGACTGAAAACATAATCTTAGAATCTCTAGCTGATGGAAGTCAGTCTTTTGACTGTATTTATGTCTGTGTTTTGTGTATAGGTGCAATTTCTCACTGTATTTTTGCAATGTTACAAAAAAAAACACCCAATTTTCACTATTTTGTCATTAATTTAATAGATCATAGAATCTTAGAATCATAGAATCATTAAGGTCAGAAGAGACCTCAAGGATCATCCAGTCCAACCATCCCACCACCACCTATTAACCACTAAACAATGTCCTTCAGTACCGTGTCTAACCTAAATCTTTATGCATCATGTAGTAAAAACTTTGACTGATACTAATCCAAATTTTAAACTTAATTAAATAGCTATTAATGTTTGAATAGGCTGTGAACCAGGTGTTTTATTCTTATTGCTAGTTTTTTGTCATATAAAGTTTTAATCGTGACAGACGTATTTCGTTTTCAGTGTCGATATCAAGTATCCTTAATATCTCCTTGTGAACAACTTTAGTAAAATATTTTGTTAAGTTTAAATAAATTAATCCAATTAACTCATCTCTGTCTACTGCTCTGGTGAGGCCCCACCTCGAGTACTGTGTCCAGTTTTGGACCCCTCACTACAAGAAAGACATCGAGGCCCTGGAGCGTGTCCCGAGNTCTATTCTATTCTATTCTATTCTATTCTATTCTATTCTATTCTATTCTATTCTATTCTATTCTATTCTATTCTATTCTATTCTATTCTATTCTATTCTATTCTATTCTATTCTATTCTATTCTATTCTATTCTATTCTATTCTATTCTATTCTATTCTATTCTATTCTATTCTATTCTATTCTATTCTATTCTATTCTATTCTATTCTATTCTATTCTATTCTATTCTATTCTATTCTATTCTATTCTATTCTATTCTATTCTATTCTATTCCATTCTATTCTATTCTATTCTATTCCATTCCATTCCATTCCATTCCATTCCATTCCATTCTATACTCTATTCTAATCTATATTCTATTCTATTCTATTCTATTCTATTCTATTCTATTCTATTCTATTCTATTCTATTCTATTCTTACAATAAGGAAGGCATCACCCTATTAAAAATTGGCCTTTGCTTTGCTCCATATATTGTCCTGGTCCAGGTGATTTATAAGCCTAACTTTACCTTGCTCTTCTGAAAAACTCCCTACCTTTACTATTTCCCTGCCTGAACACAAACCATTTTCCTTCTATTGTCTTAGGAAAAGTTTCTGATTAGAAACATGAAGGCCAGAGTGGGATGAATGGTGAAAACTGTGCTACAGCTGCCTCTTTGAATTTTTCACCTATTTGCATTTAACTGTGTGCACTCTTCCTATATACCTTTGTGAAGATCCTAAAAATTAATTCACTGTTGGTAAGGGATATGATAATAGCATAGTTATCCTTAGGCTCCTTTGTTCAAAGTGTAAGTCTCTATAAGTTTTAAAAAAGTTTTGTTTTTTTTCCTTTTTGGGAGCTAGTAACTTGCTATTTGGAGTGTGTGTCCAGTTGAAAATGTAAATAGCACAAAACTAACTTTTTTGTTACATACTTTAGTATGAATCACTGCCCAACACACCTTCTTAATTTTATTTCTGAGGCTCAATTTATATCACCTCTACTGATGCAAATGAGCCATAAATCACCTAGATTTGGCCCCAGAGGAAGATCAGCAGCAGAGTGGATCTGATGGGACAAAGCCTGCACTAAACACCCTCTTGGCTCAGCCTGTGGGGTGCTGGACCATGACCAGAGGAGAAGGTGGCAAAGTAGAAGGTGTTAGAGCAGCGTGCTTATGCTCCAGGTGTTCCTGGCTGCTGCAAAGGTCCTTTGCAGCTGAACAGAAGTAACAAAAGAGTTTTGCTTGCCCTGATTTCTACTGGGGACCAGCCTGCTTTTGGAGCAGCCTGGATGTATATTTTACAACCACGTCTCCTCACTGTTGTGGCATTGTACTCCACAGAAAAATAGCAGTATATTACAATAGATGATGAAAAGCAGAGGATTTATTTAAGCTAAGTACAATGTTTAGGATGAACGGTTTGCTGACATAGTGCATTTCTCCAACTTGTCGTTGGTAAGTTTCAGCTTTGCAAAAATATACACTTCTGATTTACAGTAAGCTCAAGTGTTTGATCTGGCAAAGAATGGAAATTTAAAAAGACAAACACAATAGTCTAATATTTAGTCTAATATAAAACACATTTTTCCTCAGCTGTCATAGAAAATTGCAATGGATTTTAGGGAAGGTGGAGTGAGTCAGAGCATTTGGCAGGGAAGAAAGAGATTCAGCTGGGGCAACTCTAACGAGCAGATTAATTAAATTGCAATAGGGACCCCTAAGCACCAGCCAGTTCGAACAAATATATTTAGAACTTATGAAGTGTTTTAAACTTTTGATCAAAACTGCAAAGATTACTATTGCATAAATTATGTCTCCTTATACTGCTTACTGCATCCTTATGATAAACCTGGTTATTCTGTATTTGCAAATGGATAGGCACTTACACATACTTGTGAGCCCTGACCAGGGTTATATGACTACCTTAATTTTCTTTTAACTATTAATAAGTTGAAATATCTATGGAAAAGAGAAATTCTCCCAACCTAAACAGATCTTATATCTGTCTTCAGCTTAGACAGGACTTACACATTCTAGGTCTTTTGCATCTCTGTCCCAATCTTCTCCCACTTTGGACCTAGAAAAGCAAAACTCTGATATGTAAAACAGAAGTTGTGACTCAGAGTGACAGTGAGCTTTTAGTTACAAAGCTCATAGCTAAATAACTCTGGTCAGGGCTCTTGAACATAGTGGGACATCTGATAATGAAAATTAAAGTGTCTGGAGATTTCTGACCTGGAGGGAGAGGAGTCCAAGGTGTGAATATAACTCCATGGAAAATCTTAACTCCATGCAGCACAGAGGAAGGCATCTAATTCTAGACAGGAGTGCAGCTTAAGTCACAGCCTCATGCTTTGCCTTTTGTGTTATTTTAGGTAATTCCTTCCAGAGGATGCTGGTTGTAGCAATTCCCTTTTTGAGATCCTAAATGTTTCCATGCTTGAAATCTAGGGAATCAAATTTCAGGTACCTAAGCAAAGGTTTCTATAGCCATTTGAGATGCAATAAGGTATCCCAGGGGTCTTCAGCTGCTGCTGTGAAAAGGCATGTTTTTTCTGTAATGCAGCCTTGTGCAGATAACTCAGATAGTCTTCAGATGCCTAAACTGACCCTAGAGGACTACATTTAAGTACGTGGATTGTCATCTGTGTGACCAGGTTTGACACATAGAACAAGCCAAAAGTAACAATGTCTGAAAATATCAATTTGTTTTCATGGGCTTTAAAAGGTGCCAGATCTAATACCCTTGATGTAGACATTTACACTGACCCCTACCTTTCGTACTGATGTCCTTTAGCAGATTGAGGTCTTTATATCTTGTAGATCATTCTGAAGAGATGCAATTTTTAGTGACCATTGAAAAACTCCTGTGGGGTATTGCAGTGTATATCCAATTAGGATGTTATATTTTGGCAGCTATGAAAAATTCATTGTGTTTTATACATTTGTCAAAGCGGGAAATTGTTTTCGCTTCTAACACACAAAAAACCCAAACCGACCAACCAAAGCAAAATTCAACTAATAAAAACAAAACAAAACAAAACAAACCCAATCCCGCAAAAAATACTACCACATATTCTCAGTGCTGGCAAAAATGGATGAAGTATCTTAGAAAAAAAACTGATAGAATGTATGCAAACCTTCACTTACTATGTAAAATTATGGGAGTCCACATTTATAATTAAAATATAATTGGCTCAAGCTAAGTGAAACCCAAGGTTTTTAGGAAATTTCACAGGCTAACAGAACCCTTGTAACAAAGAATTGAAAAATTACTGTGTCTTTTTAAAAAGTACTTCCATTGTTAATGTATCTGAATCAAGGGTAGCTTACATTTATAGAGTATTACAAGCTAATTAGTTAAGCCTTTGAAGCAGTCAGAGCAAATTTAGAACACTACTGTATAAGTCAGTAGCCGATACATTGACATTTAACGTAATTGTTGGATTGCTCTTAGTTGAACTAAGAACCAAGAAGCATGCACAAGAGAGTTTTCCATAAATATGAGGTCTTCAGGTCTTATTGTTACTACAAGAATAAACCATTTTATAATCTACACTGTATAAAAAAATACTTGAGAATTTATTTAATCCTTTCTTTTTTTCTTTCTGTAAAACACTACTTTTTTCATCTTAGACTGAGTCAAAGGTAAACAGGACACAGGAAGCTTTGTCACTCTGTTGAGCAGCTATTGCTGAAACAGCACAAACAGACAGGAGAAAGAAAGGCTTCCAGTAAGTTGCCAAAATGATTAAGAAAGGAACTTGCTTAAACAATTATCTGGGGACGCTGCAGTAATACTTGCAGCCACCGCTTGGGTGTAAAACATTTTCCTGTGTGTTCAAAAGTAAACTCGAAGAGAAGCTAAGAATACCCTTTTATACTGGCTGCTTAAGTAAATAGAAGAGAACACAAATTTGTAGAAGATAAAACTTTTCTAGCCATGACAAATAGGGACTGATATTCATTAGGGTCTTGAGTGCACAGATAGGCCTGGATTTCTCCGAGTACCCCCACCATGGGCACAGGAACCTCATTTCAGCTCAGGCATGAGCAACCAAACCTTCCATGAGCTATCAGAGGTGTACCTGCCTCCAGCCCTGGGGTTAACTTGAACTTATGCAGCATCTGCTGCAACCCTGTCTACCACTCCTGCTGATTGGATTCTCTGGATGGACCTTGGAGGACTGATGGACTTGATTTACCCTCTCATGCTTTCTGGGGCTATCATCGAACCCTATCGCCAGTACTCAGCTCTGCTTGCAGTGTCTAGACCCCATGGGACCATATTCTGATAGTGAAGGAACATCCTAGGGCTTGTCCCTGTCTTGAAGAAGAACTTCAGATGCTGAACTAGAAGAAAACTATAGAAATAGACTGAACATCCTAAATGGTTCTTGTTTATTGCCAACACTTCATTTTCATATATTTTCTGTGTGTGATACATTGCCAATACTTATACATGTGCAATAAAATCAAGGCTGTCACAAGATCTTTGAAAAACCTTCACACATTTTTATCCCTCCACTGCTGTAACTCTCAAGGATATCATTATGACCAGCGTGAAGGGCAGAGGGGTGACTCTTCAGAGTAGTAGAACCAGAACCTTAAATGTAAAAGCCATATCACACAGGCTGAATTACAATGTGCAAACATCAACCATTCTAGTTTTTGCATAGGATCATGACCCTAAGTTTTAAAGAAAGCAATCTTCCTGTGTCAGTCTGAGGTAGGAACACGCAACTCACTTGACAGATTCAATGGAATAAGAAAGCTTTGACAATTACCATATTTAGCTGAGCCAATGTAACTCGTGTTTCTCTCAGACCTGAGGAAATCATGGCTGTGTAAGTTCTTTCATTGAGATTTTAGCAAACAAGTAGTTGTGGTTAGATGCATAGAGACTGGACTAATGACAAGTGCATTGCTAAAATGGCATAAAATTAGTGATGTGAACACAAACTCAATTTCTACAGATAAAAATGTACATGAACAAATCAACATTGGACAGTGGCAACCTATTCTCTTTTCTCTTGCTCATTAAGACCTGCTTCACGTATTTCAGTCATATCCATTTTTTTGTGCTCTAACAAAGTACGCAGGGCTGTTTCAAAATGTGGATGTTTCGCTTGTGCCTTTTTAATGGGAATAAAGCCCAAATGCATAATCTTGTGATCAGTGAGAGGTATTTAGAAGCTGATAAAGAATTAGATCTAGCTGACAAGTGACACTTTTTGAAAAATGATTTTTAATTATAGAATTCAACAAATCTTATAAGCTGCAATTATGACTGGGAGGGCCTCTCCGGGATTTGTCACTTAACATAGTAAAAAGATGCTGTTGTACATATCTCTGCTTATCTTTGTGACCCAGTCCTGTTGCATAAAATTAATAGGGTTAGAAACAGCACTTAGAAACATCCACTGGTAAATCCTATACATATAGACCATAAATTACAGAACACAACGTTAAAAGGGACCTCTAAAGGTCATCTAGTCTGAACATCCACCTCCCACCATCAATCTCTTGTTTTTCATTCTCTTTCTAACTTGTAATCTAAAGAAAGCCATCAAGGAGTGCAGTATCTTCCACCAGGTTTGCATCCGAACAGCCTGTTATGCATACAAAACTGGGAGTCCTCTACCCTAGATAAGTTCTGTACCTAATGCAAGGTTCCTAGACCCAGTTATATCTGGAGAGGTGCTGAGGAGCCATTTAAAGCTGTTGTCTTTAGAAATTTCAACACTACAACTTGGGACAAAAGAAAAATATTTAACTGCGCTTTTGGCCCATCTTTGATTTTGATGATTTATACATTACTCCTATCTTGGCAAGTGTTCTGAACAGTAATGGAAAGATTGGGAATAACATGTAAATTTCAAATACCAGGGGACAGGCTTGGAATAGATGCTTTGTTTATGGTTCCTGAACAATTGCCAAAGATAATATGTTATGGGTTTCTCAAGCCAGAAAGAAAGAGGACAGTGGGAAGTGACATGTACAGAGGAAATTTGTGTGAGAGATGATTTTTGCTTGAGTGCTAGTTGCAGGGATACACCGAGTCCCTGAACTCTGGGCACAGCATGAACAAGTACAGAAGTGAATTTGTTAAAAAACTGCTTTAGCAGAGTTGTTGATTTAATGGAAAAAACCCCACATGGTTAGAAAAAAAAAAAAGAGCTGAGAATTTAACTTTTGGACATCTTGCCTTGCAGTACTTGCAGTATACTAAGCCAAATAATATTTTAGGACAGAATCTGACATGTTACTTTGTTCTTATCTTTATTTAAAAAAAAAAACAAAAAAAAACCCAGGCAGATTTCCAGCCTCATGTATGTGCAACTGGCTGCCTTTCTTCAGACATCTGTTCTATGTAAAATGATATTTTGCACTTCCTTTGTATATGAGAAATTGTGGCCAATTTTCCTTGCCACCTTCCTATATGAATAACTTAAAAGCATTGTGAGAGTAGACTGATGATCCATGAACCTCTAGAGTGGTAACAATCATAACAAAACATCAGCTCCCGTCAGTGGGGGACTTACCTGTATCAAAGGGCAACTCAGTTCAGACTAAAAGAGAGTAAATGTATATATAGTCCTTACAGCAGAAGACTAGGGCAGAATACTGACCACACATGAAAAAACCACATTTTTTACATCTAATTCCACTGCACATATCCATCAGTGATCCTACTTTTATTCCAGTAAGTTTGTAGTACATGCACTAAACCAATGAATAGTTATTTTTTAATGAAAACTTAATTTCTTTTCACTTGAAAATACACTTAATCCTGTTTCGAGGAAGTTTTCATTTTCTATTTATGCGAGTAGTTTGTGGGAGACTACTACAAAATTTAGTAATGTCAGTGAAAGTCCCGCCATTGATGATGATAGGTTTTGGAATAGGTTTCTATCCACTTAATCCATAAACTGCAAAATAACTTTGAAATAAGGATCAAGATATTGCGTTCAGTCGCAGTTGGACCAAAGGAAAGGTTTTGTGAAAGTTTTAAATGTCTATGTTTTCAGATTTGTCTTCCCGACCCCCTCCTCTTTTTTTTTTTTTTTTTTTTTTTTCCATTTTTTTTCCCCCCAAAAAATTAGGCCAGACCAAGACTTGGATCATCTGGCAACCTTGAATCCTGAAGTTTTTCACTGAAATACCTCCTTCTGGCTGCTCTAGTAGCAATGAAACTGGTAAGAATATGTTTTTCAGTGGAGAGAGAGGCAGATGCACAGCTGGCTTCTGGTCTTTGAGACCTGCTGACAACCCAAGCATGTTTACAGTGCTTTGAATGCCATGAAAACTTCTTTCCTCCACAGCTGCTGAAACCAAAAGACCCTTCGAACAAACTCAAATTATTAGATGATTTAAACAAAACATTTAGGTCCCAGACCGAATGCATTTAACTGAAAGTATTTTCACTAGAACATTTTCAAGCAACCCCATTCTGAAACAATGAGACTGTAACATTAAAAAAATTGTCAGAAAATGAGGAGTGTATCCATGGGTAAATATAGCTATTCTCTCTCAAAAGACATCCATAATACATAAGATTTTATATGTCTTTTTCTCTACACTGATTTTTAAAAGTCTATGGAGGCCATTTTCGAAAATGTAATTGTAGTTGTACTAGTTAAGATCACATAACCAGAGCGTATATTTGTTCTTAGGTTACATTTGTTCTTTTTCAGCCAAAATAACTAGAAATCATTGACATTAAAAGCATCTTCACCAAAAACTAGGAATATATATGAATACTATATATTACTGATAGTTCAAGATCCTTTATTAACCAAACAGAAACAAAATTATATTTCCTGAAAAGCTACTAAAGTGAAATATGCTATATTTTTTTATTTTTCTGAATCAGAAATTTCACTAGTCACTAGGGTGACTAATAACTGAAACTCCTTTCTGTCTTCAGCCTTTTATTTCACAACCTGTCTCTCTCACAAATATTAGTATGAAGAATGCCCTCTAATTGAAAGAATTGTGCAACTACTTCAATGTAAACTTTAAGTAAATGCAGGGGTTTTTTAATTTATTTTCAATACATCTTTCACATACTGTTTCTAATTATTGAACTGATATTTTTCAAAATAATTTTGAAAACACAAAACTTGCTGGAAGCATTTTAACAAAATAGTCTCATAGTAACAGACATGAATATGTGAAGCCTGCAGGTTTCATTTCATTCTGTCAACTTATCTTTTATACCATCTTTAAAAGATACTTCATTTAAAGCTTTAGTGACACTATTCTGTAAAAATTGTGACCCTATGAAAATTAATTCAGTTTTTTTCTGTCTTTTCTGATATAACATGATTTACTGAGCTTCCAGTATTAACTGGAGTGTTTGTTTTAACCCTAATGTCAACTTTTACTTTGAAAAGTTTAATTGTTTTATGCAAAGAAAATAATCACCAATGGGAGAGAAAGTAGTTGTGTAATGCAAAGAAAACCTGGATTTTCATTCTAATAATTTAATTGCATCTACAGATTCAGGCAAAACTGAACAATCTGTGGAATTAACATATCTGTTCTTATATTAGACCTACTTACTTGCTGTTTGTGGCTGGACATATTTTCATGGGAGTTTTGATCTGAAGTCAGAAAGTATGAAAATATTCTTACTGTCAGATATCATGCTCAGTCTATCTGCTTATTAATAAAATATGGGAACCATTTTACAAAATTGGTATATCTCTATTTCTGGAGTGCAGTGCCATGAATCATTTCAAATTGAATATCTCCTTTATAAAAGGTGATGTAAAAAGTCTATATCAACATTAATCTGAGTGAAGTATTCAGGCTAGGGGAAGCTTTCCAGGCTTAGTAAAACACCTTTGATCCCAAATTACTCGGTGGCACAGGCTGCTGTAAATACTATTTTAAATTTTTTTATTATTATTTTATTTTCAGGTATCAGACATTAATGAGCAGCATGTCATAATACCAGGAGTAACCTACTGTAAATAAAAAAAGTCACAGCAAAATAATATTTGTGGTCAATGGGGCCGAATCTAGTTGGAGGCCTGTGACCAGTGGAGTCCCTCAGGGCTCGGTGCTGGGTCCGGTACTATTCAATATCTTCATCAATGACCTTGATGAGGGAACAGAGTGTACCCTCAGCAAGTTTGCTGATGACACAAAACTGGGAGGAGTGGCTGACACGCCAGAGGGTTGTGCTGCCATTCAGCGGGACCTAGACAGGCTGGAGAGCTGGGTGGGGAGGAACCTGATGAGATTCAACAAGG
>VWZZ01000739.1:0-47871 GCA_013399095.1 Psophia crepitans | reverse complement strand
TTAACATAAGGAAAAACTTTTTCACTGTGAGGGTGACAGAGCACTGGAACAGGCTGCCCAGAGAGGTTGTAGAGTCTCCTTCTCTGGAGACATTCAAAACCCAACTGAACATGTTCCTGAGTGATGTGCTCTAGGTGGTCCTGCCTTGGCAGAGGGGTTGGACTAGATGATCTTTCGAGGTCCCTTCCAACCCTTGTGATTCTGTGATTCTATGATTCTGTGAATACCCAAGAATACATCAACAGCTTGATCTTTATTTCATCACATAAAAGGCCTTCATGTAGGTGAATATCAAGATATTTGTTTAAAATGACTAGGTGAAACCTATAAATAAGATTGTTCTCTTCATTAGTGAGAATTACATTGTCCTTCATCTTTAAGTGAAATATATTTTACATTTCTTGATTTTTACCGAAATCCAATGGGATACTTTGAAAATTAGGAGTGCAGAGGACCCCATATATAGGAAAGGAGCCTTGCCTGAAGGCAGGTCTCTAAATCTCTATTTATCTGATTAGTTGCCGTAAATTGAAATAGCTGGTTGCTTGACAGCAGAAGGGGCTGGTTATGAAGCAGCTCTGGAGGCCATATGACTCCATGCATTTGGCCACAGGGTATATGTATGTCGCTGGGCAAAAGACACTTGAGTTGGATCCAGCTGAAGTTGCTCAGGAACCAGATGAAGTATGAAGGCACTCAGTACAATGCTGAGAATCAGCTCATTAGTGCTGCCTTGAAAGGGACTTAATTAGCCTGGCTACTAACTACTTTGCTGCAAGAGTTTTACTGCGACACACAGTTGTAGCCATATCCTGGACTTCCCCAGGTAAATATACCAGTTCACTAAGTAATCTTTAACATAACACTATATTGTGCAGTGCAGACATGTCCAAAAGTGTGGTTTTAAGAAACAAACCCTATAAGTGATGATTTACAGCTAAAAGTGAATTAAAGAGCTAATTAAAGGTCCTGGGATTAGAGAACACAAATATTTCTTTTCATGGAAAAAATTACTAGCATAAGGTATCTCATGCAAACAAAGTCTCAACAGTGGGGCAGTTCAGGAGAGTGAATTTCTTTAGAAGATATAAAGCATCGGTTATTATGCTTTGTTTCATTAAAAAGAAGTGAAAGAGCTGAGATATATTTGAGACAAAGAAGTAAATCTGTGCAGAGTTTACAATAAAATCCCTCCAATAATCACATAAGATAAGGAAACCAGAACCACGCAGTAATTGAACAGAAAGGATGTCCATTTAATAAGAAAAGATGGGAATTAGTAGCTTTATGAATGAACCCATGTACCTGATGTGCCACATTCAGCTGCTTTGGCCAGGTTCCAGGCCTGGCTACGCTCACTAGTGGAGAACAGGGAAGCCATGTCCAAACAAGCCGCACTGCCCAGACCTGGACCGAGGCAATTGCTTTCATCTGAAATGTTTTGTAATATTAGCAAAATGGTTTGCCTGAGGTAAAAAAACCTGTCTTGATGCTGTCCATGAAGAAGAGGGTATTAATGTCCATGGTATATTATTCAAAATTTACTGAATACATAGGATCCCACAAATCTGTGCTCAATTCAGTACAAAAGAAACAGCACAATTTAAAATGATAGTGCAAAATTATTGTCATTCATTGTAAAGTCTCTTCAAGTTTTTAATCTTTCCTGTTTTCCCTGGTATATAAAGTTTTCTGTTTGTTTATTTATTTATTTAGTTGATATGTCCTCCATCCACATTAGAACAATTTCTTTCTTTCTGTCTCTTTTCTTGATATTTTTATAATCGCCATAATCTAAAAAGAGAAAAAAAATCAAAATCAGAAATCCCCTAAGTCATCACCAAATTCCACTTCTCCTGTGATCTCTAAGCATGTAAGCAAGGATAATTTTTTTATCTTATTTACACGGTATGTGTTACATGTTTGTAAGTTTGTATCTTTCCATAGACAATAAAACCCTGTTGGCATTTTTCTGCCATTGTAACACTCATTATCGTGAAATTTACAACTCTCTGAAACATCTCCCTAACAATACCAATCTGTCTTATATTAACAGTGTTTCAAACTTTATGGTTGATTTCTTAGATATTGTAAGGAACTTTCAGGTAAATCTTAATGGCAGCATATAGTTGCATAAGTATCAAACAAGAAATTTTTTTTTGTGGACCACAGTCATAAAGCATAGCTAACTGCTTAGATCTTATGGCAGCATATACTATTTGATCAGTTACATTTTAAGCTGAAGCCCTGTAAGCAAAGCCAGTTTTCAAAAAATCCATTCCCGTTAGTTACTCTGTTAACAGAGGTGGGGTTGGATAATTTATATTTGTTCTACTGAATAAAAATATGGAAGACGCATGTTTTGACCCACTCAAAACCGCAGAAACATGGTAAGGTCAATAAACTTGATTTTTGTTGTAATTATTCTGTGAGGGATAGTCTTCACTTATCTTATTAGATGCCAATGACAATTTAAATGAGAACAGCCCTTTAAAGGTTTTACCATTGTTGAAGTCTAATTGTACTGTTTTGATCCATGTGTAACTCAGTAATTAAATTCTTCCAGTGTGTGGCTCAATCAGAAGCGAACGTCTCCTGGATCACTTTGTAGTACCTCTACTTTATGTAGCTTTATGGGAGGAGAAACTGACCTGCAGAAAGACTGATTTGATCAGGACTTTAAAAGAACTGAAGAAATGTTACATTTTAACCTAGAATTAATTCAATCATGTTTTCCCAGCCATCCCTGTAATCAAAGAGATTCTTTCACTTACTGTGTAATACAGGACAAATATCTCACATACAATCATCTCAGCTTTTCTCTCCCACTGATAACTCTGTATTCCATCTATTGGGAGTACGTAAATATAACAATTTTATTTTTGCTTTAAAACCTAATAATGTTCTTCCACATTTGAAAAAAGTTTAAAAAATCTGTATTATTCTGTTTTTTAAATCCTGTGTTTCCCCTAGTCCTGCATACATTTCTGTGGAGGCAGTTGTCTGTAGAAATCAAGCAAATTAAGAATGGGACAAGGTCTCTGGGAATTGTATATTTTTGGTATTCAGGACATTGACTATGGCAACATGTTTATGATTGGTTTAGTTCACTCGATTGATTGATGTTTTAAATACATGCTCTTGAACTTGGTACATTACAATGAAATTGAGTGAGCTTTATGAATTTTTTGATCTTTAAGAGGAACTTGACACAAACACTTTTATTTATCTGGGATTTTATAACGTCTTAAAAGGGAAGAAAAAGGAGTAGGAGAAGGCCATGAAGACATGAGTCCAAAAATATGATAGAGGTAAAGTAAGAGAACAGATAAAGTATTCCGGAATTCTCCTTTCTGCCATAGATTGTTTCTCTCAAGCTGATGTGCAATAGTTTACAAGTTTAAAAGCTCCCAATATTTGAAAAAAGTAAAGTTAAGAGACTGTTCTTAATTCTTTAGGAGCACATAGTAATTAACAACCACAAGTATCACTATTAGTGCTTGAATTTCATTGCCTAGTTTACATTCTTTTCATTATTTTAAACCGATTTAGTTAATGGTCAGTGTTAAATTAAAAAATCCATCTTTGAAGCATGGGTGTGGTGATTTTGAAGTCTGTTTTCTTGGATTTGCTGGAGAAGAGTCCTAAAACATTGGATAAATGTACTAAGCAATAATGTTCTTATTACAAGAAATTGAAAAAAAAAAGTGGCTAAGTGTGTAATATATAGACAATAGTGTCTCCTCAGATGTTAATACGGAATCTGCTAATTAATGTCTATCTCAAGCTTTGCCGAAAGTAAATGCTGGACCCAGCTGCAACGATAATGAGAAATTCTGTGAAAATAATAGACATTCTTCAAAAACAAAGTAGCTAACCTGTGTAATATATTTCAGAGTTATGAAATTATCTGCTTAACTTGGGTTGCACCATAACAAAAGTGTGCTTACTGGACTGTTAGTAAGAAAATTATCTTTATGTACCTTACGACCAACACTTTGGCTAATATGGGTATTAGTATATTTGCCTATATTAACAAAGGCAATTACTCTGATTTTTTACCTGTCAGATTAATACTTAGCATTTTATCCACTTAATACTATATAAATCTTCTGAGTCCAATGAAACTGAAAACACCATTCCACATGTTCAGCGGTTTATGGAACAAGTTCGTTCTTGTGTGGAAACTCTGGTCAATAGTACACACCTTCAATAAGTTCAGTGCAGAGCATATTTTTGCTATTTTGTTCTTAGTCATGCTGTGATGAGAGACACACTTGATTTGTACAGATCTTTACAAACTATTAATTGTTAATGTTATGCTCAGTTATGTGGGTCATTTACAATTAACTGCTCCCATTTTTATAAGCACTGATATTTTAATTAGTTCCATATATGGTCCTTAATTATATAGGAAAATTATTGATAGCGAAAGGAGTTTACCAGCATATATATACATAAAATATATGATCAGAGATAAAAATAACAATTTAATTCTATTTCATTTTACAAACATAATTCTAAAGTAATGCTTGTTTAAATATTTGCATGATAGCATAGTTTTAGAAATATACACTAATGTAAAACACAGTTTCTATGCAACCATGATTAATGTCAATGGTAATTAATGTTCCCAATGATGGGTGCAGTTACCTTTTAACATGTAGAGAGTATGTTTCTATCCCTACTATTCTGTCACATTCTTCCAAGAATAAAATTTTGCCACCATTCTTAGATCTCCAGCATAACAGTCTAAAACCACTGTTTTATTTTTTGTTATAGGCATTCTTTGTGTCACGGAGAAAACCACATAGGAATCAACTGGCAGTCAGTAGAATATATCTTGTCTTTGTGTTTGGTGAATTAAGAAAAAGCCCTATTGTGTACCTCAACCTCATCACCCTTTACTGATGTAACATTTCCTCTACTCAGATAGGAACAGTTTTTCTGCACAGAACAACAATTGACAAGCTCATCATTCTCTTTTCTCTTAGCTGCTGATACACAACAATCTGGATAAATGATGAAAAGAATAAAAGGAACACCCAGGCAGATCTCAGCTGCTAAGGAGTTCATACAGTTTTTATAGCAGCTTTATAGAAGTGAGTGATATACAAGGTAGCTGTTATGTTCATTTTGATATAACCGTAAGGGTCTGACATGTGATTTCTCTCTCCATAGATTGTAGTGTCACTGTGTTTTGTCTGCTTTTCCTAGTGTGAAAATTTATGTGTTTGAAAGACATGGAAGACATGAAAGACATTTTTGTCTTTTGTTTGGTTAGGTTTTTCTTTTTCACATGAAAAAAGAGTTCACAGAATGCTTCATGAGGTTTACTAATAAAGTCACAATCTCCCTCAATTAACAACTAAACTCAAAATTTGAGGATTTTTCCTTATTCTATCTTGGTAAAAATAACATAATTTTAGCATATAACAAAAATTATTGTCTTGTTAAGAATAAACTCATTACTGAGCAGATCCTAGTTGATCCCAAGCCTTGATCCACTATTAAACATTCCCAAATATTCAGTTCATTATTATATATTCAAAGGAAGAAATGTTGCTCTACTAATCAGTGTACTTTTTAAATACAGTGAGCTGTTTCAAAAACAAAGAGCAAACAAAAACTCTTTTAGGAAGATAAAAAATAGAATGAGTGTTTTATTATCTTGAGTGACACAAACACACAGCTTTAAAGGTACATCTATGGGTGTTGGATGCCCACTGTTTAAAATCTCTGCTGAGGAACAGTTCATGCTCAAGTTTGATATGTTATCTTGTGTGTACAAATCCAATTAAATGGTTTAGCCTTTGACTATTAATACAGAATTTGGTGATTTTTTTGATGACCTTTCTAGGCATGTATTTATTTTATTTTCCCTTCGTGATAACTTTATAACTTTTAGGGACAATGAGGGAGAGAATTCACAGATTGTAATTCTTTCTTTTACAAAAGAAGATCATGTTAATACAAAAAAAAAAAAAAATCCTCCTGAATTTTGCTCTCCAGCCATTTCCGTAGTCACTAGTTGGCCAAGACTCTGTTATTCTTACAAAGGTTCCTTGTTTCTGTAATTTTAGATTTGTTATTGCTTGACTTTTTCTATTGAAACATCTTTCCAAAAATTATACAGCATTCATTCATTAATCTTCAGTCTCTCTTTAGGGAAGTTTTCTGTTGGTGTTGGCTTTACATAGGCCTTTATAAAATTTTCCTCAACTGTTATGAGTATCTTCACTGCTCACATCCCAATTGACTGCCGTTCCATTGCAGTGCCTTTTCCTACATGCAGAAAGTTATTCAGTCTTTCAACATCTGACATATGGCATAAGCACCTGTGAGAGATCAGGGTTTAAACAGTGATGCACTGTTAATTATTATAAGAAATAAGTTTTCCAGTTCATAAATTCCCATAAGTTTTTTATATTTTTCAAGCAGCAGTTCTCATTCCTTGGCCTATTTACGAACTGACTGATGAGTTTGCTGCACGACTGGCCATACAACTGCTTCTCGGAGCATCTTGGGGCCAGGTTGCTGTGGGGTTGGCAAAGCTTCCTTATATTATCCTGAATGATTTTTCTTCCAGGTCACATGGGTATCTGAGGAATTTTTACGTGTCTTTATACAGGCAAATAAGGCCCTATACAAATTCCACTGTTGAGATAGTGTCCAGTTTCATGTATAGATCTAATGTATTACATATAAACTATTCCTCTGACTTTTTTTTTTCTTTTTTTCCCCTCTCACGATGGTAAAAGAATTAAATCCATGTAGTCATCAAATAACATAATTGATGATTTCTTCCATGAGATCGTAGCAGATAAATTTTACTTTCTTTCATAGTTTTAAATAGAAAACTCACACAAAACACATCTATAAACACAATATTGCCTTTTTTTCCTTTTTCTTTCCAGGAAGATGACTGGAAGGAGACATGTCAGCCTGAAAAAGAATATTTCTAGTAACCAGCAGACATCACATAAAGGTAGGCAATAACTGATTAGCTTTTTCTAGAGTGACATTATTAACAGCATAAACCTCTTTACCACATAGAATCATAACTATTTTTTAATTTTATATTCTTTCGCTATTAAGTTTATTGAGTTTATTTGGTGTGAATTAGTATTTCTTTTATTTACACACCATTCATGATTTCAAATCACCTTTGTTAACAGCATAGAATCATAGAATATCTCAAATTGGAAGGGAACCATAAGGGTCATTGTACTGGGTCAGGCTAAGCTGGAGTTAATTTCCCCGTATCAGCCCTCACAGTGCTGTGCATTGGTAGCAGCAAGGTGCTGATAACACACCAGGGTTTTGGCTGCTGCCGAGCAGTGCCGGCACACATCAAGGCTGTGTCTCCAACCCTTCTTCCACCCCCTCAGCAGTAGGCTGGGGGTGGGCAAGATCCTGGGAGGGGACACAGCCAGGGCNATCCAAACTCACGATTTTGGAGTCGTCTTTTTCCATCCTCTCTTTTCCCTCTCCCCTCTCTGCCCTGCTGAGGAGGGGAGTGATAGAGCGGCTTAGTGGACACCTGGCGTTTAGCCAAGGTGAAACCACTACAGTCATCAAATCTGACTCACTGCTCCTGGTAGGACTACCTAAGAGTAAACCGTAAGACTAAGACTGTCATCCAGTGTCAGCATAGCATTTAAAGATCACAGTTCAAGGTGTACTGTTACCCCTCTTGCACAACATTGGATTTCTTTATTCCTTCCTAGTAAGTCTGTTAGTGTATTATCATTTTAAGACATTGTTGTGGTTTGACCACAGCTGGCAACTAAGCTCTCCACAGCCACTTGCTCATTCTTCTCCCAATGAAGGGAAGAGTGAAAGTGAGAAAACTCGTGGGTTGAGATAAAAGCAATTTAATAGGTAAAGCAAAAGCCGCGTGCACAAGCAAAGCAAAACAAGGAATTCATTCCCCACTGCCCACGGCAGGCAGGGGTTCAGCCACCTTCAGGACAGCAGGGCTCCGTCATGCGTAATGGTTACTTGGGAAGACAAACACCGTCACGCTGAATGTCTCCCTGCCTCCTTTTCTTCTCCCAGCTTTATACTGCTGACCATGACATCATATGGTATGGAAAATCCCTTTGGTCAGTTGGGGTCAGCTGTCCTGGCTATGTCTCTCCCAACTTCTTGTGCATCCCCAGGTACTCGCTGGTGGGGCAATGTGAAAAGCAGGAAGGGCCTTGACACTGTGTAAGCCCTGCTCAGCAACAGCAAAAACACTGTTTTCAGCACAAATCCAAAACACAGCCCCATTATAGCTACTATGGAGAAAATGAACTCTATCCCAGCCCAAACCAGTAGAGATGTGCCTCAGAAAGAGTCTACTTTTTCTGATAAATTAAATAGTCAATGAATTGTATTGATACAGTAATAGACAAGACTTCATGACACTTACTCTTATGTAGTCTGACCATCAGTGGGTCAGGACAGTGTCTGAGAAACAATTCTGTAACCTGAGAACGAATTATAAAAAGACTTAGGCAGCAGTGGTTTTTCACCTGAATGGGCTGTTTGGTTTTGGTAGTATAATGTAGCTACCAAACCAAAACAGGTCTGGATTTAAAAAAAAATCGATGCTTCATTTGAGCGCAGCTAATGACTTAAACACCTTGGGTTTTGTTCCAGAACAGAGATCTTTGCATGCTGCAGTTAAGTTTAGCTCAGACACGTCCATAGGATTTTAGCACCTAACTCTCTAGTGTTCACTTGACAGTGGCCCATCAGGTAAGCGCTATTCTGTCTTTGAAAAGGCACTGCTAAGATACCAAGTAAGAAGTGATGACACACCTAGTCACAAAATCTTAGCTGTAATGCCCACTTGTTAGGTGCCTTGCCTCAAAAATTAGACACTAATTTCCCCAATTTTATTGCATTGCATTGTATTCTCAATTATATTGAAATGAACAGAAGTCGTTACATACTTTCTAGGAAATATTTATTACTAGAAAACAGGGAAGACGTTTTTTTTGTGTTCTTACCTGCTTTTGAAAGTGTCTTTTCTACTCATTTTAAATTTGGGTGCCTGAGGAAACATGTTTAGACTTTCTTTTTAGGTTGATCACTGACCACCTTTTACAACACAGCAAGATTACGGGAACTGGACTGCCATCTGGTAAAGGCTTTACTGGTCACTCTATTATAAATAAACAAGTATCCATGTGAGTAACATAGACAAACATATACCAACAAAAAAACAACCAACCAAAAGTATTTCTTTGCTTAGGACTGAAGAACTGAAAAAATATTATTTCCAACAGAAAAGGATATAACTCAACTCTGGATTACATATGATGACTATTTCAGCACTTTTCACATTACTGAACACGACTGAAAACACACTATGATGAAATTAACTGTTAGATGTTCCAACCTAAGGAGGAACAATTGGACAAAAATAGATTTTCTTTTTTTACATATGTATAGCAACTCATTCTAAAATTGCACTGAGCGACACAGAGTAAAAAGAAAGAATATTTAATGTAAGAAACAGAGAAAGAAAAGCACAGCAAAGAGAATTGTACCCTGTGTGATTTGCTTTTGGAACTTGGCACTATTAACAAGCAGTAATGTATTTGGAAATGCTGCTTACAGTTAAGTGCGTGGTACTATAACAACAAAACATCTCCTAAAATATGTCTTATAGTGGAAATATTTATATTTATTTACAGTCTTTTCCATTGACAATATTAATTAAATTATATCAACAGATGAGGCACTTACTAAACACTTGTCCAGAAATAGTGTGTTGGCAGTACATAAGAAGATGCTTTAAAGGACACAGTTTCTCTACTTATCACACTAATTGCTTCCTATTTTGGCTGACTGTCATAGAGCTATCTCCCAAATTATGTACTAGTGAAAGATTACTGTATTAGCAAGTCAGTGTATATGTGTAGTAGCAGCCTCTCTCTTTTATTTTTTTCTTTTTAAATCTGTGTGAAATCATAGGTCAGGCAAAGTTTAAGGACTCTTTGAAGTGCCAGTAAAAATTAAAATGATCTGATTTTCTAAAACTTGGCTGGCTGCAAACCTTATGTATATTCTGCTCCCTGATGTAGATTTTTCCCTGTTTGTATCCTTTCTAGTAGTAAATGGACAATATATTAGACTATTACTTTTAATGGAAGCTATTATGGCTTTGGAACTTGAGAGAAATTAAATGTATAACTTAAACTGTAAGGATAATACTAGCAAATCATCTACTTCCCTTAAAAAGCAGTTACAATTTATTACCAACTTACAGCAAGTGAAGGAGCTAATTAATAACAATGTTGACTCATGCTGGTTGTAAAAGCCAACAAAACATTTCATTTTAGAAGTAAGTTTATAGGGGGCTATTATGGATCATTGTTGGTAGTATGAAACCAAATCTTTCATTTTAAATTTCTGTCAGAATTCTTTCACAATCCATAACCTAGTTTTATTTACACTGGACCGCTCCTAGCAGCTGCTGACACCATCCTCAACACCATGTAAATGAAGTAAACTTCTCACGGAGGTATTTCTGAATATAGTTCTAGAAGATAAAAAAGGATAAGTCGCTTCTTGGAAGCCTTTCCTAAAATTTTTGTTAGTTTCTTTTGAAGAAATTTTCCATAAACACAAAAATAGTATTTTAAAAAGAGAAAGAAATAGTTTGATCTCAACTTGACAAAGAGAGAAATAAAAGTGAAATATAGAAATCATATTTCAGGTATGTTGTTAGGTAAATCTGCAGAATGTGACATTTGCTGACTATTTATCCATGGTAAATGTACATTAAGCCTGCCAGAATCTTTGCTGAATCACTGTAATTGTGTCCAGATTAGTGTGTGTATATATATATATATATCAGTCTAAGATATCTACCCAAAAATACCTTGTAAGTGGTCCAGCCCAAATCCAGGGTACAAGACTAGTGTCTTCTCTGCTTCATTTCAAAATCTGCATTAACTATTTGTGGCTATACCTATTTGACTCTGTACTATGTTGGAAGCAAAGACAAAACTGGCTAGGAGATTTCAGCTAGCTGTACCAACCTTACTACATAGACGTTCAGACATTCCAGGAGAGTAGTAAAAACAAAAACAAAACCAAAAGCATCACAATTTAATGGGATCTTTTGCATAAAGGTTATGCTAATGCACAGAATTTGGTCTTGAACAGGGTGGAAGTCACCATCCATGTGTATGAGGGCACTTGAAAAGTTTTCTCAAGCTGGATGGGGTGGGACTCCCAGAACCTCTCTTCTAAATTCATATAGCCAGCTGGCCAGCGGTCTACTCACACATGTGCACGATGCCTGCTACTGACTGTCTTAAGCTACGTACAAAACATCTGTGTGATCATTCCAGAGCCTACCAGAACAGTTTCTACTGATTATGTACAAGTGCCTCATCTGTGTACAGTTTGGTCAACCCTACAGCAGGAACAACCTGGGAGACCCTATGGCATGGCCAGGCTCTCCACTCTTGCCATACTATTCATTTCCATTTCAAGCAACAGCGTAGGCTCAACCCAAGGACAGCCTCTAGGCACTACATCAGAAACTAGACTTTAGACCACAACTGCAAGAACAGGAAAAGCAACAGAGCACAGGCCTCAGCCTACATATGCTGAGTTATCTCACCTGAATGAAAAATTAATGTGTTTGATAAACAATTACTCAGACACATGATTAATGTAAACATAAACTGAGAAATGCAAATCTCTTTCCCATGTTTTGTCTTTTGTATTCCTTTGAATGTCTGATTTCTGGTATTCATTCATTAACAATAACTGAAAATGAATTTAATATCAGCATGCATTTCAATGGGAAACTCTTTATTGTCTTGTCCTAAATAAGCTTATTAAGGCATCAAATGAAATTGGCTTTCTGCCTGCTTTTTGGTGAACAGATGCACAGAATGAGGGAAACAAAGTGCATAAATTAGAACATTAGATTCAAATGCTTTTTTGTAGCCTAAAACTTCATAGATAAGTGTTATGCAAGTACTGGGTTTTCAGGGGCAGATGGGATAGATTTTTTAATTTTTATTTTTTAACCTGAAGGGTGAAATTAATATTTCTTGTTGAAAAGAGAGAATAAAATATGAATTATAGCTACACTGAGTTTTAAGTAAATATTGCTGACTAGGTGAAGACCAACAAATCAGGAATTTTAAGCAAATCTCTCTTCTCAACCCAATTCCTTAACTGTTATTCGTGTTGAAGAGTACAGCTTTACCACACATTATATCAATTTCAATGTGTAAAGGGATGAAATTAAGCCATTGTTGAAGGCATCTTATATTTAAAACTATAATATTTTTATCAAGGTTAAATTAAATGGTTTTGCTCCCCTCGTAGTAGTGTTCAAAAGATCATGGTTTGATTCAAGATTTTCACCTGGGCTGAGCTTTATGTACTTTATTATTCCCTGATTTGAATGCAACATAAGCTGTAGATAACATTACTCCTTCATATTTGGGTTAGACTGAGTTAGGAGTTTATGGTCATTTTGACATGTATATAAACAACAATATAATGCCTAGGAGTTGTGTTTCAGAGACAGCATTTTCAAGCAGTAAAGCATGATGAACAGAACTCATAAACATTCTTACCTTCCAAATTAGAGATGAAATGCTCTGTTAATAATCATTTCACCCTACAATGCAGTTGAATGCAAACACTTTGCTGCGTGTATGCATCCATGACAGCTAATAAAAATATGTAATAAATTTAGAAAATGCAGCAAGATCTAAGCATAAGTATGTGAATAAAGTATAAAATTTTAAAACTTATACTGCCTCTAAGACCCTTGCAAAATTTTGAATTATGTTATCCATAGAATAAATTAACAAATGTGCCATCAAATTAATTTTGATGTGTAAAGCAAAGCAAATTTCATAATTATTTCCTTGTTTTTGACGAAAATGAATGACACAAAAGCAAACCCAGTCTCCATATGGAACTATTTTTAGTGCATTTGCATTGACATAAATGAGGCTAGAAATAGTAGAAATACAGAAAGTAATTCAATAGCACAAAGGCCAGGGTCATACACTAGGGGACTAATAATAGTTTCTACTAGAACCTGATAGTTTATCATTTGGAAAAAAAAGGAGGACAAAAGCCGGGGAATATTAGTTGATCACAATATAACCATGAGCCACTAATGTGCTATGTCTGGAAAAAATGCAAATTCGATCTTAAAACACATTAAGCATGGTTATTTTTTGAGTAGTGATAAGATATTCATGTTATTGTACAAGACATTAGTGGTCAGAAGTGGACTGCTACTCTAGCTCCCGTCTGTTGACATTCTTCTCAAGTCAGCTCCTCCCGTTCTCACTTGTACCAGAACAAGCCCTTAAACAGTGAGTGGTGAGACGAGTCCAGGGCCCCTGACAGCAAAATTCTTAGACTTGCAAGACATTGAAGCATGTCACAGGACTGATCAGAGGGATGAAGATGATGTAATAAAGAGTTATTTTAGTTGCTTAACTTTTTGCTTTCCTATGGGAAACACAGAAGAATGACAAGGTGGGATTTGAAAGTTTTTCCTGAGTGCTTAACTTCACACATCTAAACAGATCACGGCAGTGTCGTCTTGGATGGAATGACACTGCAGGGACACTACATGCCTGTTACTGTGAATGTCTTTGTTTCTACCCAAAACTAAGCAGCAGAGAAACATACTGAACTTAATGGTGTTCCTGCATAACTTAAATATCATAAAGATTTCTTTATTCATGACAGACTTTTATGTGGGAGATATGAAAGAAACAGATATAATTATAAAGATAGCAAGGCCCACTGGAAACAATCACTTCATAATAACTCTTATGACAGAGCATGTACACAAACTTATTACCAAAGAACTCAGCAGGCAGTGCATACTGACTCTCCAAAACGGAGACTTTACTTTTCAGGAGATTTATTGGTAGCGGTATTTGTCCTGTGGAAAAAATTCTGGAAGACAGAAAAACAAATTCCCAGGGTATGATCAAGAGTACCCTACAGGAAGACAGGCAAACAGCTGTTTTCCCAGATTCAGGTGATGAATAGAGCTACATGTAATGACTGAGAATTTTCAATGAGGAAGACATTGCTGAACCTTAGCTTATGGTGACTCAAAGGCAGCCAGTGTACATATTGATAGAAGACAGACTGTTATTCAACCATGCTGCCTGTAACTATACAACAGAAGCAATGAGCAGTTTGATTGCAATTGTATTTTGGAGCAACTTGCAATTTCCTCTTAGCAATACTGATGCATAATAATATCAGGTCTGAAACATGATGTATGGTAACAGAACAACTAAGTGGTCAAGTGCAGGCCATCAATAATACATCACTCAGTCATGCAATCACACATGCAAAAATACAAAATGGGCAGGAACACCACAGCTACTGAGGAACAGATAAATAATTAAATAATAATGTGATATTAAATGTCTTATGTCTGAAAAAGAGAACACCATGGACCATAATCAGCATCCCTCCCAAAATGCAAGGAAATAGTTAAAGAAATGGACACTAAGAGACCCAGTTACTATTTTCATTACTTATGGAACCATCACAAAAGCAATCTCACATGTTCCCTACTGGAGATGCTGGTGGAGCATACAGAAGTTACACATTCTATCACGAATAAAATGCCAGAGTAGCCTGACAGGCAAAACCAGGTACAAAAACCTTTTTGTTAAAAGAAGGATCTGTGATGTCTCAAAGCACTCCATAGCCTGAGGCTACATTTACTGACTGAGGAGGAGACAGCTGATTTATCAAACCTTAAGGGTGGCAAAAAAACCCAGTTATAAAACACAATTTCCAAAGAATATCTTCTAGAATTTTTGATAGGTACCAAACCAAAAATGCACATATGCACGTGCCCTCCAGTATAAACTGAACCAATTTCTAGGCATCAAGTTTGTAAGCATCGTGCTCTTATTCTTAGAACAGGAAGGGTTAAAGTGTCTTTTCATGACTGTTCATAAGAATATTAAGCTATAACATCAAAACAACTACTTGCAGGTATTTTAGGGAGAAAAATACATTAACTTCTGAAAGGTAAAGCCTATGAAAGAGTAAAATATAAATAATCAATCAATACAAAGGATAATCAAAATATATATCAGGGTTCTGTGGTAAGAACTCAGATGTTGTGTGATTTGGTTTTGTAGATTAACAGACAGTGAAGTAAATAAATACTTGCAATAAAACCTAGAGTAAGTCTGAATGATTAACATAAAATAGTCGGTAATAATATCCTTTAATCTTGAAGAAAGACACTGGAAAATAACAAGAAATACTTGCCAGGAGAGACTCAAGGGGAAAAAATAACAATAAAAAAATATCCCTTATTGCCCATTTAAATATGTAACTGAGGTGCAGAATTTGTTGTAGGACATTGTAGAAAGTATCATGAAGAGCTGTCTGTTTGGAGCCAAGTTCCAACTCCTAAATGCATAATAGGTACTTTGAACAAGCCATCTTTCAGAAAACAACACAGAATTCTCTGTGCAATAGTAGATGGTTTAAAGTTATGTTGAACATCCTACATGTATCTGATGGAAAACAAAATAAAACATTGAATAAAACAACAGAACAGTGAAACAATTCACATCTGTATGCTAATAACGTCACCAGATGTAAAGGAATGAAATATAATTAGGAATGACTCAGTTTATTCAAGTATAAACAAAGAGAAAGAGGAGTAGGGAAGAGATGGAATGGAAAAAAGAATATTTTTCTTCCAACTAGGTACAACTTTATTTGGTAACTTAATGTATGGGGCACTTATCCAAAATAGGGGAAACATGGTTCATTTTCTTTCAGTAAATAAAATTTTAAACTGGCATTGCCCTGTTTCCATAGTCTCAAAAATCTTTTTTTAAGCTATCGTGTTTCCATGCAATATTCATGCAACAGTCTAGGGATGCATGTGGTCAGGGTGCTCTGGGCTGTGCCGAAATGCAGAAGAGGGAACAAAGCTTTTGTTTCCCAGTTCTCCTAAATGCACAGCCTGGGTGAAACCAGCAGAACATCACTTGTTTCTTATGTGAGAGAAATATTTACAGCTCACCACTTATTTTGATTTTATTGCTAATTCTCTAAAAGTAGAAATTCATGTCAAAGAGTGGTTTTTTTGTTGGGTTTTTTTAATCTCCTTTTGAAATATCTCTTCCTTCCATTGGGAAAAAAAAAAGTAAAAAACAATGGAAATGTTTCTAGTATTGAATATTCTAGGCTGAAATGTATTTTTTACATCTTGATTTCATTACTATTATATAAACTTAGAAACTAAAAATGTCACAAGCTGGGGAGAAGACAGAGCAAATGAAAACAAATGGAGGACTCTACTGCCCCAGATTGAATGTGCAATATAAAACATATTCTGGAAAGAGCTACAAAGAGGATACTATTTAGCAGTGGAAAAATTTTACAGCCTTGTGGAATCCTAATGCTGTGCTGAAAAGGTATAATCTGATTCACATCTAATGTTAGAAGCTATATATATACAGTAGATGACTATATGAATTCAAGGAAGTGGGGCTACTAGGAGGACATATATGAAAAAGACCTATGACCGAGATACTAAAACAGTGTTTTTCAGGCTATGAAGAATGCACTGAGAAGGACATATCTTCAGAAAGACAATGCAGATGGTTCTAGGAAATGTACTTGGCCACCACAACACACTGAGGCTGAACAGAACTGATTCAAGATCATTTGGGAAATTGAGCACAGCATTCGGGATTCTCTCTGGCACCCCACAAAGAGATGAGAAGCCTGAGGCAATAAGAATGACCAGAAGACTGACTTTTTTTCTGGCACTCACAGTCCAGCTCAGTACAGCTTGTAGACCATTACAGATGCTGATAGGATGGACACTGAGAGCTGCTTGCCATGAAGGATACAATGCTGCAGTGGAAAACAGAAGGGCAGACTTAATGCATAAATAAAGTAAACAATTATCTATCTGGAGAAACAACAGCCTCTGTGAGGAGCAGGCATGGGTGTGCTGCCCAGTTGCGGAGCACTGGAGGAGAGACCACTTTCAGTTCCTGACAGACATAAACCACAGCCCTTCTAGCAGAAAAGTACTCCCAGTGACAGCCGAAGCTGCAGAGCTGTCTCCATTCCTTCTTTCCCATATCTATGGGAGCACAACTCCATCCTTAGGACCCATGCAACACACTGAGGAAAAGTTGGTAGAGCGGCTGAAAAGTTTCTCCTTTTACTGCACAATGGCCTATTGTTTACAGGCTTTTCTTTTAATTTTTTTCTCTTTTGGTTTCCTTTTTTTTTTTCTCTTCTGGAAGGAGGGGTATGTGGGTTCAAAGTCCTTTAGTTGAGAAAGGGTACGTCAGAAGTTCAGAAGTCTGCCTCCAATAAGAAAGGTTAGAATTTTACTAACCTGTAAACTGTAGTCGTTTACTACAATAAGCAAGTTTTGAATAATAGAATATCAGATCAAGCTGTGAAAAAGATAAACCATTTTAAATTTAATTTATTCTAATTGGTAAGACTGGTAATTATTTTTCTCCACTCAGGCTGTACACAATCAATAGTCAAATCTGCAAGATTTGGCTGAGAGGAAGAAAATTCATTACAAGTATACACAAGGGGTAATGATAAGAGAAGGTGCCCAGCTACATGACTGCAATTACATCATAATATGTGGGAGTGCATGTTTCAGTGACCAGTGCTAAAACAATATTTCTTTCCTCTGATAAAGTCAGCCTAGTTTATTATGTTAACCTCATGTGTGCATTGCTGCAGTCTGTGCTACTGATAATATTACTTTGAGCTTCTTGGGTGAAAGGGTCTTTGTAAAGTGCTTTACAGATAGATTAAGAGTCAATTAAATCCACATTTCAGATGAATAAATCAAGTCAAAAAACTGTTATGTTCTGGTTTACTGGTGTGGTTCAGAATGAAAAATATAATCCTAGATTTGCAAATATGAGTTGGTAACTGTTTCTAAAAGCTAAATAGCTTTCTTTCCATCTTGTACTCTGCTTATAATCATTGCTCAAAAGACAACAAGAAAAAATATCTGAATGCCAGAAATGATCATTTAAATACAAATGTTCCCTGATCTGTTGCCAAACACTTGGAAAGTTTAATGAAAACATTAATACTCTACTCTACTGGAAAAGTGGGTATTGTTATCTTGGATTATAAACTTACCTTAGTCATAAACTTAGATACTATTTTCTAAGTAAGAACAAAGTTTAATGGAGAAATTGAAATAAAAATAAATGATCTGACAAGGAAAGAAGAATTTATTGGATTGAATTTGAAAAAAAGTTTTGGCTTCATGCATAGACTGTAAAATAAAGAGTCTGTTTATACAAAACAGAATAAAATCTAAACCAAGAAAGACTAAGGTTCTGCATAACATATACAAATACTCTTTCAAGACTTGGTGATATTTTAAGTTTACTTGATATCTGCAGGCTGTATTTTTAGGGTAATTTGGAACACAGATGGAAGAATTCTATCAAGATATCATGAAGTTCATCTTCTTGCTAATGTAATATTGTTCCCTAAACACAATTCATAATGCTTAGTCCTCTCTGGTTTTAAGTACCCAAAGACACAGGTGATCCTGCAGGATTCATTAAGAACTTGTTCTACACATGAGGGAATCTCACTGTCTGTAAATGTATGCCACCATTCAACTTCATTATTTCTCTTTTCATTAGTTAAGATATGTTTCATAATCCTAAATATTTCTTCATGTGACTTTGTGGTTAAATATTAGTAAGTGATAGGGCATGTAGGACTCATTCATAGCCGATACACAGTTCAGATGTAAGCTTCAGAGAATACATCTTATTTACTGTTGCTCACTAGAAGATCTCTGAGGTTCTTTAATTTCCTGCACAGTTCTTTCCACTAATGCTGCTGACTTCTCCTTGGTATGACTTTTTTTATGGGGAAAAGATCAGTTTAAGGCTCCGTCATGTTGTCCTAAAATAATTTAATTATTTTAAAGAACTTTTCTCAAGTAATGAGAAACCATAGAGCATGGCCTGTAGAACACAGTGCCATATACTATGCCCTCATATAGCTTCATGCTTCATAAAACTACACTTCACGGAGTATAGACCCCCTTGTTTATTAATGTCTGTAACCTAGACAAATGTCTCCCCTCTTTGAGGCCACCCTATTGTACATCAGTCTAATTTTCTATGCACCCTATCACAGGGACCAAATCTTTTTAAACTACTATAATTTTACACTGTTTAAAAGAATTTGTTTGCTTGAATCTGAGGAGTGAACACTCAAGCAAATAGTCTTCAGGTAAGCTAATGTGTAGATGTAGCACATGTAAGTTAGTGCAGTCAATGTAAGAAGCATGCTCTGAGCTAGCTTTTCTCTCAGGACAAACAGTACTGCTGTGTGCAGTTGTTCAACTGATTGGTGTTGGTATTCCACAAACCTCACAGAAATGTGGTTGTGTTGTCGCATTCTCAATGAAAGATCAGATTCATAAAGCTTGTATGGTCTAGGTTACAGTCTGCAGCTAAGTGCATCAGCTCCAAAGAACTTGGAGGAAAGATGGGCAGTTCTTTGTTTCTTCTCTGCCTTTTCCTTTTCTCCTTCACCTGTTTGTGTTGACTAGCCACAGACTCAACAAATGATTGAAATAGTGGGGTACAAGAAAAAAACCAGAAATGGTAAAAAAGTAGATCACATTGATGTATATAACAGTAAACTGAACAGAGACTTGGTGGAAAAATTCACATCTAGGTTATTTTTAGAAGGTCATATAAATGCAGAAATACAAACAGGGAAGGATATATGAGAGCTTAAGAATGAGCCAAAAAATATTCATATAAAGCAATTTGGATAAAAACAATGTTTTTAAAACAGGTTGCACAGCAAACATACTGTCTGATGTAATTTTTGGGATGTTAGAAACTATCTTTGTCCACTTGTGGAGAACAGATAATGTCACATGTCACCTGGCAAATGTGACTTTGCCATTACTGGCAATGGTCACAGAGTTTGTATGGACCTACAGGCTCCTGTGTGCAGGCTCTCAGGGATCTTCTTGTCCTGACTTGGTTTTACCTTATTTTAACTGCAGTCACCCTGCCAAGTGACTATCACCCAACCTGGGTTAGCTAAAACCCTGTGAATGCTTTCTGGTGAAGGTCTGACAAACCTTGGACAAAGTGACTGCAAAGCAAACAGTGTCCCTTTGCATTCCCCGAGGCTGGGGGAAGCTGTTCCAGGCTTTGGGGGGAACAGACGAAAAGGAAGGAGCCCATGTAAAGGAAAAATGTAGAGGGACACCCAGGCAGACCCCAAGAGTGATGTGGAAGGAGGCTTCTACATCACAGTCCTCCGAGCAGAGAGGAGGGAGAAGTCCTCACCATGAGCTCCCAGCAAAGACTTTGGGATAAGGACTGCTTCTAGTAACTTCCCTCTCCTTCTGTTTCGGCAAGATTGACTGGAGTGTCAGACAGGATCAGAGAATTTTTGGAAGGGTGATTGTAATATCAGAGAAAGGGTAGATGTAACTGGAAGGTTTTATACAATCTTTTTAGCTGTATGGAATTCATACATAACATATTAGATAATTCAATATGTTAATGCTGTAATTGGACTAATAATGATTTCTTAGCTCCATGTGTTTTCTTTCACCCATAACAAGATTTTGAGTGTAACAACTAAGAGCAATGGAAAAGGCAAACATGCTTTAAAGACAGACATAATCAAATAACTGTCTGTAATCATACGGGAAAAACAAAGTGGGAAGCAAGAGTCATACTGAGTTTTTCAGAAAAACAATCAACATCACACTAATTTTATTTCCTTCTGTAGGAGTACAGTAGACTTTGTAGATGGAGACTTTTGAGAAAAAGAGTTAGCTTGGAAAGAAGAATAAAAGCACGGAAATTTGTGACTGTGGGGCTCAACGTTGCACAACAGTGCAACAATCAGACTGAGTCCAATGCTGGCAGAAGTCACCTGCCAGCATCTGCCTAGGTCTGTTCAAACATCCTTCCCTTTGAATGCCAGGAGTAGCTTAAATCCAACTAGACATTTGATGCTAAGGGATGCAACAAGTAGGGACTCACAAGTCAGGTGTATGTGACCTCGTAGGGTGCTTTCTCACTGGATTAGTGGCTTGTGGGGAGCAGCACCGCTGTGTATAAGATTGGAAGCCCCCCTTTCATCTCCAACAAGAGGTGTAGGTATGCAAGGGAAGCCATGCCTGGAAGAGGTGGGAGGTATTTGTAACCCACATGTCCTGTAAGAGGGGAGAGGGAAGGGCATATAACCATGCATATTTCTGAGGGGGGCAGGTGAGAGTGGGAACTTGTAGGGACTGTTTATAGACGGGTGATGAAATTTGTAGGTGTTTACAAATATTTTGTAAATGTTCAGTATTGTATCTGTTTTATTACTTCTGTATGTATGGTTGAGAGATTGTTGGTTAATTGCAGTTCATTAATATTGAATCTATAAATTGTCTCAATCCTGATTTGATTTAAATCACAGGAGAAATTTACTCCAGTGACTGATGCTGCAATAAAACCCAGAAATCTGCTTTGGCTCAGACAAAAAGCCATGGGTTTCAGGGAAGAAGAAATTCAAGCTGACTATTAGGAAAATCTTTCCAAAAGTAAAAGATAATGAAACACTGCAATAGGTTCAGAGAACTGTCATCATTGGAAGTTAAGAGTATTGGAAGATCTCTAAGAACAGATTGGATAAATATGTATTAGTAAACCAGAACTAAAATTAAAGCGTCTTCAGTATGGGAAGAAATTCCAGGATCCAAGACAAAAGAATGTATTCATTATGTATTCATTTAGCTTACTTTTGCTTATAGATTCAGGTAAATAAATTAAGTTAAAATAATAAACCAGAGTTGAGAAGTGTTTCATAAAATGGTGGAAATCAGCACAAGTCATAGCAAAATGGAACAATTTAGAATATATAAGGACTTCACGGTGTCCTTGAGCGTATATTGGGGCCATAAAAGTGTACTACGGTATTTTAATTGTTTTGATACAATCAGCGTTATGTAGGAACTCCTGTCAGTTCAGTAGCTCATTTTATAATATAATATGAGAAGACCCTGTGAACTCATCGTTGATTTGTTGGGGTGGATAAAGAACTATCTGTGAACAACTGTGTTCATTAAAATGCTGTTATAACATCATGGTTTCAATTGCTGCAAAGCTGCAGAATATTTCTGGTTGCTAAATTGCTGCTGTATGTACGAATGACACTGAAAGTAGAAAATATTTCTAGTACAGCCATTCTTTCCACACTGATAAGAAACTCTAAGACAAGATCATGATCTGGGGTACTATACATTTTGACTGAAGGAATCTCATTCCTGTGAGATGTTCTAGCATCAATTTATATCCAGACAGAATAGATATGAAGCACAGCAAGGTTACTATAATCTTTCATGTCATTCCCCATCACACATGAGAACTCTCAATCTCAGGGACTTTGAGAAGCTGAATTTAGCTGCTGTCATTACAATTGGAACTTCTAGCAAAAAAAGTAAGAAAAATAACTTCAAGTAACTAAAGACATTCAATACAGAATAGTGGTAATAGTATTACACAGCAATAGTAGTAGAATAGTAGTAATTAACACAAAGAAATCAACCTTAAATTATAGCAAAAATAAACATATTCCTTTACTGATCACTGTATACAATAATTGATTCCAGTTGTGCTATATACTAGTTCCGAATTTGTTGTGTTTTCCTACTCTTTACATGGATTTATGTTCATGATTTTCTGGTAACTGGTATAATTATTTAGGATATATTAAAATGGTGGATTTTTCTTTTGCAGATGTTTCTTCCCCTGCTCATTGGACTTCCTTTTTTTTTTCTTCCTTGCTTGGCCACTTCTGCCCCCTGCTAATCTTTCACCCAGTGTTGACACAAGCAATATATATAACTACAAAATTAGCTGAATCAGGGAACTGATCTGACTGTGAAATACATTTTTCACTTGTTAGAATATCTGCTTGGGAGGAAGACTGTCTTCCACTGGATGATGCCCTAGGTCTGAGTTGCCTTTCATCAGCTGCCCAACTAAATATCTAAATTCCTTTCTAGTAAAAACATCCTGCTCTATTATATTTCATGTACAATTGTTTACAATGAACTGATAACTGAAAAAATACGAAAGGAAAAAAGTAACTGTGAAAAATATGAATTATGTAATATTTAAAGCCTATCATAATGTCAAATGTATGCTAAGCCTGTTTTAGGTATGGGTTATTTTAGTTATTCTTCAAAAAATACCTGGTGGACCAGAGTAATCCCTAAATTTACCATGCTGCCTTATTCGAAACTGTGCAGAATTCCTTTTTGTGTTTTCTCAAAAGTGGACTGGAAAGCATTGCAGTTTGCATATATAACATTAAATACTACAAGTGTACAGGAAGGGCTGGTAAATACAGGAAGTAGAAAGGCGAACATGTTAGCCTTGATTCTGTATTTGTCTATATGATTTTGGCTATGTCACCTGTGCTTTTGAGTTCTCCTTCAAGAGTAAATGTTCCTTCATCATGACTACCGTAGTTAATGAGAAATTCACACACAAGATAGGATCTTGTAGTGGATTAGCAGTTTTAAATGCATAATTTTTAAGTACTATAATTGAAAAATTGTCTTAAATTAAGCTTTTTTTTATTTAGATAGATCTTAGTAAAGCTGAGGTTTTAGTCTATATTCTCTTCTTGCTTTGGTAAATTTCCTCTGTTTGCTAAGCTTTGCTTAGCAAAGTATTGCAGAACTTGGTTTTTAAATGAAAATCTATTAGCGAATTGTTTAACACTGGAAAAGCTATCAAGTAGCTATTTAAATCCTTGAAGATTACCAAGGTTCTTAAGTGGGAAAAAACCCAAACAAACAAGCAAGCAAGCAAACAAACAAACAAAACCCAACAAACCAGGACTGGAAAATTTATGGAGTAAAGGAATTTCCTGATCAAATTCTGATCACCAATGCAACCAATTACATTTATCTCTTCCAAGTTAAGTGGTCAAAATAAATACACTTTCTCAATTATCACTCTTCTTTCAGTCACAATATGTTTCCCCAAGTCAAGCAACCAAGTCTTATATTTACATAATAGAATGTATTTTAGCAGGCAAGAGTCTAATCCTACATGATATGTCTAGATAAGTTTGTCAGGCTTAGATCTGTGAAATCCCCAGAAGCCACTTATTCTCCTTTTACAGTCTCCATGCACAATACCCTACTTCACTTATATTTCATAGAATCATAGAATCATAGAATGGTTTGGGTTGGAAGTGACCACAAGGATCATCTAGTTCCAACCTCCCTGCCGTGGGCAGGGACACCCTCCACTAGACCAGATTGCCCAAAGTCCCATCCAACCTGGCCTTGAACAATTCCAGGGATGGCACCTCCACAGCTTCTCTGGGTAACATGTTCCAGTGCCTCACCACACTCACAGGGAAGAATTTCTTCCTAACATCCAATCCAAATCCCCCCTCTTTTAGTTTATACCCATTACCCCTTGTCCTGTCACTACACTCCCTAAGAAACAGCCCCTCGCCAGCTTTCCTGTAGGCTCCTTTTATGTATTGGAGGACCACGATTAGGTTTCCTCAGACCCTTCTCTTCACTATGCTGAACAAGCCCAACTCTCTCAGCCTGTCCTCATAGGAGAGGTGCTCCAACCCTCTGATCAACTTTGTGGCCCTCCTCTGGACTTGCTCCAGCAGCTCCACATCTTTCCAAAGGTTGAAGTGTTATGCTAGATTTCTGCTGATCCTAGCATCCCATGAAGCTCAGTAGCAGTGCTGCATAGCACCTAGTTACAGTGAAAATCAAACCATATCTTCCAAATGAAGGCCATTCATTAAATTCAGCTGGTCACCCCCCAGCAAAAGATCACAAAATGAAGCCTGGGCATCTCAGCTAAGGAGCAGAAGGCAAACAGAGCCAATTCCAACAAATTACTATATAAAGTAGAACGGCACAACCGTCCTGAAATCCTGAATAAAGTACTCTCATGTGGGCCCCTCACTCAGCTTAGTTTTTAATCACTCATGACTAAAAGTCCCATGCAATTTATGGATTTGCATAATCAATTATTCCTGGTTTCTATGGCTCAGTGTTGCTCTGAACTTGGAAAATGCACACTGGAGCTCACATGTCTTGTCCTCTAAATAGAATAGAATAGATAGACAGATAGACAGATAGACAGATAGATAGATAGATAGATAGATTTTATGTGTTTAAATTTGAAAATAACACTTTTTAATGATTTGGCAGAATGCAAGTTCAGTCTAGCCCTTGGAGAATACCTTTACACTAACTCTCTAGCTATGCTACTTCCAGTGTTATTCACACACTCACAGAGCTGAAACAGAAATTTGAGCTATTTGACTTTTTTAAACACTAAACTTTTTTCCCCCTTTTAGGTATTATTCTTGATTTTCTTCCACTATTCCAATCCTTCCCACTCCTGTAGGGAAGATAATCACAAGAAAATTTAGTAATATGATGTTATTGTAGATCTTGCATCTGTAATGAAGTTATTTCCATTGCATTAGTGGGTCATTTGAAAAAAAAAATCTTTTCCCCTTCTTTGAAAGAATATAGATAATTTGTGCAATAAATCTGGAAAAAAATTTTATAGCTTTTTGCCTAATTTATGACTTGTTCATGCGAAGTGCTTTTGTTGAGGACTCTTAATTCATACACAGCGTGAGGGGTATTTAATTTTTTTTTAAAAAGATGACATTTCAATTCTTGTTATTCCACTCACTGTTGCCTTGCAATTTTCTGCATTTTATACAGTTGAGCCCCTACCATGTTTTTCTGCGTGCCTCAAAAAACTCTTGTTCCGGTTCCTGACATAAATTTATTTCTATAAAATCACATGGTTAACATACAAGTTTAGTATTTGAATCAAAGTAAATTAGATTTTATATTGCATTCTTAAAAAAAAGTTGTGAGTTTTTTTCTTTCCCTCACTCCTCCTGTAGCACAGGAAATTTGTTACGATCTGGTGTTCTTATGTCAAACATGTAAAAAACAAATTAGGTAATGGTAACAGAATGAATTCTTTTAGGTAAATTAGATTTGAGATATACGCTTTTTTTCCTGATCACTGCTGGAAATTGTTATTTCTGAAGGAGGAAACTCACTAATTTGGGTTAGAAGCTGGGATTGCAAAGAGAATTAGATCTTCTAAGAACCCCTGTATGTGCTTTAATGAAATCAACCTGTCCCGGAAGTTATAAAAGATAATTCAAATTTGCATAGTGTTCTTTTTCATTACTCCAGTTTATCAGTAATTGAAATGTTGTCTTTTTCTTCACTCAGTTTCCTGTAGTGACATATATTTATCTTCACTTGGCCTGTCTAGATGTTAGATATTTAACCTTCGCTTGTCTTGTGGGCTCTGTTGACAACCTGTTTGGGAGATGAAAATCCCTTCAGAGAGCCAGTTAGGCACTTCCAGTGCCTAATTCTCTTTCCATTAACTATCGTGGGAAACTTGACTAGAGTTGAGCTGTATCATGTTTTAAAGGTGTAAGTTAGGAGAGATGAAGCCTTCCCCTCCTTTGTATATTTTCATTTCTGGAAAAATATATTCCTTTTAAATTAACGAAACTTTGATAAACTAGATTGGCTGTTTATACTAGCATGATATAATTAATTCATTGAAAATTGCATTTAATTTTAAAAATGTACCTTATTTATAAGTGAGATAAATGATGAGATAAAACAATAATGAGATAAAATAAACTTATTTCAGTAGGTTTTAAATTAAAATGTCTAACTCATCATTTTGTATTTCAACTTGTTTTACAATTGACATGTCTCCAATCTATTTTTTTTCACTGATTCAGTTTTTCACTTAGTTTTATTTGGATATGGGTGATCGAATTCCTTTAAACAGAAAGTGTCTTTATTAGTTGCAGGTATTAGCTTCTCCTCCCTCTAGAGACACAGCTAGTTCTAGGCGTATCTAGAAGCAGATATTAGTTTACCTATACAATTTAATGTATCTTCAGATGCCTTCACACAGCATATAAGCACGGGTGTGAGAGGTGAAAATCATGTTAGTTGTTTAATTTATACGTATACATGATACTGCTAAAATGAATAATCCTCATCTTTCCTTTGCTTGGTATACTCCAAACCCTCTCAATTCAGAATGCTTGCTCTTAGAATAATTAAGGTTGGAAAAGACCTCTGAGATCATCAAGTCCAACTGTCAACCCAACACCACTATGTCTATTAAACCATGTCTGAAAGTGCCATGTCTACACGGTTTTTGCACATCTCTGGGGATGATGACTCCACCACCTCTCTGGGGAGCCTGTTCTAATGCCTGACCACTCTTTTGGTGAAGAAATTTTTCCTAATATCCAATCTAAATCTCCCCTGGAGCAATTTGAGGCCATTTCCTCTCATCCTACAGCTGGTTACTTGGGAGAAGAGATCAACCCCTGTCTCACTACAACCTCTTTTCAGGTAGATGTAGAAAGCAATAAAGTCTTCCCTCAGCCTCCTCTTCTCCAGACTAAACAACTCCAGTTCCCTCAGCCACTCCACATAAGACTTGTGCTCCAGACCCTTCACCAGCTTTGTTGCCCTTCTCTAGACACACTCCAGCACCTCAATGTGCCTCTTTTACTGAGGGGCCCAAAGCTGAACACAGTATTTGATGTGCAGCCGCACCAGTACCAAGTACAGGGGGACAATCTCTTCCCTACTCCTGCTGGCCACACTATTCCTAATACAAGCCAGGATGCTGCTGGCCTTCCTGGCCATGTGTGCACACTGCTCTCTCATGTTCAGCTGGCTGTCAACCAGCACCCCCAGGCCCTTTTCTGTTGGGCAACTTTCCAGCCACTCTGCCCTAAGTCTGTAGTGTTGCCTGGGGTTGTTGTGACCCAAGTGCAGGACCTGGCACTTGGCCTTGTTGAACCTCATATAATTGATCTTGGTTGATCAATCCAACCTGTCCAGATCCCTCTGCAGAGTCTTCCTACACTCAAGCAGATAACTTGGTATCATCTGCAAACTTACTGAGGGCACACTTGATCCTCTCATCCATATCATTGATAAAGATATTAAACTAGACTGGCACCAAGATTAGCCCTAAGGAACACCGTTTTTGATGGACCACCAACTGGATTTGACTCTGTTCACCACTACTTTCTGGGCTTGGCCATCCAGCCAGTTTTTCACCCAGTGAAAAGAGCACCTATATAAGCCATGAGCTGCCAACTCCTCCAGGAGAATGCTGTGGGAGACCGTGTTGAAGGCTTTACTGAAGTCTAGGTAGACTACACCCACAGCCTTTCCCTCATCCACCAGGCAGGTCACCTGGTCATAGAAGGAGATGAGGTTAGTCAAGCAGGACCTGCCTTTCATGAACCCATGCTGGCTGGGCCTGATCCCCTGGTTGTCCTGCATATGCCTGGTGAGTGCACTCAAGATGAACCACTCCATAATGTTCCCCAGTACCGAGGTTAGGCTGACAGGCCTGTAGTTCCTTGGATTTTCCTTCCGACCCTTGAGTGGCTTCTGGGATGTGAAGGAATTTATGGCATGGGAACTGCTCTGTTTCTGTTTGCATGTACATGATTCATTTTTTCTGAGAAAAACAATCAAAGTTGCTGCACTGGCACTTCACATCCATGTAGCTGATATGTAGCTGATATAGTTTAAATGTATTTGGATTACTGTTGCTGAAATAAATGGATATGCTTGCATGGTGTCATTTGGAGGTTTTTCAGGATCAGCCTGTAGATCTTTGGAAAGAGCAAAAAGTAGCAATTCTACTGAGACTGAAAGCAGAGAAACCACCCTACAACTCCCATAAAGGATCATCACACCTAGACCTTCGAGACTGGGATTCAGTCTTAGCATTGCCCCTTATAACTGCAAAAGAATAATAAAACATTTTCCTGGAGGTCCATGTGGGCTAGTGGATCAGGTTATCAATCAGGACAAAAATCCTAGAGCTGTTAACTATTTTTTGCTGAAATTGACCAAAGCACTAACTACTATTTTCTTTGTTGTACACTTATTCTGTATCCTTCATTCATAGTATTTTAACCTAAATAGATATTTTGAAGTAACTTTTCTATCAAAATCCTCACTATGTTCACTTCTGTCATCCTTCTTCATTTGTCATTTTGTAAAAATGACTGAAAAATGTGATCGCTCTTACTGAGCTTCAAGTCACCTCAAAATAATGATTTATTTCTAGTTTGAGAACTTAAGGACAGGTTTAGCTTTTTATTTACTTTAGTCACTGATATTCACAATGTATATGTTCCTGCTGCACAGTACAAGGCATAACTTTATTATGTGACAGAATTTTATATTTAAATGTTTTTTCTTTATTACTTATTTAATAATGTGTTACTTCACACATTATGCCTTCCCTGTTCAACCACTGTGCAGCTGAGGAACTGTAGGATTTGAATAACAAGAAAATACATAGTGTTGTTTCTACCAAGAAATAAAAAGGAAAAAAAAAAAAGAAATTTTGTAGAAAAAAAGATTATGAGAATTATTACAAGTTTGCAAAATATTATAAGGAAAAAAATAAGGAAGTGTTCATTTTTCAATAAGCAAATGAATATTGGGAATCTTTTTTTATGCCTAGAATAGATTTTGGTTTGCTCTGATTGCAAGCTAGGAGCGATGAAGGAAGTGCTAGAGTATCATCAGTAAAATTATTTGTATTTTCAGAGAATTATGCTTCATGTTATGACAGAAATTTAATTTTTACTTAAGGAATCATAAGGTTCTGACTGACAGCAGTATTTGCAGTCAATATATAAATTTTAGTGTATAAATACAATCCAAGTAAATAAATCTTTCAAAAATTAGTGGCAAGAGGATAACGCATTGTGGGATGGTTAATAGTGTAAAGTAGGTGATGAATTATCCTCAAATCTGAAGAGTCTCTGAATAATTTAAAATATCTGTATTTAGCAGATGATCAAACCATTAACATATCTGATAGCTTGGATTGTACAGTGTCTATGAAACTTTTATAGAATGCTTCAGTCTAAGGTAATACATTCTGTTATTTATGACATCTTGCTTTATGTCCTGGTACTTTATGTCCAAGCAGACTGTCTTGCGCCAGATGCCACGCACAAATAGAGCAAGATGGCGTATTTATTTTGTTATGAAACAGCAGTCATAGCTATCAGCAACATTACGGGAAACACTTCTGCTTAATCATATCAATTTCTGGGTTTAGACATCACTGGGTTTGGAGACAGTAAGAGTTGTTTCTTAGGGTGTCCTCATTGTTCTCATCATGTACAGATGAGATTTATTTGCATTAGATAACACATCTATTTAAATACTTCTGCATTACGATTGTTGAGGATACAAAATCAATACGCATTCTGTAATAGATTATCCATTTTTCAGTCTCTGTAGAATAAAATGAAATAATTCTTCATTACTATTTTTCTAAATTAACAGATGTTAATGATTTGCTAGAATACAGTTATCCTCTTATTTTTTAGTGAGAGTTAACAATTGAATTTAAAGTACAAATTCTATGCCTATCTAAAATAGGTGAAGACACTTTTATTGCTACTTACACAATCTGATTTTGACTTAATTGAATTGTGAAAATGGCTTAGGCTAAACAGAAAAAAGTAGCTTTTAAATTCCTGATTTCTTTGAGACAGTTCAGAAAAGTTCTTTAAATTAAATGGGTGTAACAGTAGTCCTAAACTTATTCACTGTAAGAACTGTTATTTGGGTGAGAGAAATAAAAATATTTGTGGAACTTTGCAAAAATAATGTTAAAAAATTGAAAAGTCTAAGCCTGTTTCGTTGCTTCACAGTTCTGCTTCTCAACTGGTGAGCTCTACCACAATACTTACTGAAGCAATCAATCTAATGAATGTTTATGTTTTTCACTGTAGTTACCACAGTGACTTAAAATACTTTATAAAACCATTGAGGACAAAAATTTTAAAATGCTTAATGAAAACTCTGGAAAAACAAGCAAGAACCCAGTTCATACTTTCAGCTTTAAACTTAAATTCTGCCACAACATTTGCTAGTAAAAATTTATGACTGTTTCAGCTTAAGCACATTAACTATATTTTTCTTTTACACATCCTGAACTGTTGTTTTAATATTATATTTTTGGATTTAAGTTTGCCTAATATTTTTTTAAGCAAACTAAGAAATTCAAGTTGCTAGTAAACATATAAACTCTTTTCTGTTGGTATTCTAGCATACTCTATGTTAGAGTTGTTATGTACTGAAGAATATATGATTAGTGTGTTTCTTAAAAATGTGATAGTAAGCACCATCCTCTTCAGGTGGATGTCAGTCAAGGAAAAACAATAAAATGTTTCCGTGGGTTCCAGACAATTTCCAAAGATGTTGACATCAATATGTGAAGAGGCGTGTTTACCTTCACAGAGCAAACTTACATGTTATATCAAGCTTTAGAAGGGATCACAGAATCATAGAACCATAAAATGGTTTGAGTTGGAAGGGATGTCCAAGATCATCTAGTTCCAACCCACCGGACATGGGCAGGGACACCTCCCACTAGACCAGGTTGACCAAAGCCTCATCCAGCTTGAACACTGCCAGAGAGGGGGCAAATATAAAAGAAGTGGTTCCACTGGGGCTTCTAGCGTTTATGCGTTTTAGAGCTGTTGTGAATAATTTTTAATAGAAAGTATTATTAGGTGAAATACTTGTAGGATCTTCTTTTTTTCTTTTTTTTCTTTAGATAGTTTGGAGTTTTTTTCAGCTCTTTCTTGCTTTAGCCTTGATGTTGTCTTGAAGCCCACCAGTCAGCTAGGCACATGGAGGATACTGAAACTTGGACACAGGATGCCAGACAACACTGAACTAGATTTTTCTATAATTTTATTTTCATAAGAAAATTTTATTTTCATAAGGTAAGTGGGCTCCAAGAGAGCCGGTCAGTATTCAGGTGCCACTTCCTACACGCTCATGATCGCATCCCGAAGAGCAGGAAATCAAACAAAGTGGGTAGGAGACCTGCATGGATGGGCAAGGAGTTCCTGGAAAAACTCAAAAGGAGAAAGGAAATTTACAAAATGTGGAAAAAGGGACTGGCCTCTTGGGAGAAATATAGGAATTTAGTCAGTGTACGTAGGGATGCAAATTGGGAGGTGAAGGCCCACTTGGAATTAAATCTAGCAAGGGATGTCAAGGACAACAAGAAGGGCTTTTTTAAGTGTATCAGCAGAAAAGGAAAAATGTGGGCCTGCTGCTGAATGAGGTGAGTGCCCTGGTGAAGAAGGGTACAGAGAAAGTGGAGTTACTGAATGTCTTCTTTACTTCAGTCTTTACTGTTAATGCCAGCCTCCAGTAATCCCAGACCCTGGAGGTAGGAGAGAAAGTCTGGAGAAAGGAAGGACTTCCCTCGGTTGAGGAGGATGGGGTTATAGAACATTTATGTAAACTCAGGGTCCACAATTCCATGGCCCCTGATAAGATGGACCCACAAGTGCTCAGGGAGCCAGAAAATGTTATTGCTATGCTGCTCTCCATCATCTTTGATCATGGAGAACCGGAGGGGTGCCTGATGACTGGAGGATAGCCAATGTCACTCAGGTCTTAGAAAGGGTGAGAAGGATGACCTAGTAAACTACAGGTCAGTCAACCTCACCTCCATCCCAGGAAAGGTGGTGGAACAGCTCATTCTGTGGGTCATCTCTAAGCATGTGGAAGAAAAGAAAGTTATCAGAAGTGGTCAACACGGATTCACTGAGGGAATATCATGTCTGACCACTCTGATGATGACTTCTTTGATGGCATGTCTGGCTGGGTGGATGAAGGGAGAGCAGTGGATGTTCTCTACCTCAACTTCAGCAAGGCTTTTGACACTCCCATAACATCCTCATAGGCAAGTTTAGGAAGTATGGGTTAGATGAGTGGACAGTGAGGTGAATTGAGAACTGGCTGAATGGCAGAGCTCAGAGGGTTGTGATAGGTGGTGCAGAGTCTAGTTGGAGGCCTGTAGCGAGCGGTGTGCCCCAGGGGCCAGTGCTTGGTCAGCTCTTATTCAACATATTCATCAATGACCTGGATGAGAGGACAGAGTGTTCCCTCAGCAACTTTGCTGATGACACCAAGCTGGGAGGAGTGGCTGACATACCAGAAGGCTGCACTGCCGTTCAGTGAGACCTGGACAGGCTGGAGAGTTGGGCAGAGAAGAAACTTATGAAATTTAACAAGGGCAAGTGTAGGGTCCTGCACCTAGGCAAGAACAACCACACACACCAGTACAGGTTTGGGGTTGACCTGCTGGGAAGCAATGCTGTGAAGAAGGACCTGGGATTCCTGGTGGACAACAAGCTCTCCAAGAGCCAGCAATGTGTCCTCATGTCCAAGAAGACCAATGGTGTCCTGGGGTGCATTAAGAAGAGTGTGGCCAGCAGGTCAAGAGGTTATCCTCTCCCTGTACTCTGCCCTGGTGAGGCTACATCTGGAGTACTGTGTCCAGTTCTGGGCTCCTCAGTTCAAGAGAGACAGGGAACTACTGCAGAGAGTCCAGCAGAAAACTACCAAGATGATATGGGGACTGGAGCATTCCTTTTATGAGGAAAAGCTGAGAGAACTGGGTCTGTTTAGCCTGGAGAAGAGAAGACTGAGAGGGGATCTTATAAATACATGAAGAGTGAGTGTCAAGAGGATGGGATCAGACTTTTCAGTGATGCCCAGTGACGCCCAGTGACAGGACAAGGGAGAATGGGCACAAACTGGAACACAGGAAATTCCACCTGTGTATGAGGAAAAACTTCACTTTGAGAGTGACGGAGCACTGGAACAGGCTGCCCAGAGAGGCTGTGGAGTCTCCTTCTCTGGGGATATTCAAAACCTGCCTGGATGCGATTCTGTACAACCTGCTCTAGGTGATCCTGCTTTAGTGAGGTGGGGGAAGGGAGGGCTGTGGGTGTGGTGGATTAGATCTCCAGAGGGTGCCTCTCTTTTTTCCAAAGTGGAACTGGATATTTTATAATTCTATTTAGGTTTTCAATTGTCTTCAATTTTAATAATATTTGTTTAAAAAAATAAAAATCTTACTAATTCATGTCATCTCTACCTTTCTTCTGTCATTCCTGCTTCTAATTTTCCCCCTGCATCTCTGCTTTGTTTGCTGTCAGAGACGGATTGTTCTTCTATAATTCAACATTAATTATCTTTTGAACTTGAATGACTTTGATATTCCTTAAACAGCTACAAACTCAAATGAGTGCTGAAAATAAAAATAAGAATTTCTAAATTTAAAAGCTTTTACATTTCAAGATAAACTACTTCCAAACAATGAGTAAAGAAATCAGTTAGCAAGATCAAACATAAGCCAGAACTCTAAGATCCATGAAATTGTCAAGTATTCTACATTTAGGTACATAATTCTTTAATCTCTGAAAGAGATTCCGTATTTTCAATGTCAAACATATTTAGGAATCTTTTTTGAAATGACAACACCTAATGATTCATAATCTTAATGACAAGCCATTTTCTCTTTTCTGCTGATTCACTAGCTAGGCAGACAACTGTAAAAGTTTGGGGTTTTTCAAGTATTTGCTTTATTCTTTCACAACATAGTTGCCAGATACACAGACTTCAGACTAAATATACACTGTGAATAGCCTGATGTAACCTGCTAAGAAATTACAGATTTGAACTCTTTCCCAGTTTGTAGAGTCTTAATGTAGGAAACATCCTCTGACAGATAGGAAGAAAATAAGGAGCTGAATTTACAGCTGGTGGAAGGCCATTATGCGAGTAATAAGATGTAAAGTTCCATGAGGTAGTACTCCTCATAATAATGTTAGGCATTTTAGTATAATACTAAACAGCATTCAAACTAATTGGCATATTAATCTTTCTGATATGTTAAACTTTTAAACTTTTTTCAAGTAATGATGCAAAGTTAGTCAATAAATAATTTTACGCACTAACCATACTCTCAGGTTTTCTTGACAGAGCAGTTAAAAGGGAAGTGCTGTGGATGACATCAGCCTTAGCCTTGTTTCCAATTGATCCAGTTGGCAGGTGGTATTTTGGGTTGGGAAGTTAAAATCAGCAAACTGTGGTGTAAGTCATCCTTTTTCCCTGTATGCTATTGATTATGAGGAACTAGTATTGCTTAAACTCTCCATAAGCTGCTTGCACAGCTATTGGATACAAGGACTCCATCTTAAACCAGTGTTTCCTGCTGAAATGCTTAAGCGCTTTTTAAACTGCACCATATTTATTTCATTATATGATAACAGTTCCATTTTATATACTTGCACCTCTTGGATGTATGGTAATGAGATATTTGTGTATATTTGGTGTTCACCATAACAAAAGTCGGATAAATGTAACGGAGAAGGAAGTAATAAACGTACCTGAGTTTATGACTTGGCCCTATTCAAGTAGCAAAGTTAATACAAAAGATTTCTTCAAGCATAAAAAGTACAAAATGAGATAAAACTGAAATAGCTAAGTGAACCTAGAGGAAAAATGTATCACTGCCTGTTAATTTTAGACAACATATTTTTCCATAAAACACCCTCACTAGGGGGTGATACTTATTGTTCTTTTGAAAGCAATTACTCTACTGTGCAGTACATTACACTGCAAAAACCCACACCAATAAACAGCAATAATAATGATTCTTTAAAGTGTCCCCTGTGTGCTGTGATGTATCTATTGCTAACGCACACTGTAAATCTAAACTGTTCAGCAAACACTATAGAATGCCTCTGCAGGGCTTAATCCAGCTTTTCTCATTTAGCATTCTCAATAGTGCAAAACTGGCTGCAGTAATACAGTTTGAACAGCAATACTCTCAAAGTTTATTTACATTTTCAGAAAACAATTATAGAAACTAAGCCATTGTTGAAAAATAAGATACATGACTGAATAATAAAGCATCACACAGAAGAGTTGTAGGCCTTTGTCTTGCACACTACTTAGTATTGGTGCTACTTGGTCCTCTGTACCAGTCAGTCATCAGATTTCAGACTCTTCATTCCAGACTATGAAAAATATTACATGATTTAAACCTGCTATTGGAATAATTTCCCTATCTTTAATAATCACACACTTTAAAGCAAACTTACTGGAATTGATTTTCCTGTTTGTCTATTATAAATTATTTTATCTTCTTTCATCACTAAGTGGAGAGATCTGTGTTATCCCTGATGTCTGAAGAAGAGTGAGGACTGTTTTCTCTTCGACGATTTTGGATTTTTACACAAGGGAGAAAGAAGTATCGGCTCTGGAGTGGATAGATAAAAAAAAATACGTCTCCACAAATTCTGAGCAACCAGTAATGATTTCAATATGGTTAGAACACATATGAATTTTGCTTACTGCAGTAGACTAACCTTGGCAAACAGCCAGACGCTGCCCCAGATGCTTGCTCCCTTCCCCTCTGCAGCTGGGCAGGAGGAAGCAATGGAATGAAGAACTCACAAGCTGAGATAAAGACAGTGAGATCAGTTACGAATTGCTATCATAGGCAAAACAGACTCAACTTGGGGAAAATTAACTTTACATTATTGCAGGTGTAAATAGATTTGGGTAGTGAGAAAACTAAGAGACAAACGTTAGAACACCTTTCCTTCCCTCTTTCCTGGATTCAAATTCACTCCTTCACTTCAGACTCCTTGTCCCCCTGTGTGGTGCAGAAAGGTGGTGGTGGGAAGTTATGGTCAAAACTTAATGGTTTCTTTCTGCTCCTCCTTGCTTCTCACACTTTTCCTTCACTCCAGTGTGAGCTTTCTGCAGACCACAGTCCCTTAAGGAATATCCATCTGCTCCATCATAGATCCTCCACTGGCTTTAGTGTGAATCTCTGCTCCAGCACCTGGAACACCATCACCTCTTCCTCCTTATCTTTGCTGTCCTCCTTCTCCAAACCCAATGTTTCCTTTGCTGTTTATCACTCTTTTTATTCCTTCCTTCTCTCTGCTTTCTGCTGTTATTGTCCTTTCTTAAATACACTTTCCCAGAAGCATGCCCAGCTTGGCTGATGGGCTCAGCTGTGTCCTGTGGTGGGTCTGTTGGAGCTGGCTGGAAGCAGCTGTGTCCAGCACGGGGCAGCCCCTGGTCCTTTTCCCACAGAGGCCGTTCCCACACACATGCCAGCTGCTAGCACACTGACAGATGCACACAATACACTTACAGATCATGATTGCTTTGGCAAAACACTCAGCTACTTGTGATGATTTTGTTATAACATCTGTATGAAATTTTATTTTGAAAATTAAACTGAGGAAATCTCTTTCCATTGACTTCTCACAGGGAAAGGTAGAGCCCATTCTGATTTGCAACAGATTCTAAACTAATTTAAGAATCCATATTAAATAATCCAATATAATTTCCCGATAACTACCACCTGTAACTACCCAAAGGAGAAGTCTATATATTTCACAAAAGTCTTTTATGAAAGCAGACGTATTTTAATTATAATAGTGTTATGCCTAAAACAATTTATATAGAATCATAGAATCATTTAGGTTGGGAAAAAAACTTTAAGCTCATCAAGTCCAACCATAAGCCTAATACTACCAAGTCCACCACTATACCATGTGCCTAACCAACATCCCTACATATCTTTTAAACACCTCCAGGGTATTATGTCCAATGAGTGGAAATAGTGTGTACAGTGGAGACATACTATCGATTTCAGGTACTGTAAATGATGTAGTAAACCTATTTGTAACTCCAAAGATGTCAGTTGCAGTTCAGAATTGGCTGTTTTCTACTTTGTGCTATAGTCTAGAATTGTTGATTGATTATGAGAGGAGCTGAGCATATTCTGAAATTGTTGCCTGTCTATAGAGATTAAAGGGGTTCAGGAACTTCATACAGAAAATTCTACTTTTTTTTTTTTAATGTAGTTTCACTATAAAAAGCCAGTGGCTCAACAAAATTAAAGAAAATGTTGTGTAGCAAAGAGTTCATCAATTATCTTTTTCACAGGCAACATCACCTCACTTTTCAATTGCTGTTTTGAGATACTCTTATGCTTTTACTGCCTGTAGTTGTTTAGGTCCTCTTTCCTTTCCATGTTGAAGATTTCCAGTCCTGGGTTATATCAGACATTTGCATGGATGTGTTTTACCTGCCTGAGCAGAAACTGACAATGAACAGATTAAAATGTTAACTGGATTTTGTTTAAACAATATGATGTATGACTTTATGATTTATTCTAAATGCCTACTGCTCTGAAAGATCCGGATTTTGTTCAGGAATAATCTTTTCAAGACTAGTTTTCCTCAGGCTGAAGTGGCAAAAGTACTTGCAAAGCTATTTCATACTATCAAGAAAAAGATGCCCAGTGAAACTGCCTTAGTTGCATTCTTCAGGCAATTCAAGTTACACTTCATTCATCTATTTCCAATTTTTTTCACAACCCTTGACCACCCTGAGGTGATCTCATTAACGATTGTATATTATGATATGAAAATTTGTCTGCTCTTTATTAACTTACTAAAGATAGAATGTATGATTGTAAAAATTCAGGATTCTCAGAGTGTATGCACTCATAGAAGGAATCTGTTGCAAGTTTAAAGGTGTGAGAAAACAAAATTCAATATAGAGTATTAAAAAGTCTTCAACAACTCTGACCAAGTCTTTTAATAGCATTCTATGATGCATTGTCTCACTGTGAAAATAGACTGCAACAATAAAATAATAATAAAAAAAAATTACAAATTGTATACCATTGGCATTTTCATCCCAAAATTATCTGTGACTAATTGCCTCGTATAAAATGGTCAAATTTCTATAATTTCTGAGTTCTGTTATGCTTTTGCTTGTGATTTCCTGCTGCTATGCTGTACATGGACTTATGTCACATCAAATTAAAAGCACTGGGAAACTGCCCTTTGTATGACTTTAGTTTCTGCTCAGATCTCCAATTAGTTATATTTTGTTTACATGAGGCCTGAAGCAAAGCCACTTTTAGTTAATAAGAGTTGACTTATTGCTGAGAAAAATTAGTTTAGATGAAGTTTATCGTGTTTAGGTTAACCGTAGGTAGATTCAGGAATCAATTACCGAATGTACTTCTGGTTCATATGAAAGAAAAATACCACTTTTGAGTTATATTTTAAAACCCCACAGTTTTTATTCAAGCAATATTACTTGGATTTAATTTGAAAGGTAGTTATATCACTAAGTTTGAGGATCTCACAGAATAGTACAGACAACTAAATATGGGTTTCATAATATTTGTAGGTACACCAAGAAGCAATTCGGAAGTTTGGTTTGTGTCACTGTGAAATCTAGCTACTCATATTTCCACAAAAAGGAGATTTTTGTCAGCACTGCTGTATCCATCATACCAAGCTTCTCATAGGTGATGAAAAACAGCTTTCTGTGATTAAGGATAAATCAGGAATAGCACAATAGCACAATCTGTGAAGGCAAGATTGATCTCTTGTTCACAGAGTGATTTCAAATTGCCAGAAGGGAATGCCTGCTGTAAGAGTGTCTTTGTGGGGAACATCTTACGCAAAATTGAATAATAATATTTCTGTGGGCCTTAAGAACTTTGTGCAGGATGTGTGTTTTCATTTCATTTTCATAATAATCAAAAATGTGTCAATATTGCAAAACGATTCTGGTTTGTACAAATGATCCTGGACACCTCCTGGGAAATATTTCTTTATACACAATGTATAAAGAAGCCTCATTCAAGTAAGGAATCTAAGAGGAAAAGGTCTGACATTTTCATATTTTGTTCTCATTTCTGTTCCTAAAGGCTTTGAAAATATGACAAAGAACAATCTGACCACACATAGATTTCTGTGATTAGGCCCTTTCTATAAACTTTTCAACTTCAATTCCTTCATCACCTTAAATATTATTTGCAGAGCAGGTACTTACTGAGAGTAGCTTTCATTTTAGATGGAGGTTTCTTCAGTGAAACCTCTAAAAATCTGAAGCTCTATTAATACCATTTTTTTTTATTATTTCTCGGCCTATGAAGTAGATTGAAAAAAGCATCTTTTCATGTACACATTTTAAATATAAATCTTTTTATCCCTGATGAGAACATTCATCTTGTTTCATTTGATAGACCTTTAACACATTATCGAGAGTTGTTGCAATCAGCAGCCAATTGTATTTACAGAATTGAAGAACCTCCAGGTTATCTCCAAGGAAGATGTGAATTAAATATTATTAAGCAAGTCATATGCAATACATTGCATTAAATATTCATCATGTTTGTCAGAAGCAAAAAGGGGAAAAGGGGAAATTCTCAGACCTCTGAGAAAATCTCTTTCCAGATTTCTGAAGTATTCAAACACAATCAGATTTTTGCTTCTCTAGTTTTAGTTGTCTTCTTGTTTCTATCTTCATGAGGCAGGGAAGCTCTTCAGGATTTGGTTTGACTTGTGAAGATGTGTCAAACAGTGTCATCTTACGAAAAGCTGACTTACAAAATAATTCAAAGATTCTGTATCAGAGATGTAGGGTAAAGAACATATAGATATACATCACAGGACCATTTATTAAGTCTTTATTTTCCGTCATATTTCTGCGTCATATGCAGATGACAGAATGAACAAAAGAAGGAATGAACTATTCCATCTTTGGTACTTTCTTTTCTTTATATAGAGAATTTCAACTTGCATTTAGGAAGCATTTCAAGTTACTATGTAGTATTAATGCACTACTTAAATAAAAAGGACTGGCTGAAAAGTGACCATAGAATCATAGAATGGTTTGGGTTGGAAGGGACCTCAAAGATCATCTGGTTCCAACCTCCTGGACATAGGCAGAGACACCCCCCACTAGATCAGGTTGCTCAAAGCCCCATCCAACCTGGCCTTGAACACCTCCAGGGAGGGGAGCATCCACAGCTTCTCTCGGCAACCTATTCCAGTGTCTCAACACACTCATAATAAAAGAATTTCTTCCTAATACCTAATCTAAATCTACCCTCCTTCAGTTTACCTCTTGTCCTATCACTTAGTTCCTTTCCAGATTTCCTGTAAGCTCCTTTCAGGTACTAGAAGGCTGCTCTAAGAGCCTTCTCTTCTCCAGGCTGAACAACCCTAACTCTCTCAGCTTGTCCTCATAGCAGAGGTGCTCCAGCCCTCTGATGACCTGCATGGCCCTCCTCCAGACTTGCTCCAACAGCTCCATGTCTTTCTTGTCCAGCCCAGAGCTGGACACATTACTCAGGTAGAGTCCTACAAGAGCAGAACAGAGGGGCAGAATCACCTCCCTCAACCTACTGGTCACACTTCTTTTGATGCATCACAGGATATGGTTGGCTTTCTGGGCTGCAAGAGTACATTGCTGGCTCATTTTGAGCTTTTCATCAACTAGCACGCCCAAGTCCTTCTCCTCAGGGCTGCTCTCAAACCATTCTCCATTGCCCAGCCTGTAGCTGTGCTTGGGATTTCCCTGACACATGTGTAGAACCTTGCACTTGACCTTGTTGAACTTCGTATGATTCACACGGGCCCAACTTTCAAGCCTGTCAAGGTCCCTCTGGAAGGCATCCCTTCCCTCCAGCGTGTCAGCTGCACCACACACCTTGGTGTTGTCGGCAAACTTGCTGGGGGAGCACTTGATCCCTCTGTCCATGTTGACAACAAAGATTTTAAACAGTGCCGGTCCCAGTACTGACCCCTGGGGAACGCCACTCATCACTGGTCTCCACTTCGAGCCTATGACCACAACATTTTGAGTGAGACCATCCAGCCAGTTTCCTACCCACCGACTGGTCCATCCATCCAATCCATGTCTCTCCAATTTAGAGACAAGGATGTCACACAGGACAGTGTCCAATGCTTTGCACAATTCCAGGTAGATGATGTTGGTTGCTCTTCCCTTATCCACCGGCACTGTAATCCTGTTGTAGAAGGCCACCAAAATTTTCAGGCATGATTTGCACTTAGTGAAGCCATGCTGGCTGTCACCACTCACCTCCTTACTTCCCATGGGCCTGAGCATATTTTCCAGAAGGATCTGCTTCATGGCCTTGCCAGGCCCAAAGGTGAGAGTGGCTGTCCTGTAGTTTCCCACGTCTTCCTTTTTTAAAATGGGGGTTATGTTTCCCCTTTCTTCAGCCAGTGGGATCTTCACCAGACTGCCACAACTTCTTAAATGTGATGGACAGTGGCTTAGCAACTTCATCTGCCAGTTCCCTCAGGACACGCAGATACATCTCAACAGGTCTCATGGACCTGTGCACCTTCAGGTTCCTTAGATGGTCTTGAACCTGATCTTCTCCTACAGTGGGCAGTTCTTCATTCTCCCAGTCCTTGTCTTTGCCTTCTGTGACTTGAGCAGAAGACTGAGATAATTAGTTTCACAAAGGAACATTTGCAAGGTGTATGTTTTAAGCATGTGGTTTAATTCCAACATGGAAAGAAGACAGGTATTTTTCAGAAAGCAACCTAAAAAACATTAAAGAAATCTGGTGCAATAGAGAACAGGCTTTACATACAGTTGCTTGATTTGAACTTGGAACTTGAACCTTGCCCACCCAATACTGTAAGTAACATTTTCCATTGTCAAGTGGAAAGCTCATACTGTTTCTTATATCAGGAAGATTCCTGTACTGGGAAGAATGGTCTTAAATCTGTCTCCTAAACCCCTGGATGTAAAGATATTTAGCCAACAAAAAATGTCATTAAAATGTAAAATTTTCTAGGTTTTTTTCCCTATTATTATTTTGAAGTAATTAATGTTTTCTAGTAGAAAAACACTTTGTAGAAAAATTTTCAAGTCCCTCTGTAGATAAGATTAGCAAACACTTTAATTATAAGCAGTAAATTTTCCTTCTTCTGATGCCTGACAGAAACATGAATCATATCCTGAGGGAAATAATGGGTTCTGTGGCTGTTGCTCATGATTTGAGAGAAAGATTTTAAGAGGACTCAGCCCCTCACATTTTATATGTGCCAATAAAGTATTCCCATCACCCACCATTTTCAATGTTGCAGAAGCTTTACAGTGATAACCTTTAGAGGACTGTTGAGAAACTGAATGGTTTCGTCTTTTACAAATGACAGGTTAGAGGATGCACAACCCAAGCTCAGAACAGTGACAAATCCTAGCTGTCTCTATGGTGTACCAAGTGTGAACATTTCTAGAAATTACTTCTCAGCTGACTTGTCTATCAAATTTTGACCACAAAATGGTACTAGGAGTGCAGTTGAGGTACAGGTCAGCAGTCTGGGACAGTGCTGCAAGTCCTGTCTGCCCACTTCTGGGTTCTTCCTGAAGCTAAGCAAAAAGCATAGCATAGGCTGTAGTTTTCTGTTTGTTTAGTCTTTCAAGCAGTATAAATGGGAAGATGCTTGGGCCTTGAGCCCAAGGAGGTGATTTTGGGTTCAGGATTGTATTAAAAAAGCAGAATATTGTAGCCATCATCACCTTCAAAAGGCCCTAATGATTTTTGCTTGATCAGAAGAAACTTGCACTGTATCCTCTGAGTTTTTGGACACACAAACTGCTCCTAATACATTAATGAAAAATAAATGCACCTTCTAGATTTAACACTGACTTCATACCAGAAAAACTGGCCTTTGACCCAATTTCAATTTCTGCATTAGTCTCTCCCCACAATCTTCAAGAGTATTAGGACCAATAAAGTGATTTTTCAAATATACGAAAGCCCTTCTTTTGTCTTTTTAGAAAATCTGTTGTGACAACACTGGAGTAATTGCCATTGGGTCAGAAGAATTCTGCTTAGGTAAGAGTAGGATAATAAAGCCAGGACTTTGTTATCATAGTAATTTCATATCTATTGACTATGACAGAAAAAATCTAGACCATATCACATATAGAAAGATTTAGTGGTTATCACATATTCTTGAGGCTAACCCTAGAAATACTGTAAGGCAATTCAAATATTGAAATGCAACAAGTGCAAGATGTGTTAAGGGAGATTCAGGTTGGCATTACAAAAAATTAGTCATGAAAGTACTGAAGAGCCCCAGAATATATTGTCGAGGGAAATTTAAGTCTACGTCATTATAAGTTTTAAGAAAAGGTTGGACAAATCCCTGTCAAGAATGGTTTAGGTATTGTCAATCCTGCCTTTGAACAGGTAACTTCTTAGGGTCCCCTCCAGCTTTTTTTTTTGTTGTTCTATGATTTTACATTCATTCCATTATATTAGCTGGAGTTTATTTTAAATGTCTGAGAGTCATCCCACCCTTTTCCATTTGACAGTCACAGGACTATATGTGTACTACCAAGTCATTCAAGAATTAGGAAGTTGTGTTCCCATTTCTGCTTGATAGCTGGTTTTTTTCTAAATTATGTTAATCTAAGGAAGACACCTGAAATTCTCACAGTAGTGTTTGGGATAAAAAGTATCTCTCTGATATCTAGTTTAAAAAGAAATATAGGTAACACCAAGGTTTTGTTTGGTTTTTTTTTGTGATACTTCATGTTTTCAGAATTTCTTATGTCAAATATTCCTTGCACCGTTTGGATAATATAGGTGATTCAAAGAATGAAGTGTTATTATTTCTGTGTCTAAAATACCTGTGTATAAGGGTCTCTGTCATGCGGGACTATCACATTTTTCAGACTAATTCCTCTGCATAATAAATATAGGTGAACTTTTCTTTGAAATTCACGTCCAGACTGGGTCAATTACATATATTACAGCCTGCAAGAAAAAAACCTTTTGATAAGCATGGAGAGTTTGATTTGAAATAAAAATTTAGATCTTTTATTAAGTTTAAAAAAAAAGAAAACTGCTTTATTTCTCCTTCGTCATTCTGCTGAGTGCACTCTGGGGCTTCTGCAGCATGACTGCAATCAGAGCAGTGCCCTAACATCATTGATCAATCCAATGCAGAGGGATATAATAACCATCATTTAGTATAAAATTAGTCTTCTTATGTTTTCACCAGGAAGTCTATTTTTAGTGTGTAGTTTTTCCTCTAACTTATAATCTTTTTAATATCAGTTCTTTGCTTGAAAATTACAAGCTTTCTGTAACATACAGACTCTATGCAGCGACAGTTTTAGCAACTGTAATTGGAGAGATGCATTAATGCAAACAGATGAATAGTGAAGATGGAGGAAAGAGAGACAAGAAACAAAGAAAAAAGAAAGTATGACTAGCAAATGAAATACATGTATAAATTTAGCTTCACACATGTTTTCATAAGTAAATATATTCAATTTCTATATGTTCTAATCTGTTATTTCTACCACTTCCTCAACATTTTCTATTTTACAGTAATTTTGGTATGGCAATACCCACCTCACTTTTTGAGGTGGTCTAATACTGAAATTCCATGCAGAAAAAATATTAGTCAGTAAGTAAGGTTTTAATTATGGTTTCTTTTACACATCTCTTTTCTGGATCAATATCAGGCTTTTATACTACATAGTGCTTTATCTGAACTGATCAAACTCTTATCTTTAAAGTGTTCATTGTTATTCTGACTTCTCCTATTGGAAACGTATTCCAGAACATTATTCATTCAACAAACAGAAACTACCCCTACATCTTACATATCTTACATTTAATTGACTGTTTTTTACAGTAATTATTCTTGCACCTAAATTCTTAGCTTAAGTTTTTTATTTTCCCCCACTGTTAATCCTAATAGATACATTTTTGAGAGTAGATACTATAAACTGAGACACGTGATTTTCTAGGCATAACATAGGCTTGGATAGACTAGAAAATCAGCAAAACACATAGAAGAGTTTCTTTAGCAGTATTTCTGTATTGCTTTTACAGAGATAATTTATATCAGTTTCAAGGATTTAACATTTTTGTCTCTAATTTTCCTTGTAAGCAATCTCAACTTGGCTTGACAACAAAACTCATCTGCTCTTTCAGTTGATTAAGAGACAAATCCTTACCATTTTATCTACTTAATCTCAGTCATATGGCATCGCAACATACTCTAATAGGAGAGAGAGCTCAGAATGCGCTGGCTAAATCTAGGTGCAAATGTAGGGGTTTTCACCTCGAAGAGCAGGAGAGGATATTCTGAGCTTTACTCAATGATGATGTCACATGAAAGCACCATCCATGGATGGGTATCACACTTAGCTTTTAGTCCAGTCACAAGATTTTCCTAAAATAAGAGGGAATGGCTTTCAGCTAACCAGTTGGGTATAGGTTAGATACAAAATAGGAAGGTAAATAAAAGTCAAGCAACGGTAGTATGGGATAAGCATTAACTAATTAGTTTGTAACATATGAAAATCCTGAAGATCCCATAGCTTTGGCAGACATGACACTACTCATTCAGTGATTGTGTCTTGCTAGAAGATTGCCTAAATGCTATTAGTAATGGATTTTCAAAAGCATCATCTTTAACTGTGCTCTTTTGCTGCTGTAGCATCTGCAAAGCTTGTAGGAGCAGGACAGATACTAGTCGCTATGGTGATTAACTTTCTTGGGGCTTTCTGAGTCTTTAAAAATTTATATTTAAACTCTATCTGTGCTTTGTTCTAAGCCAGGAGCATGAAAAATTGCAATGACAAAGTTGTAATGGCAGTTCGTGATGCAGCAGCAAAATAAAATCCCTATCCAATACACCCACTGTGTTTAAACAATTGAACCTGTGAAGTGAGTAATGTCAGTCACAGAGGTAAGCATCCTTGCTGAGCTTTCAGCAGCATACAGGTCCCACTTTTGCTTCATGCTACAAAATACAGATGAAACACGTCTATCTTGAGGAAGAAGTCTATCAATTGTAAGGGATTTGGGGAAAATATGAGTGCAGAACACAGTCCTGTGACTTCTAAATCACTGCAACAGCTAAAAAATCCCTTCCTCGGGCATAATACATACAGTCTGGTATAAGCTGTAGAAACCGTAACAAAAAAAAAAAAAGAAAAAGAACTCTCAATATTGCCCAAATCCAACACAGTATACACACTGACAAAAATAGACAATAAGCTTCTCTGCTCTAATTTTGCAATTTATTTCCTTTGAACTTCCTGCTCTGATGTTGTGGAAAAAAATATTATTGAAATGCCTACTAAGCCAAACAAGTGATACTTTTCATTTTGGGGGGGGAAAAAAGAAATTGTCTTTTACACTCTTAGATTCTTGCTCAATGTTGCTGCTGCCTGACTGCAGGTCAGTGCAACGGTAATCCCAGAGGCTCCTTCCAGCACTAACCAGCAGGTGACATGTGATTCAAAGAGTACAGACTAGACAGAGGTAACCAGCTCTTAATGCTGCTTGATGAAGCTGAGTGCTTGACAAAAGAATACGGAAGTCAGGAGAGTAAGAATGTTTCGTGGTCCTGGAGTATTTCAGAAGATCCAGAAGTCACTTCTGGAGAATAAAGTGCAAAAAGGACTGCTTCTGAGATGCGATGGTTTCATTCTGCGTTCTTGCAGCATTTTTCCTGCATGTTGCAAGTCAGGACCAGCAACCCAGACTGCTATCTGTTTTTGTTGGAAGTTGTCCCTTTGTCCACTTGTTATCACACTGGTGTCACTAGAACTGCTTATTGTGGACAAGGGAGACAAGGTGGAATGATTCCCTCCCTGTACCAGATTGCTCTCTTTACTCACCTTAAGTGAACAGTTTGATTTAGCTAAAATTGTCTCACCAGATACATTTTTTTCTTGTGTACAAATCCCACTGAAATCAATGAAATGACTCTAGCAAGCATATGCTTGCCAGTGCAAGTAAAAGGTGGTAAAAAGAGACACAAAACATCAACTTTTAGTTAAAGAAGTTATTCTTATTGGCTTGGTTTGGATATTAACTGGTGAAAAGGCTGGTGTTCTCTAAAGGAAAAAATCACTTAAAAGACATAATTGGCCTATTTTTTTATTGGCTTTTCAGTTTCTACTGAACAGACCTATCAGGATCACAACCCTGGATTTCA
>VWZZ01000735.1:423-11278 GCA_013399095.1 Psophia crepitans | reverse complement strand
TGAGGTTTAACAAGGCCAAGTGGAATTAAACCATACTAGGAAAACACTTTGCACAGTATACATACACTTATGAAATGCACAGCTTATCAGAATAAAAATAATTTCACATAGAGGCAATTTTAAAATAGCTTTATATGTCCTAAAAGATATTTGTCTAGTTCAGCTGTTTGATCTACAGACCAGCACCAAAACAGAAGAAATGTAACTATCAGGGAAAAAAAAAAAGCATTAACAAGCATCTTTCTATGTATAGATAAGAAGAAACTTGATTAAACTGATTACAACCTTGAACTTAATTTTCTTTTTGCTGAATAATGAATATTCCTTTGTGTCTCTAGTTGCGATGTTTTACCATAAGGCTAGTTACAGACATTAATATATTTGCCTTTCCAAAAGCACAGCAGTTTGAACAACTCATCACACATACTTAATGTTAATTCTTTTTGGAATTTCAGTAGGGTTGGAGATGTAAAGAATATGTTGGGCTTGTGGGGGTTTCTTTTCCTCCACTGGTAATGTAATCAATACTTTTCTAAGCTGAAGCTAACTGACAAAAACTTATTCTAAGGCAAGAACTACTTGCTCACTTAAATACAAGCTGCACACTTGAATTGTCCAGAAATGTTGAAAGGAAGGACTTTAAGTATAAATATTTAAATTTTAAGGCTTTTGATTTATTTTTAAAAGTTGAGTATCATGACTGGCAATCAGTGCTCAAAGTCCTGCACAGGAAATTAACATAATGGGTACTCAGAGAATGGTAGAATCATAGAATATCCCGAGTTGGAAGGGATCTATTAAGGATCATCGAGTCCAGCTCCTGGCTCCACATAGGACCAGCCCAATCATATCAGATGACTGAGATCATCGTCCAGATGCTTCTGGAACTCAGTCAAGCTCGGTGTGCTGACCACTTCCCTGGGGAGTCTGTTCCAGTGCCCCACCACCCTCTGGGTGAAGAACCTTTTCCTGATATCTAACCTAAACCTTCCCTGACGCAGCTTCATGCCGTTCCCTTGGGTTCTATCGCTGGTCACCAGAAGGAGATCAGCATCTGCCCCATCTCTCCCCCTTGGGAGGAAGTTGTAGGCTGTCATGAGGTCTGTCCTCAGTCTCCTCTTCTCCAGGCTGAACAAACCAAGGGACTTCAACCTCTCCTCATACATCTTCCCCATACGTCTAGACTCTTCACCATCTTGGTTGCCCTCCTTTAGACACTCTCCAGTAGTTTTATGTCCTTTTTGTACTGTGGCGCCCAAAACTGCCCACAGTGTTCAAAGTGAGGCTGCACTAGCACAGTGTAGAGTGGGACAATCACCTCCCAAAACCGACTGGCAACGGTTTGCTTGATGAGTCAACTTTTACAATTATATGAAATCAGTTTTATGTTCAAAACAAAGTGAAGAATAGAGACTGACATCTAACAGCTGCTAATATAGCATATGTGAATATTGGTTGGATTAAATTTCTGCTGCCTCTAAGATCTTGTTTCCCTCAGTTCAAAAGTCAGGTCCTGATAGCAGGGAATACAGCTGTAGTGTTTATTAAGGATGCTTCTATGTGCCTGTTTGCTGGTCTTTTTGCTTGACTGCCTACCTCCATCACCGAAGTTTGTGAGAGAAGTCTGAGTAAAGATACAAGGGGCATCAGCCCTTCTGCACCTTCCCATCCACTGTAAAGAATACTGTAGCATAGCCAATAGGGTCCTTATTTCTACCTTCCTCCAAATCTTCAGCTTTTGTACTCGTATGGCTCCTTAGGGGCTGAAGATGTTCGAGTTCCTTTGTCCAGAGTCCTAACAAAGGCTGTACTTTTATATGTTACTCCTGTGTCAGGAGATGAGTCAGGCTGTGAGGTGCTAAGGATTTGCCACCTGTCTCCTGATGGGGAAAACACCACAACCAAAGGACTACAGGAATATTGAAAAACATCCAAAAGAAGACAGCTAGGTGTGATCAAGATTAGATTCTCTCTTATTTTATTGAGATTGTTCTGCTTCCTACAGAAGACAGTGGCTTCATGAACTGGTTAAGGAGTACATTAAGACCTCTCCACCACTCACCCAACTCTGCATCAGTTCTTGCTGGAAGGCTGGCTACAGGTAAACTCCATTTAGTAAGAAATCTGACTGCTGTTCTCGGGAATCTTGCTGCCTACTTGTGATCCCTCCATGTTACTTCAAAGTAGAGAACAGGATCTCTAAATAGGTACCTCATATCAAAAGCCAGTTCCATTCAATCATCCAAACGATCTTGGTTCTCTACTGATATCCTGAGTCATCCTTCATCTGCCCCCACATATAATTCTTACATTTACCACAAGATCTCTCCAGTGACAGCACCAGTTGCCCAACGTCCTACAAGAACATTCTCAAAAGCCCTTCGTGGTGACCACATTTGTAATTTCTTTCAACAGAACATCTCCTCACTGAAGTCTCACAAAATACATCCTTCATTCTCTAAAGAACTAGTGACACCTTATTGGAAGTGAAAATTGCAATGCAGAAGACAAGAACTGAGATTATTATTCTGAAACTTAATCATTCACATCTGGCATTTGATCAACTTTATAAAAAAAAAACAAAAACCAAAAACCAAAAAAAATTCATTAGGCTTTGTAACTGAAATGCATCTCTTACCTTTTGATAACTTTATGGAATTTAGCTGATTTTTCTTCCATGAACTTAGTAATATACTTCCAGTCTAATATCAAACCTGACTTACTTGATAGCTAAAAGGCATTTAGTTTAGTCTTTGTATCTTAGTTTTGGTAACATCTTTTGGTTTTAAATATCATCAGGTGGAACAATGTTTCCTTCCAAGTAAATACTTAAACCTGTTTCTTTAAACAAAATCATTTTCTGATTGCTTATATCCTCAAAGGATATGTGTGTCAGCTAGTCACACCTCCTGGCAGCCAGCTCAGGAACATTTCCAGGGCTACAGCTTTGCAATTACAAACTTCTATCAAATCAACGTAATACAGTAACCTTGTGCAATTAGAATCAACAGAAGAAAATAATTTCACTTGTCTTCAAATTAGGCAACACAGTGCTTGAAACTCTTTGCAAGAACTCAGCCACTTTCATCTGAAAAAAAACTTTTAATTGTCTCTAACTTTCTATGAAGGTAAGTTAAAATTAACAGGCTTTGTCTCTGCCCCTAGTTTGGCAAGTGGAGCCAGTTTCCTTCCAGAATCCTGAAGTCTTCTTTGTCCTATTATAAATACCTGCTCAGACCAAAAGCCTACCTTCCACTGAGCACTATTTTGGATTTAAGACTTGTTAAAAAAAATTCTGTAATGCAACTGACCTACTCCCACACAATGTGCTGTCCCCCACAACATCCTTGTCTCTAAAATGGAGAAACATGGATTTGATGGATGGACCACTCAGTGGATAAGAAATTGGCTAGATGGTTGCACTCAAAGAATTGTAGTGAACAGCTCAATGTCTGGGTGGAGACCAGTGATGAGTGGTGTTCCTCAGAAGTCCGTACCGGAATCAATATTATTTAATATTTTTGTCAGGGACATGGACGTGGGGATTGAGTGGATCCTCAGCAAGCTTGTGGATAACACCAAGCTGAGTGGTATGATTGATATTCTAGAGAGAAGAACAGCCATCCAGAGGGATCTTGCCAGACTACAGAGATGGGCCCCTGTGAAGTTCAACAAGGCCAAGTGCAAGGTTGGGGCAATCCTAAACATGGATACAGGCTGAGCAGCGAGTGAATCGAGAGCAGCCCTGAGGAGAAGGACTTGGGCGTGTTGGTGGATGAAAAACTGAATATGAGCAGGCAATGTGTGCTCACAGCCCAGAAGGCCAGTTGCATCCACNGGATTGAGTGGATCCTCAGCAAGCTTGTGGATAACACCAAGCTGAGTGGTATGATTGATATTCTAGAGAGAAGAACAGCCATCCAGAGGGATCTTGCCAGACTACAGAGATGGGCCCCTGTGAAGTTCAACAAGGCCAAGTGCAAGGTTGGGGCAATCCTAAACATGGATACAGGCTGAGCAGCGAGTGAATCGAGAGCAGCCCTGAGGAGAAGGACTTGGGCGTGTTGGTGGATGAAAAACTGAATATGAGCAGGCAATGTGTGCTCACAGCCCAGAAGGCCAGTTGCATCCACGTGACCACCAGGTTGAAGGAGGTGATTCTCTGCCTCTGCTCCACTCTGGTGAGACATCACCTAGAGTACTATGACCGGCTCTGGGGCCCCCAACATAAGAAGGAAATGGACCTCTTAGAGTCAGTCCAGAGGAGGCCACAAAGATGATCAGAGGGCTGGAGCACCTCTCCTATGAGGACAGGCTGAGAGAGCTGGCTTTGTTCAGCCTGGAGAAGACAATGCTTCAGAGAGACCTTACAGCAGCCTTCCAGGACTTAAAAGGGCCTACAGGAAAGATGGAGAAGGACTGTCTGCCAGAGAGTGTAGTGATAGGACAAGGGGTAACATTTTTAAACTGAAAGAGGGGAGATTTAGAATAAGTATTAGGAAGAAATTCTTTCCTGTGGGGGTGATGAAGTACTGGAACAGGTTGCCCAGAGAAGCCGTGGAGGCCCCGTCCCTGGAGGTGTTCAAGGCCAGGTTGGATGGGGCTTTGGGCAACCTGGTCTGTTGTAGGGTGTCCCTGCCCATGGCAGGGGCGTTGGAACTGGATGATCTTTGAGGTCCATTCCAAAGAAAACCGTTTGATGATTCAGTGATTCTAACATTATAAGGTGAATGTGACCAATACTTGAAAGATTAAAAGCTGGTACAACAGATCCCAAAATACACATAAATGTGAATTTCTATTTACTCTGTCACTGAATGTGTTTTTGCCCTTCACTGAACACCTCACAGGTGTCTCTTCTTGGATCAGTCCTGTTTAATATTTTGATCAGTGACCTGAGTAAAATATAAAAACATTGGTAGAAAAATTGGCAGGTGACAGAGTTAAATAATAACATGGACAATTCAGCAATGTATTGCAATCAAGAGTGCTTGGTAAGTGCATTTCATACAGCCAAATGCAACACCATGCACCTTGAAAGAAGGACTATAACTGAAATCTAAATCATGATGACACTGGATTACAGTGACCATGAAAATGCCACAGGGAATATATACCTTGAACAATTTCCCCTGAGAGCAAATTAGTGCACCACATTGCAGCTCTGGTTTAAGATGTAGCTCATATCATTGCATGATGCCACTGATCTGTTAGCACAGTAAGTTAAGAGCACAGGAGGACAAGAAGAGGCAACACCCTTCTCATTGTCACTCTGATCATGAAGGAAAGTCTGCAGCTTTCTTTTCAGCAACAAGCTGCTGCCATGCAACAGTCAGTAGATGACAGAAGTAACACTGAAACTGCTGACACTATATTTGGCTATCCCCAATAATGCCAACAGGAGACAAAAGCAGCAGCAGCAAAACAACAAATGCTCTGGATTTATTCATGGCAGATGTCAACTTTCTCTGTTGGAGAAACAAATATCAAGCATCTTCCTATCTGTATCAGACCCCAGTCTGGATATCAGACTGTGATTCCCAGGAAGCCAAGCTGATCAAAGGAGGCTCCAGATATAATAGAAAGACAGTCCTGGACTCCTTGTCAGCTATATCTCAATTCGTCACTTGACTGATGCTGAAGAAGATGCCTGCAATACTGTATTAGAGGACATGGTTTCTTGAAAGTTCAGCCTGACATCTAGAGCTGACAATGACAAAATTGGATTTGAGCACACAATTTACCAGAAGACAGAGTAAATAATTATTCTGATCTCTTCACCCACACAAAATAGCAAAGCTTATTTTCAATAGTTAATGCAGTTGCAAAAGAAGGAATTGCCTTAAATTTACCATTTTACACCCATCAGGCAATTATGTAGGCTTGGGCGATTATGTAGCTCAGAAACTTCCTACATGTATTAAGACATCCAGGTCTTGCTCCAGAATCAGATCATCAATTTCTATTAAAAATCGTACTGTATGGTAAGGTTGATTTTCTTCTAAGGTCTGTTGTGCACCTCTTGCATTCGCTCATTATACTTTTTAATGCAGGCCAAGTCAGAGAAAGGAAAAAAAAACAAACAAACACACAAAACCCCAAACAAAAACCAAGACCAAAGTGTAATATATTTCTCTGGAAGTCAGTGCTGGTTGTTAACTCGTTATTAAAATAGCTTTTTTTCCCCCAGCTGAGTCCTTGTCTTATTATCTCTTCTCAACTGTGCATAAGTATGTGGCCAGCCACACAGCATCCTACAACCTCATTTAGAGCAGAAATAGCAACCCATATGAGAAAAGCTCCTCATGAAATACAGCTTGGCCAGAGAAGCACTAGAAGAGCATTTCTGACTTCATAACAGGAGTGTGACATGAGGCATGATTTCAACACAAGGGCTCATACCAGTGCATCTCTCATGCCGTGCTGACTGACCATAATTACTTAGCTTAATAAGGAGCAGCAAGCAGTTCAGAAAGAAGGTTAAAAAAAAATTATGCTTGACAATTCCCCAGTTGTTTTGCTACTGAAAGGTACTGTATACATGGAAGACTGTTTAATAACCTTATGCTGGCACACTGTCCTTTCTGTGTCATGGTAGCAGTGGCTGGGAAAGAGGTAGGAACAGCAGAGCTAAACAACAACCTCCAACCCTGAGACTACTCGACAGTACGAATCCAGGTAGCTATTTAACAATGAAGCCTCTTTTGAGATCTTGGCAAAAGAAAATTCTACATGAGGTAAATCTTTTAATGTTATTAGGTGCCAAAGGGTATATTCATTATCATTGTTCTTAGAAATAACCATGAACATTATGCATTTCCACTGCGCAGCTATACTGTAGTCTCAAAGAAGTCCCTAGTGTCATTTTAATAGTATGGATGATTACAGTGCCATGGGTATGGCTTGTACTGTTTCATTTACTAATACAGAAACAGAATTCCTTCCTCTAAGGTTATGCATCTCTTTCATATCACTTGCTTACCTCCTGGCTGGCCTACTTTTCTGTCAGAAGGCTCCTGGAGCTCCAGGTGATGCCTGAGTTGCCTGAATTTTGTCATTGATGTACAGAGACTGCATACATTTATTTCAGGAGCGCTAAATCAGCCTCCTGGGATCAGGCTTCTACTACTCCATTAATTAAGCTTGTGCAAAATTAAATCTTTTACAAAAACATATTAACATTGGGATTTCTATTGTATCTAAATTTCTTGCTTCAAAGAGATAGTTTGAAGAAGTCTTTTGTCAACTTGACATATGTTGATTAGCATTAACTTCGTCAAGTACTTTAACGTCTTGCATTAGTTAGGACCTCATTTTGCCCCTGATCAGTATCAAGGGACAAAGTTCTAGATCCTCTTGTTCAACCTTTTTTAAATATTGGCATTCTACTTTTCTTGTAGATCTCTTGAATTTCATAACAATTTCCAGATTTATTGGTAGAACCATTCAATATGTTCTTTTAAAACTTCTGTATATGAATTACCTTGGCCAGATGATTTTAAAATGTTTTATTTTAGCAGTGATTCTTTCACATATTTCTGAGTTATTCTTGGAAAAGGATGAGGTTTTTTCATTATGATGTAAATAAATCAAGCCAGTCTTTCCAACCATAAATTAGAAATATCATTGAGCATTTCTGCCTTCTCATCAATAAAACTGGGTATGTGTTCAGGTTGGAGATCAGGAGAAAATTCTTCTCGGAAAGGGTGGTTGGGCATTGGAACCGGTTGCCCAGGGAGATGGTGGAGTCACTGTCCCTGGGGGTGTTTAAAGAAAGGTTGGACGTGGTACTTAAGGACATGGTTTAGTGTGTAATAGGTGGTAGGGGGATGGTTGGACTAGATGATCCTGAAGGTCTCTTCCAACCTTAATGATTCTATGATTCCATCTAGTCACAAATAACACTAACTGGAGACAGGTAATAGGTATAGATAACATTATAAGAGAATAGATCATACAATAGTATAGAATATATAATACTAGATGGAGCCTCATTTCTTGCTATAATGTTTACCCTGCTTGACTACTTATTTTAAAACACTTATTCTTCTTACTTGTAACTCCAGGGCAGAGCCCTGTGACATTTTCCTGTCCCCCTTACCCAGACTGTCCTTGTCGCTCCAACTGCCCAAACCATTCCGCTTCCCCATCTCTAACCTCAGTAACATGAAGGACCACTTTTTCTGGACATAGTTAGAAGTGATTCTAAGATATGTCCTATTACACTATACCATGTGCAGTTTATGTGGGCTACAGAAACACACTTTTTATGTGACACCAATACTTTATTGTTAGTCTAATTATAATCTTAACATTCTAATAAAATAATTATTGTTAGCTCAGATATTACCTTTATAGAAAAAGAACACAAAATGCCACTGAAAAAAAATCTCAAAATTATACACTTAAAATCGCCACACACCCATAGATACACACTCCTGCTACCTCTGCTGTCATACTAATCATTTACTGCACCAGTCCTCCTCATGAAGAGAAGAATCAGCAGAGAAAGTATTGATATTGATACTGGTATTTATAGTGCGGTTTCTTTTCTCCTCACTTCAGAGTCTGTTTGACTGTTACTTTTTTATGTTCACATGCACTACACCTTGCTCTTTTTTTCATAATTTAAGATCTTTCCTAAATGTACTACATATACTGTGTTTTACATATGCTGGGTATTTGGGTTTTGTTCTGTTATCCTTAAAAATGATTTTACTGAGCTCCCAGTGTTACATTACTTTAATGACCAAAAACTGACCACTGGTGGTTTGTTTATAGCCTCTGGTACCTTCCTGTTCTTGTACTTTCAAGACCTCTGCTATCATCCTTCACTTGTACTCCAATTCACTACATGACTATTTTAGGGTCATAGACAGTTCACTGTACACAGAACTGCTTGGTATTTCTACCTGTTATTTGCAGGACACCAAAATTATTATATCACTACACAAGTGCATAGTTCTAGCTAAAGTTAAACAATTTACATAATAGTTAACCTGGTTATTAAACTATTGTTGTTTTAACTAAACATGCTAAAATAAAACTGTAGATAGGGCAGAAGAGTCCAAATAAAATAAACTTGGTAAGTTATAGTCCAGAAGCCTTCCGGAGTCAATACAAAACCTGTATTCTGTTACCACCAATGGCACCACTGTACTTAAAGGGCTGTTCAGCTATACAACTACCTCTATTTAGCCTCCTACATTACCTTGAGGTTTCTATTTCTTCTGCAACTCCTCAACAGTTTCGCAACTTCTCCTGTCTTCAAGACCTTAGGTAGAAATATTCCATGGACCACTTATAGGTGACGTTCACTAACTAAAGCCTACAAAACCCTACATATTCAACTTTTAAAGGTCATACTCCAATACGCTGGCAGGCAAGCAGGACCTCTGCAACCTACACAGTTGAAAGTGTGCTGCTACACAGTTCTGGTAAGAGAACATGTTATCAAGATGCAGAATCAGTGGTAAAAAAACTGGTGACTGTAGGTGGAAAGGAAAAAAAGATGTATAAGGCAGTTTGGTAAGGGCTGAGCCTGGTGTGTGTCTGGACAATTTAGAGTATACAACTATGCCCTATACTGTAAGTTGCTTGCTCCAGCCCCCTGCCCACAAGGGCCAAACTACATTTTAGTGCAGAAGGAACCGCTTTCCCCTGTACAGAACTGCACATGGAGCACACGCAGAGAGGAAGAGTGGCAGGGAAGGTATCAAGTAGCAATCAGTGAGCAGTGCACACGTTGAGCACTTTGGAAGACCTGTCACAACACAAGTCCAGAGTTCACTATCTCTCTCGATCCTGCAGAGACAGGACAGCAGCAGGGCAAGCAGAAAGGACACTACCAGAAGACTCTCGATCTGCCACCAAGAATAGCAAGAATGCCTTTGACCACTCAACCAGGAGTCATCTACAGGCCTATTCAGTTATTTATCTGCAAGCACACTGACAACCAGAATTTATAATTGCAGCCAGAGATGGCTTGCCAGCTCAGGGGAAGATGCCTGGCAGTGCTGCCTATTAGCCTTATTACCTTGGAGAACTTGCTCTTGGAGAAGTTTACTTGTTTCCCAGATGTACACAGGGACAGGAGCATTAGTGAGACATTTCTGTATCAACACATGCATTTACAGGGCACACAATGCACAGCACAAGCTATGCTTCCTCCCTCCCCTCACACTACTACACGCACACATATGCATGCACCTACCAAGGATTTTGCACATGGCCATGGAGCAACACAGACAGACTATCCTGCTGCAAGAACATAGAAAGCCCACCCTGGGCCAGTCATGCCTTCACGGACAAGATAGGGACACAAACCTCTGCCAACACTCAGTCACTCAGAGTCACAAATGGTCACTCCATGGGCAGGAGGCTTGCACCACCAATCCAAAATCGGTGGCAAAGCAGTCACAGCCAGTTCCTGTACTCCCTCTGCTAGCCTTCCCAAAGGGGAGGGACACCATGGGAACAAAAGGCAACTGCTGGACCGGCTGCACTTGTAACGCCCGCTTTACAGCCTGCACAAGCACAGCACCATTCAGCCGGTCTCCTTTCAAGCCTCACATTATTCTCAAGCATTTCAGCTGTTAGAGAGGGATGCATTGACATAGCTGCCTTATAAAGATGAACTACAAAACTAAAGCAAATAATGCCTTTTCTGGAGGCATTGTAAAGGGAAGGAGGAAGTAGGTGCTTTATAGTGATTTTGTCATTTTCTGCTATAAGCTCAGAGAGACAGCTCCGGATATCTAAGCAAGAATGTGTCTGGGTATCATGCTCAGTATCTCAGCAATATTATTTCCTTAGTCTGTGGACATTGCAGCAGAAATTACCAAAAAAAAAAAAA
>VWZZ01000733.1:0-20882 GCA_013399095.1 Psophia crepitans | reverse complement strand
CCTGTCTGTCCTATGAAATGTGTGACTGTTAGATTTTTCTCCTGTATGGTACAGTTAGGGTAAGAATGGATCTCATACACAACAAAACAACCTGAGCTCGCCATTATTTAAAAAAAAAAAAAATCTGAATCATTATATTAAATATCTTGCCATACTGGAAAGGGGGTGGAGGGGAGAAGGGAGGGAGGGAGGGGCTGGAGCGGCATCCGAGCACCACTGGGGAACGGTGAGGACAGCAGCTATGGTGAAGTTTGGCACAGCTGTCTCTGCAGCCCCAACCCACTGCTCCAGTCTGAGTTCTGTTTCTGCCCAAGGAAAGACCTGAAGCTGCATCTTCATCTGCATCTCTGATGAGAAGGAAAAACACCCAAGTTTCACCTTGTAGTGCCTCCCCTCGTTATAACTGCACAAGGCTGTGTCTACCCTCAGGGAAACAAAAGAAAAGTATTCTTGTAATCATAGGAAAGCCTGGCACTGCATGGACTGACCAATTAGTAGGTTTTAAATGTATCTGTCTAGTAAAGCAGTACAAGAAAAGCGGTTGTGTTTTCATCCTACAAAATAAACTTTTTTTTGGTTCAGTTTCTAATGTGGGAATTTCATAATAATAAATTAGAGCTCAAATAGAGCTGTGGTGAAAAAAAAATGTGTTTAGTATTCATGCAACTGTTCCATCCCCCATGTCCACAAAGTATAACTAAGAAGTTGAAGAAAAAACCAAGTACAGTATTTGAAAGCAGTTTTAAAATGTTACCCAGAACCAGCAGACAGTGAATTGTTCCCTGGAGTATTTAGATAATAGTAGGTTTTTATCATGTCAGTATGCAGTGTTCAAGAAAGAAGGAAAACATTTAGCAGTAAGAACTGTGCCCAGAACACATATTAAAAGGATCCAAGTGGAATCTTCAGTTATACCCACAGCAGTACAATGTCTTTTGGAAAAAAAGTTCACGAATCTGTCTTCTCTCCTTGCCATTCTCCTCCAACCTGGCTTTAAGCCAGGCATTTTTACTTTCTGAGGATCCTGTGCAGTTCATGATTTAAAAATAAAAGATTGCAAAAATGAATATCTATCCTTAGTATCTATTAGTTTAACTTGGCTGTACATGATTCAACAGATTAAAAGATAATCCAGTCTCCCAGAGAGGTCATATTTAAGGTAAAATTTCTCAAAAACAGGTTCCCCTTCAACTTGAGATTTTTGTGTTTTCCTTTCTCTACCTTGTATTTTGCTTGCTTTTCTGTTTAGTAAGCAACAAGAAACTGCAAAGTGCAGGCATTTATCGTTTCAACATCTGGTACTGTATATCCCAGTCCATATTCACTTGGCTAAATTTTACTTGTATAATGAGTGAACCTTTATACCTCAATAATCGAACTTCTGCGTGAAATCTAAAGCCTCTTCTGTAGCTGCACTGAACATCTTTCAATATCACAAAGAAGAGATCTAAGCACATCTGAGATCATTGCTGGGAGGTTCCCAGGACAGATCCTGTGCAAGTCTGAAGTTAGACAAGTAACAATTATTTTTATAAATTGGGTCTGCAAATTGAACTCCAGCATTGATGAGTGTGTAGGCAAGTGGCCTATTGACATTTCTTGAAAAAAGCTATTCTTAAATTGTGATGAAAGGAGATATGAATAGACCATTATAAGGATTTGTTTGCAGTTCTTAAATTTCAGGGTTTTTTTCTGATGACTGGAAAGCAATTTGGGATCTTAAATATATATTGAGAAATTAATCATCAAGCAGTTATGGAAAAATGTACCTAACCTGTTACATTCACTGTCTAAGATGAAAAGGTCAGGAAGAGTCAAAAGAATCAACTAAAAGCATGCAGACAAAGAGCATAAGTAAAACTAGATTAATGTTCTAATTGGATATCCTGTTCTAGTAGTAAAGTGAGCTTTGACCTTGATTAAGTAGCCAGGTCGTATAGTACTTATTAGTCTTACAGAGTTAATAGGGCTAAGAGGAGCTAAGCTGGCTGACTATGGTTCATGTACACGTACAGTTAAATCCATGGATATTTATGGTGACCCTGCAGCTGGTGAAAGATCATTTTTCCTTTGTTCTACTTACAAACTCTGCATGCATTCTTATTTGGCATTTATTAGTGGAGTCATTCAGGCAAAAATATGAAGGCCTCTGCTTTACTTGGCTGTTGGTCTGGCTAAAGGAGGAATGGAAAAAAAATATGTAAGAGCACTGGAAAAGAGGGTAAGCAGCTGAGCTTACCCAAGCCAAACTGGAAGCAGGAGCTCAAAAGAATGAAGGATAAACAACTGGCTTTTAAGTTTCCATATTTGGTGGAAGATATTATATACAAAAGCTGTGGTCAATCCCATTGCTGATACTTGATTCCAGCTATTGTCACAAAAAGAATAAGTTCTGGGAAATATAGTATGCTGGGGATATTTCAGTGGAGTGATGAAACAGATTGAATGTATCTGCCAAAACAGTATTAAACCCAAGACAATTAGGAAGGGAATAATTTAGAGTAAGTGAATTTTAAATTTCTTCCATAAACAGCAGAAATCTCTCAATGGACATTCAGTCTATTCTCAAGATCTGTAACAACATTTGAATGATAGTTATTAAACATCACTACACCTTTAACGGGAATCTCTTCACCTCTAGCTCAAAAACTATCTGCACAAAGAATATGTGCTTTAATTTATATATTCATTTTGCAACCATTATTTCTTCAGTATTCATTCTCAATGCACAAAATTGTTTTATATCTAACACTTAACTGTAATTCAACTGAAGACACTTCCAAAAAAGGCGGAAACAGTTAATTCCTTTAGGCTGCATCATTCAATACTTCAAGCTGATGTAAGCCAGACCTTCTATCGAAAGAATCAGTCCCAACCGCAGTTACCCATGACTTGTACGCACTCCCTTGTTCCAGTACAGTTGTCTGTGGGGCTGGAAGGTTAGCTAGATCAGGGAACTTGTGAACATTTAAAAATAAGTATTTTGCTGATTTATTCCTGACAGCTGTTCCATGATTCATTTCACTACATGGCTAAACAAATTCTTGTGCAGCAGGCATGGGTAGGACTCCTTTTGACACTGCAAGACAACAGTTTCCTCCCATCACTCTAGTGAAGGTTTCCCAGTGTTCCCAGCATACACATGTTCAGAGTAGAGGCTGCAAAAGCGGAAAAAGAATGTGTGTCCACTCCTTCAGTATGATGTCCAAAAGCCTATTTAAACTCACCATCATCATCAATTTAAGCTAATCCTCTAGACTTTGTCTACCACAGAAGGCTGTATTTTTCCATCTTTAGAGGGATGAATCTCTGGCAAAGAGGGGAATAGACATTTGAGGAGTAGGATTTTATTAACATTCTATATCCTTTTATCAGTGCCTTAGGTGCAGAAAAACAGAAATAAGAATAAAATGTTCTGGTCTGGTTTCACTCCAGCTGGGAACTGGGGCCCTTTGCTCACCTCCCCCCACCCCTGCAAAGGGGATAGGGAGAAGAATGTCAAAAAACTCATGGGTTGAGATAAGGATAATTTAATAGGATAACAAAGGAAGATGATAATGGTAATAACAACAACAATAGTAGTAAGAACAACAGTACTAGTAAAACAAGTGATGCACAAATACAGTTAAATGCTCACTGCATGTGAAAGGAAAAAAAAACAATGTAATGACCAGTCTGTTTCCGAGCTGCGAATCTGCATCCTGGGTCGCTTCCCCAGTTATATCCAGAGCATGACATGCTATGGCAGGGAACATTCCTCTGGCCAGCCTGGGTCAGCTGTCCTGGCTGTGCTCTCCCAGCTCCTTGTGTACCTGGCAGGGCGCGGGAAACTGAAATGTCCTGGACTTAATGTAGACACAACTACCACACCGCAACAACTAAAATATCAGTGCTTTATCAACATTTTTCTCATACTAAATCCAAAACACAGCACTATACGAGCTGCTAGAAAGAAAATTATCTCAACTGAAACCAAGACAGTATCTACCCCTTATTCTATACCATCTATGTCATGCTGTTAGAATTGCACATAAGAGGTTAAAACAGCTGATGTCTGCTTATCTCTTGAGCAAACATTGTGGATGGAGATCTGCAAAGCTGGCATGAGAAGCACCTGATGGAGGGAGTCTTAGGGCAGCAAGATGGCCCTGTTTTGGCTAAAGAATGCAGTTCTACACAGAATCTTGAAGGTCATGATGCCCGGAGTGAGACCTTTTGCTTAATTATCTGTGAAATTAATATTAAAGTTGACACCCCTGAATATGTTAATGAGCTTAAAGAAGTACATGCTAAACGTATATGTCTGTAGTACTGGACTCTCCACCCAAACGACGTTAAGTGTCACCCCAGGGAGGGGAATAGCTAAGGTTAGGATATAAAGGATATCGAGAAAAATACCCCTGGAGAAAGAGAAGAGACTGAAGTCTCAGAAGAGGCAGTTGATGGGCCGTGCTTCTTCTCTTCCACCCAAGACAGGGATACCTTCTTGATGAGCATTGTGCGTTCACCTTTAGGTGAAGAATAGCTGGGATAACATTTTGCTAGCACTACCATCTGCTGCTGCAGTAAGTTTATCAATGGCAATTTTGCACTTTTATATCTGTCATTTTAATAAATTACTTATCTTTTTCAACTTTGTGAACTGCCTTGGGGAAAATCCCCTAGGGGGCTCTGACAGGAAAGTGTTGGCTCTGGTAAGTGGCTACACACATAATCCTTTAGACATAAACTGTTGACCAAGTCTGGGACTAAGACTGGACTTAGCTGTCCCTAGGCTGCTCTTTGAGAAGGAGTTTAGAAAGCAAGAGGGTCCTTTCTGAACCTCATGACTCAATGAGAGGGCCTCCCTCAGCCAAACAGCAGGCTCATACACTTTTACACGACACATTCCTAGATCCTATACTTCCCAATACATTCCAATTAATCACTTTTCCTATCTTTTGATATGTATGCTCAGACATCATTCTCTTAGCCTATGGGCCATCTCTCTAACATGTCCGTTGTGTTAATTTAGTCCATGACTTTTGAGCTTCATCTGTCATAACAGTCTCTCAGGGCAGGAGAGATGGTGTGTGATGTTGGATTGTTGCATGCTGCATCCAGAGCTTGTGGCTGGTGTATCTGGTGCAGTCCGTGCTCACAGTCTGCAGGTTGAAGATGTTGACCTTGAAGAAATTGCTGGGTGCTTGTTGCTGAAGCCAGTTCTGGTTTCATCACCTCTGAACCTCGCTTGGTTTCATCGAAGTTCATTCTTCATTAGTCTGAGTGATTCTTGCTGTAATACCATTGCTCTGGCATATAGCAATCATAGTATTTATGACATGCAATATCATGTAGCAGTTATCATCACACACTTTAAATCATTGGCTTTTCTTACCCAAAATCAGATCCCCTTGAGGTAAACATCAGACTTCCCCATACTTCTGCGTCACCCAACAAGTGCATCCAGGTCCTTGAGCAAAATCAGTCCCATGAATGGGTTCGCCTTGGCCCAAAGCAGGGCTAACCTAGACTGTCTTCCCCAATACATTCTTCACGTGCACTACGGGAACTTTATCCCTATTTACAGTATGTGGAAGTTTTGACTGGGCAGGGCCAGCTTGATTCCAGACCCCCTAATGTTGACTAACCAGGAGGCCTTTGCTAAATATGATGCCCAATGTTTGAGGGTCCCACCCACTGCTTCCAGTGTAGTCTTTAGCAGTCCATTGTGTCATTTGATTTTCCTGGAGGCTGGTGCATGACAGGGGGTGTGATACACACACTCCATGCCTTGCTCTTTGGCCCAGGTGTCCATGAGGTTTTTTCAGAAATGAGTCCTATTGTCTGGCTCAATTCTTTCTGGGGTGCCATGTCACCACAGGACTTGCTTTTCAAGGCCCAGGGTAGTGTTCCAGGTGGTGGCATGGGGCACGGGATATGTTTCCAGCCATCTGGTGGTTGCTGCCACCATTGTAAGCACATAGTGCCTGACTTGGTGGGTTTGTGGGAGTGTGAAGTAATCAATCTGCCAGGCCTCCCCATATTTATATTTCAGCCATTGTCCTTCATACCAGAGAGGCTTTAACTGCTTGGCTTCTTTAATCACTGTGCATGTTTCATGTTCGTGGATAACCTGTGTGATAGTGTCCTTGGTCAAGTCTACCCCTTGATCATGAGCCCATTTATATGTTGCATCTCTTCCTTGATGAGCTGAGGTGTCATGGGTTCACACAGCTATAAAAAATTTACCCTTATGTTGCCAGTCAAAATCCACCTAAGCCACTTCAATCTTAGCAGCCTGATCCACCTGCTGGTTGTTCTGATGTTCCTCAGTGGTCCGACTCTTGGACATGTAGACATCTATGTGATGAACTTTTAGAACCAGCTTCTTCAGCTGGGCAGCAATGTCTTGCCACAATGGGTCATCCCCGATGGGTTTGCCTCTGCACTGCCAGTTGCTCTGCTTCCATCGCTATAACCTCCCCCACAGGGCTTTGGCCACCATCCATAAGTCAGTGCAGAGGTAGAGCATTGGCCTGTTTTCTCTTTCAGCAATGTCTAAAGCCAGCTGGATGGCTTTCACCTCTGCAGAGTGGCTCGATTCACCTTCACCATCAGTAGTTTCTGTGACTTGTTGTGTAGGATTCCACATAGAAGCCTTCCACCTTGATGTTTTCCCACAGTGTGACAGGACATATGGCTTCTCATTTTATGGCAGTTTATTTGTATTGGGTCTGACTGAGACAGAGTTAATTTTTCCGATAAAAGCCCCTACAGTTCTGTGCTGTGTACTGGTATCCAGCAAGGTGTTGATAATACCAGTGTTTTGGCTACTACTGAGCACACTGTGTGCTGGCACACATCAAGGCTGTCTCTCCAACATTTCTTACCCTGTTCACCAGTAGCTGGAGGTGGGCAAGATCCTGGGAGGGGACACAGCAAGGACAGCTGACCCAAACTGACCAAAGGGATATTCCACACCATATGAGACGTCTGCTCAGCAATAAGATGATGAGAAATAGGGGAAGCAAAGAGGACATTCTTTTTTTTTTTTTCATGTTTGTGTTCTGGAGGAACCACTATGTGTTCTGAAGCCCTGCTTCCCAGGAAGTGGCTGGAAATTGCCTGCTGATGAGAAGTAGAGAATAATTTTTTGCTTATTACTTTGCTTCTGCATGCGGCCTTTTGGTTTTGCTACATTAAACTGCCTTTGTCTTGACACAGGAATTTGAGGTTGGTATTTTCCATCTTATTTTCCTCCCCTCCCTGCCCTGCCGAGGAGGAGAGTGAGGGAGCATCTTGGTGGACACCTGGCATTTAGCCAAGGTTAAACAACCACATTATTATACAGTGGGCCCTCTTCAGCACGTCACCTTCTCCTTTGGCAATGTTCTGAAACCTTTGCCTTCTGGCCTGTCTGTGATCAGTTCCAGAATTCCTGGATGACTGGGGTTTCCCATTCGAGCCCACTGTGTGATTAGTTCGACCCCCTTACTCCACATAGCATCTGTTGCATGATGTGTAGAGGGGACCCTCTCTTTGAACATCCAGCCCAGCACCTGCAGTCAGGATGCCAGGAAAAGCTGTGTTTCAGCATCAACAACTTCTGAAGGGCCTTCAACCCCTTCATATGCTGCTACCTCTTTTTCGGTTGGAGTGTGTCAGGCTTGGATCTTCTGTATCCCTGAGGCCAAAACCCCAGTGGTTGACCTCGAGCCTCCCCTGGTGCTTTCTGCCAAAGACTCCTCGTAAGGCCATTCTCCTCAGCCATGATGTAGAGCACATTTTTTACATCTGGTCCTGCCCCAACTGGCCCAAGGGCTACTGCATGAAGTATTTATTGTTCAATTTGTTCAAAGGCTTTGATCTCACTCAGGGCCCCATTTGGAATTGTTCTTCTTATGGGTCACTTCATAAAGAGGGCTTACAATCAGGTTGTAACTTCGAATATGCATCCTCCAGAAATCCACAACACAAAGCTTGTTTCATTTTTGCTACTTGGAGGAGACAGAGCTGCTGTTTTCTTCATCACATCCATTTAGATCTGACAGTATCCATCTTGCTATTCTTTTTCTAAAACTGGATCACCTGTGCAAGTCTCTTGACCTTACTCTTTTTTTTATGGCAAAACAGTCTTTTGGAAGAATTTGGACTATTTTCTTCCCTTTATCAAAAGCTTCTTCTGCTGTGTTGCCTCATATGATGATCTCATCAATGTATAGCAGATGTTCTGGGGCTTTACCCTATTTCAGTGCAGTCTGGATCAGTCCATGGCAAATGGTGGGGCTGTTTCCACCTTGAGGAGGTCGATTCCAGGTGTACTGGGCACCCTCCAAGTGAAAGCAAACTGTGGCCTGCACTCTGTTGCCAAAGGGACTGAGAAAAACACATTAGCTATATCAGTCGTGGTGTACCACTTGGCTGCCTTTGACTCCATATGGAAGTTCTAGCACGTCCAGCACAGCAGCACCCATAAGCGGCGTGACTTCATTCAAGTTTGCTGCCAGTCTCCACTGTCCATCAGGTTTTTGCGCTGGCCATATGGGACAGTTAAAGGGTGAGTGAATTCTGCTCATCATTCCTTGGGGTGTGATGGGATGGGAATCAGATAGTTTCGATTGGTGCAATGTTGTCATTGGGTGCACGGTTGTGGTACTGATCAGCAACTGCTGTTCTTCAACCCTCAGCAACCCCACAACAGAAGCATCCTCCAAAAGACAGGGAAAGGCAGACAGCTGTTTCATTTCCTCTGACTCCAAGGCAGCAATGCCTGGTACTGCCACTGGTACCCTTTTGGGTCCTTGAAATACACTCTCCTGAGTTAGTCTATGCCAAGGATACACAAAGCCTCTGGTCCAGTCACAATGGCGTACTGTCACCATTTTTTGCCATTCCCAGTTAGGCTTACTTCAGTTTCCAATACAGTTGGCTGTCAGGATTTCCCTGTCAGTCCTGAAATACAGATGGGTTCTGCCCCTTTATAGTTTGTTGGCAGTAGGGTATACTGTGCATTGAAAGAAAGAAGGAAAGAAGGAAAGAAAGAGAGAAAGAGAGAAAGAGAGAAAGAGAGAGAGAAAGAAGGAAAGAAAGAGAGAAAGAGAGAAAGAGAGAAAGAGAGAGAGAAAGAAAGAAAGAAAGAGAAAGAGAGAAAGGGAGAGAAGATAAGAGATATCACTATCCTGGGTTCAGCAGTCTTCTCTGCTCATAGTTGTGGTCCTCAGGTGGCGGACGTGTGCACTGAAAACTCGTGTTTTCCCTTTTCATAACCCAAAGTGCCCGGCCCATAGGCCAGTCGCAGTCACTGACCAGTCACAGTATGTCCTCAGTAATGGTCCAGAAATAAGTCAGTGGGTTGTGGGGGTCTCACAGGGGTCTCACTGTCGTTGTTCCTCCACTTTGGGGCTGAGTGAGTTATAGCCCCTCACAAGCAGGCACGCACAGGAGGCAGGTGGGATTAGTCAGCATGTTTCAGGGAGAGGAGAAGGGTCTCACAAGATGGTATCCTGCCTCCACACGTTTGCCACATTCCCTTGTTATCAGTTCATCCCTGCTTGTATCAAGATGGATGTCTGTGACATTCTCTTGTTATCAGAGGCTTACACTGCCTCCCAGCTACCTTCCCCCTGTTATATCCAGAGCATGACATTCTGTGGCAGGGAACATCCCTTTGGCCAGTGTAGGTCAGCTGTCCTGGCTGTGCTCTCCCAGCTTCTTGTGTACCTGGCTGGGCATGAGCAGCTGAAAAGTCATGGACTTAGTGCAGATGTTACAACTACCCAGCAGCAATTAAAATATCAGTGTGTTATCAACATTATCCTCATACTAAATCCAAAACACAGCACTATACTGGGTACTAGAAAGAAAATTAACTCTATCTTATCTGAAACCAGGACAGGATCCTAGTGAAAAAACTAGTGGAGAAAGCTATTACATAATAATAATGTTGAAGGGAAGCGTTTGCTGCAGGATGCAAAATATGTGAGACATAAATACGGTACGTAAGGTCAGATTTGCTAAAAAGAAAGTTACATTTAGTACCGATAATACTGCTTTGGAAAAGCAGTGTAAAGCATTGCTTGACCATACATAAGTTATCACAGAAAGGAGACAGGTGAGAAAATGGCTGTAATTTACTGAAAACTAGAACAGTGAAACACTGAGAAAATATTGTAGTTGAGACTTAAGTTCAGATGCATGACACATTTCTATCAATGAATCAGAAAAGATACAGTGTTCAGAATATGAAAATGGCAAGTGAGTAATCTCTGTTTATTTATTTGAGAGACAAGAAACTTCATAAACACTTTTGTTGTTAAGATGCAATAAATATTTGTGGGATTTATTTTAGTGCCACCTAATGTTCAGAAAAGTTGGTTCTAGCTAAGGCCCATTGTGTAGCAGCACTTAAAGCTCCATTCCAAAACCTTTAGCAGTGAAAGAGAATAATTATTAGAAGGCTGCAAAATAAATGAGTCATTTAAATAAAAAATGTATGTAGATTTTTTAATACAAGCAAGATAATTACAAAATACACAGAGTCGGCTCCCCTACCTCCAAGACCCCACCACAGAATGCAAAATCTGGAGAAAGAAGTTGAATGTTACAGAAAGAAACCCAGACAATTAATCTTTCAGGAGAACAGCAGGTTGCCTAGGAATTTGGTAGCCAAGGGACATAACAGCTGGCTAAGTTATGTAGTGACATATTACAATGTCTGTGTAGAAATAACCCTCAAATAACATGCTGTGGGAAAGCGTCATTACATTTTCCATCTTATCGCTTGCAGTGATAAATTCATATTCGCAACATGGGAACATTTCACCCCATTCAGCAAAGGGTGCAGCACAGAACAGGTGCTCAGGTCCTAAGGACAAACGAAAGAAAACAAGTTCTAGTGCAGTAGAGCAGAGCAAAGGTTCTGGAAGAAGTTCGCTAATGCAAAATTTTATGTAAAAGGCTGGTTAGGAAGGTACAGGAGAAATGTTCAAAGTATTCAACTTCCAGGTGATTTTTTCCCTGTTCGTTCCTGGGTGTTGATGATTTCCTCTTGAAGGTTGACAGATTCTTGTAGGCCACCTCAAGACTGTGGATCAAGAGGTTTGTTGTAAACTTGTCATTACATTCTCATTAATACTCTTTAATAAAAAACGTATATAGTATCCATCTGTGATTCATTGCTGCATTTTTTTTTTTTTTTAAGCTGGGAAAAATGAGAAGGGGGGCAGCCCATGTCAGCTTAACTCTGTACTGGATTTATTAATTCTCTGCCTATCATATTCCTTTTTCTATCCCACAAGGATAATTTCCATGTATAAGCACTGAGGAGAAAAACTGTGTCCAGCTGGCTGTTGCCCAAGAAATTTCCTTCTTGCAGCCTTTGTTTAATGGCAGCATTTTCAGTTTCTGAGGTAATGCAGAAAACACACTAGGGGTGCATAAATATACAAGATCACACCAGGAAGGTCATTCCATTGTACAGAGAGCATGGGCAGTGAAGAGAAAGAAAGGTGTGGCCATAATAGTCACAACAATTACATTTTATGCTGATACCTCCAGGATTCTCATATCCCAAAAGCCTTCTGCAGTCAGTGACTAGGAGGAGGAACTCTAGACCACAAGAGGTTCTTGTTCACTTCAGTACGGCAATAACCCAAAGAAGAAATACTGAGGATGAAGATATAATTTGTGATATCAGCTCTGCCTGGAAACCCACTTGCTGCTTCTTTTTCTCATGGGAAAGTAATAGTGCGCTGAAACAGTTCAGATCTTCTCCCTAAAAATTCCAAGAAATAAAAACCAGAATACTTCTTGTATTGACGTTTTGTAAGTCAGAAAGTAAAGATGCTAATGTTTTCAATTTGCTGTAACAAAAAACATACTATCATTTGAAGTGGAAATCTGTTTTCAGAAATCTGATGTTGGAGATCCGTGTTTCTAGTGGATGCACATCATGCAGAATGGAGTAACTCACACTAGGGTAAGACACCTGAAATATGCTCAGCTTGCGGCCTGTTCTAATCATTTGAGAATGTAGTAACCATCACTGACTTCTTTTCCTCCTAAGAAGGAGGTACATATAGAAGCTGCATAACAGCAAAGAATCAGTTTTCATGGTACTGAGGATACAGCTGAAGCAATGCTATCCTAATCATAGCCTGACCGGGCTGTAAAAATTTCCTTCAAGGATATTAGAGACCATTTTTCTGTAGACATTAAAAGAATATAAAAAAATCCCAAAACAAAAGAGACAGCATGATGTTAAACTACTTTTATATCAGGCTGCATAACACATCCCCATCTAAAGAATTTATCCATTCTTAACAAGCTGAGAAGAGCACATTCAGTTGCACATGGTATACTGTGATATGTAGAAGGGAATCTGCCAAAATAGGAACTCTCTGTCTCAGGGGCTTTCCAGACACCTTTCCACAGTTCTTTAGGTCTGTTGTTCCAAGCATATCAGAGTCTCCTGACTCCACATCAGCCAAGACTGAAAGGATTAAATTCTAAAAGCATGGCTCCTAGTGGAGCTGGGATCCAGTGAGAAGTCTGTCAAATCAAATAATTTCCACAAGGTGAAAAATGTAAGTAAATTCTAACAGAAAAAAAAATCATAGAAGCTCTCTGGAGATGCTATGCCTTTGGGAGTAAGGAAGATACCTTAATGCTGGGCAACCATCTTTGGACAGAATGAAGCACATTCTTCCACTTGTAGCTGCCAGTGCTCTTTATCAAAAATCGTGACATGATAGAGCACTGTGGCACTGCAGCTCAGTTCCTCAGTCATTTAATGAGGAGCAACTACATTACCTTCCCTCATGATATAAAGCTCCTTGTGACCAGTCAGACCAACTCCTTCCTTCCTCAGGACTTCCAAAAGCTTCTTTCAGCACTTATTCTTCAACCTCTGTCACAGCGGCTGTGACTAGAACTGGCCAGATTCTGCCCCAAAAAAATGCCTGGGTGATTGCCTACACTAGAATGGTATCTCTGTAGAAAGACTTCTGAGTAAGGTTTCCACTTAGTCTCATGCACCAAATTTTTCTTTCTTCAAGGCTGGTTTCTTACCCCAACACATCCTATCAGAAGACTCTTTCTGAAGAGCTCATCTCTTCAAGGTCCTCTTGATCAAGTTCCTATTATTTCCTAATCTGCAGCAGGTAATGCAAGGCTGTAACACCATGGGTTAGGCCATCTTGTTTGCTGAGTCTTCTTAGAATTATCTATTAATCTAAGAACCATGTCTTAGAAGAAGGTTTACTGACTCCATATCCACATTATTCAGAAATGGTATGGATTTCCAAACTCTGTGGCCTTCCTTTTGCAAGTCTATGCTTATGTCTTTCTGTGTAATTAGTCCTTCCTTATTACGTTTCAGTGTCTAAATTTTTCAGAACTTCCCCCCCTCCCCGCACCAAGAAAATCTGAAGAGAGACTCTATTAAAAATACAGCAGCAGTTAGAGTCCTTTGTTTGGACTACAACAGTGGCAACATAGATTTTCCATGTGGATCATTCGGGTTTTCATCAGATTTCTAGGATACTACAGGGTATGTGTGTACACATATGAATGCGTCTTCTCCTCATACATTTATACAATCATATATATAATACATCAATATTATTCTGTCAGAAGAGCAATCTGACACCTTGAAAACTGGCACAAAATCTAATAGCAGCTCTTCCAAATTTTCATTGAATTTTCATTCAGTTTTGAAAACCTTTGATATTGTAAAACTATACTAATTTTGGTTAAGTTTTAGGCAGACAGTATAAATATTACAGTTTTTGTCGGCTTTTGAAACTCCAAGTGCAGCAAGAAAAAGTCAGTGGTAGTAGGGTCTAGTGCCTGCTTATGCACTGAAATGAAATCTCCGAGTTGAAATGCCTGTGCAGAAAATCATTAATTAACACAGCTGGAGCTACCATAGAGATCCACAGAAAAAAGGAAATAATTTAAATACTATTAGCCTCCACTTATCTCTAATATGGCATGTCAAAACCAGTCTGAATTTTCTCGAGACCCACTCTTCTGGTAAGCTGTTTTCCCTTTGTGATGATAAGTGGAGTCAGGTTTGGCTTCAACACTGACCTATGCTGGTTATTATTCCACAGTAGGGAGCCATCTCAGAATCTGTAGTTTACTCGAGTCAATTACTTCTACGTTCTTTCACCCTGTCTCACTGGGTAGCCACTTTACTTTCTCTGTTCCCAAAAGAGATTTATTCTACTGTGGATTTTCCTTATTTAATGCCTTTGACAGCTTTCTTTATTAAATTCCAGTCTCTCAAGTAAAACAGGCTTCTACTCCTAGTCTTGGAGGCAAGCCTGCAGCTCTTCTCAAGTTCAGACTTGAATCATCTGCAGTCTTCCCTAAAGGGAATAACTCTGCGTTGAAATTATTAATAGTAATAAAATAATGCACCCATTCTGCAAATAACTCATAGCGGATTGTTTAGTAATTTCAAGCCATTCAGGATGAACTAACTCCTTTACCAAGCAATGTCTTTACTTAGTAATTGAATCACTAATTATACATTTCACTAAGTAAATGAAGTGCTGGGTAATTTATCTGTTCACTAATGTTGTTACTGGGTAATCTGGGAAATCTTCCCAAGCAAGTAATTGAAAGAACATGTGACCCATTTAAATTGTTCCCTCCAGCAAATAGTTTATCTAGTAGTTGTATTGTAGCAATAATTTTGAAATTATATTCCCGAAAGACCACAGATGCAGGTTATACACTGTTTGCAAACTCAAATTTTCTTGTGATACCATAAAAATGTATAAAATAGACTTGAATGTTTTCTACCAAATAAGGAGTATATTAGCCCATAATTTAAAGTTGTTGCTGAAATTTCTGTGTGTGTGACACTGGTGATGGAATAATCCTATCTGCTCCGTTTTTACTGTCCTTTGCTATCCAGTGAAGCCCTTTTGCAGCTGAGCGAATGCTTCCTGTAACCAGGATCTTAACTAGCAGAAAAAATCCAGAAACTTGTCTTACAGACAGGAATCTAAATGTCACTCTTGTTTCCTGGAGAATGAAGGATATTTACTTGCCATCCCAGTCCAAAGGATATGTTGACACTGCTGGAAAACCTTGAGTCTAAGCTAGAAATCAAAATGCGCCTATTGCACACTTCATAAACAAGCTTATGCTAAGAGGGGGCCTTAGCTCAGCACTGGAGTCAGCCTAAGCACATTTACTGCCTTAAAATGGGCCTCTCTTCTCCTGTTCATGATTCTGGATGAATCAAGTACTGATGGATCTGTACGGATTCAGAAGTATGCTACAACACATAGAGAAGCTCTCAGTAGGAACACTTGCTTTATTTCCAGTTCCCTGAAATCAGACACCTCTGCAGTGGTGTTTACAGGATCACTTCCATATTTAATATTATCAGCTCTTTTATGTGGTGCTTTCTAGAACAAAAGGAGTATTCTTCCCTTTTGCAACATCAGCCCTTCCTTGCCTACCATTGATGCTTCTCTATGGGATTTAAGCCTGTTTGTGTTCAACACTGTTGGGCTCATTTTGCAAAGTCTGAGAACAGAGGAGTGGGAGGACTGATGTCTTAGCCGCAGAGCTTTGCCAAGCTCAGGTCTGCCTTGCAGATATCTAGGTGGGAGCAAATATGGATATACGAACTCCCTCTGAGTCACCTATGCAGCTGCTACTGAAGAGTTGGAGATGGGCATCAGCCAATATTGTTCAAATCCTGTAGGAGTCATGTTGCCAGAGGCTAGGGAAGCAGAAAAGGAGCAATCAGGACTGCAGGATAACTCTGGTTCTCACTACATGTATTCCCTCCACAGGTCCTTGAGAATTTTACTAAAGAAGCAGCTCCCTTCCCTCCTGTGCTCTCTGAATGGCGTGCAAGTTCTGGTGCGGGAGTGTTTCTCCTGTGATTTATTCTCTCTAAAGCAGAGACTTCTGTACAAGTGTACACTTTAAAAACAAACAAACAAACAAACAAAAGCCAGCACTGAAAACATAAACAAATAGGAAAGTGGATCTGCAAAGAAGCCATTTTGTATTTGCCCTGAGGCACAGTAAGGTACAAATGGTGCCCAGTGGATTCAGGACACCTGTCTTTCTGCCTTGCAATAATCCTGAGGGTTAATGTCACACAGAATGAAACAGATGCAATATTTCACCCCTTCCTGCTTTACATTCAGATAAACATGCATTTCCTCAGTCTATCTAATAAATCTATGGCTCTAATAAGAGAAAGAAAGTGAGCATCTAGTTCTGCTGATGACAAGCTGAGATGCTTACTGTACTGCAGGCAGGTGCCCATCCTGGTGTTGAGTGGTGATTCTGCTAAGTTCTATTTCACTCTGGGGTTTTTAGTGGGAATTAACCTACACACACACATGCATAAGACTGTGACTGAACAAATCTCAAACAAAGAGAAAATGTCTCGGTAGGGAATGAATACCACTTTTTCTTCTATTAAACTGGAAATCTGATTTAGTGAAGCCCAACTATTCATATCAACAGAATTATTTGCTATATTTGGGTAAAATGAATAAAGCCACTGGCAAATTAGCAACACTATTTGAAAGCATGAACATACAGCATTGCATTCTATTTTCTTCCTCATGCCAAATCCAGTGTCCATGATTTGTATTTTATATCAGCATTATATCCTTAATTACTAATAGCAATAGATATTATCATTAGGTCAAACCCTGCTTAATTCACCAAACTAGTCACACTGTGTCAGAAGCAGCTGTAGCCAGGGAAGCAAGATTTATTCATTATATTTTAAGTTCTCCAGGGTTGAAAACATTGGAAATGTGCAAACTGTTTCTGAAAAACTGACCATGCTTACAAATTATGTAGATTTGTACATATGAATACAAATGAGTTGTATTAGTACATCTGTATAAATAGATGTATCTATTACAGAATTACAATTTAATAATAAAGAGTAAACACTTAATCTGATTTAATAATGAAGAAAAAAAAAGCCAGCTTAAATTCCAAATATGTGGTCACACCTTAAAAAAACCCTTTCAGCAGACCTAGGAGCCAGATATCAGCTCTTTTCTTTCACTCTGCCCCGTTTAATATTCTGACTGGAGGAGTAGTGCTTTGCTATATGATCCCTGTCACAGAGTCCACCTGAGCCTTCTGAAGAAGTTTTTGATGTAAATCTGATGACACTAATGAATGAGGACATTCAGCTGCTGAAGTTCATAGTCTGCCATATTAACACACTGAAATGTTGATTTGTCTTAATGCATGAACCAAATTGTCATAACGTATGAACAGCTGAAGAGCATCCTTGCTACAGATAGAGCTCCCTTGGGCAGAAAGACAGGGTGGACAGCTTGCATGAATGACCAAAGATGGTGATGTGCACGATCTGGATGCTTTCCAAGCATGTGATGGCACTGTAAGGAAGGTAGAAAATTCTTTCAGACTAGCATATGCTCACAGCTCTGTAAAGTCACAGATTGTCCCTGCATTTTTCATACACTTCTGTCACTTCGAAGTACAGACAGCTCATGCTCCAACGCCATGTTTTCTGTCTTCTATACAAATTGGAAACTTGTTCTACATCTTCCTTTTCCCCCTGTTCTTTTTCTACAAAACTCCCTAGAACTTCCTCATTTTCAGGAAGAGAGGAGATACCCATTACATATTTGCCCTCATTCCTTGGCCATCATAAAGGACATGAAGGAAAACTAATGGTCTTCAAATACTTTCAGAGAGCAACTGAAGGTCAGCCTGGTACAAGTCTTCTTTCTTCTTGATGCATACAGTCTACTGATAAGACACATACACTTCTTTTGGTTTCTCAGTAGTCCAGTGAAGAAGGTAAACCTGAAGTAAGGACTGCTGGAAAAGAAAGAGAAAGGAGAAAAGAGTGTAAACTTCCATAGAAAGGAGTCTGAATGTCAGTACTCATGTCTAAATATCAGCCCATTCTATAGCTGGTCTCTGGCTAGCAAGCTAAGTTACTTACTAATCCCCTTTAAGAGAAAGAGCGAAACAATGAAAAAGTGCAGGGATTGCCCACTGCTTGCTCCTTCAATTTCAAACTGCAAGGGAACCTCCTTCATTACAGAAACTAAGTCAGACATTTTCATCCAGTATATTAAGGTAATTTACAAACAAGGGCTAGAAGACAAGTTTTCATAAAGGAAACATCTTTTACCCTCTTGCAAACTAATTGGGCTAGAGTCATATAATTTCAGTATCATCGGTAGATGCCCTACCTATAACATGCAGAAGTTTTGTAACTACTGCAAATGTTCATTAGTAGGGTGTTTCGAAATGCTCACTCTTTCACAGTCACATACTTCAAGAACATTTGTAACACACAGCCAGCTCAGAATTTGTCTGCCAGGTCTGTTAGTGGGTTAGATGGCAGAAAGAATATTAAATAGTTTCTCCAAAGATCATCCCAGATATGTATTTGCATGTCCATGTTGCTAAGGTGTAGATACAAATGGCTTGGGAAAGCGACTGTCCCTATTTCTCTGCAAGAGACATGACAGAACTATATTCTAATCCTATCTGGGTCATATTTGCTTCAATAACATAAATATTAACTAACAGTAATGGCTGTCATTTTAGCTCCTTCAGCAATTACATCTCAGTATCAGCACAGTCCATCAGCTGATGAAACCCTGAATCTTTTTTTTTCTCTCTTAGCTTTAATTTCCTTTTAATTTTGTATTTTCTTACCAGTTGTATATATTTCTAATGTGTCTTAAGATTTTCAGAGGAATGGGGGACAGCTGACTCATTTATCGATTCACTTATTCCGCAGCCTGGCTTAGTCTTCATATGTACTTTGTGTTAGGAGTAGTGTGAATACTGGGAATTGTCTATACCTGCAATACAGCATTGGACCTTGATATGCACACACATGGCGCAGTGCATACTGTAATCCATTATCATCAGTATTCAGTAACTATCAGTCCCTTCTCCACCTCCACTTGGGCACTTTATCAGAGTCCACATCATATTGTTGATACTCAAAACATTGAAGGATATTCCTTTTTTCATGTTCTTATTTAGCATTGCCCCTGAGTTCAAATTTTCACCATATTCTGTATGTATCCATGTGAAAATAGGGTGTTTGTAAACATGCTCAAAACTCAATTTCATTTGAAAGTTGAACATTGTCCAAATGAAGCGTAATGAAGATGTGTTTATAACAGAGATTATATCATCATTCTGCCCATAGTTTGTACTTCCCTCTGTTTGCATTGAACGGTGCGCAAAATCCTATTAATTTCAATGTTTTTCTACCTCCAGAAAATACACATAATGTTTGCGCACATATTGACATCTGTGACACAGAAAAAGATGTACTCTCTTGGTCTGGATAAGTGCTAGTTTTCTGTTATTTTCCGTCTGTTTCAAATGCATCATAGCTTCTTGACATGATAGAATCAGCCCGACTATTTAAAGGGTGAGTATCCCTGATGGTTTTAACCAAGCTTCTTTTGTGTATGAAGAACTAACAAAGACTAGTTGAGTTTAAATGCTCCACACTCCTTGGTTCAAGCTCTTGCATTGGAAATCTAGTTTAAAAGCAAAGATAGCCAGGAATAAAATCAGCCTTGGTCCAAACATTTAGTTGTTGCCCTTGTGCTACTTCAGCTTGAGTGCTGCCCATAGGCTTATTGTCTTCTCTCCAACTGCTGTACTAAACCTCCATAAAATTGATAGGACTGACTCCTCCTTGAGTCACAGAATCCATCAACTATGAGATTGCACTTGATCCTTGACTTTAGAAAGGCAAATGAAAATACATTGTGGGATGAAAAGCAAAAGAAATCAAATTAATTTGAAGAGACACTATCAGGAAATGGATCATGCAGAGCTTAAATCCTTTCTGCCTATCTGTTCTCTTTAGTGGGTTACAAGGTTCTTAAATTACAGCTTTATAAATCTCTAAAAATAACAAGCTGCTAACAAGAAACACCCATCAGTGCAGGCACAGATGCCAGACACCATCCTCCTCCTCAAAAAAAGACCTGCTACCACAATAGGAGAGTGTTTCACACCACTGGAAAAACTGTTACCTCTTGACTGAAGAGCATGAGTCTAATGGGAGACAGAGCTACACTACAAGGAAAAGCAGAATGGCAGCTTGTTCAGAGGTAAGGAATGGTATGTTACAAATGGCCTCAGCTCATACAGTGCTGCTGTACTTGCCGATATATTTGTATTGCTAATTGTAAAGCAGAACTGTGGAGTGCATACAAGTAAAATGGTCTGTAAATACAGAGGGCAAAGAAAGCTGGAGCATATTTATGTGCTGATATCTAAGGGACGGCACGATGTGATGACATTTCATTACAGTTGAGGTAATTTCTCATTCCTTAATATCCAGTTTTATGCTAGAAAACCAGTAGACACATATTACTGAGATGTTGGTGACTAAGCTCTGTAATTCACAAATGAGCACTGTCCTGTTTAATGATTCACCCAGCCTTTTATGGATGAGATACAGAACTTAATCTCTAAGATATTTTAACACTCTAAAATATCATGAAATAAAATCATTCACAGAATCATAGAATGGTTTGGGTTGAAAGGGACCTCAAACATCATCTAGTTCCAACCCCCCTGCCATGGGCAGGGACATCCTCCGCTAGACCAGATTGCCCAAAGCCCCATCCAACCTGGCCTTGAACACTTCCAGGGATGGTGCATCCACAGCTTCTCTGGGCAACCTGTGCTAGTGCCTCGCTACCCTCACAGTAAAGAATGTCTTCCTAATATCTAATCTAAATCTCCCCTCTTTTAGTTTAAATCCATTCCCCCTTGGCCTGTCACTGCCCTCCCTGATAAACAGCCCCTCGCCAGCTTTCCTGTAGGTCCCCTTCAGGTATTGCAAGGCGGTGATTAGCTCTCCCCAGAGCCTT
>VWZZ01000732.1:23835-43271 GCA_013399095.1 Psophia crepitans | reverse complement strand
CCTCCTGGCCCCGCTTTCCCCTCGGGCGCTGTCGGTGGCTGCCGCGGGGGGGCTGCGGGTGAAGCGATGCCGGGCGGGATGGTCTGGCCCGGCCCCAGCGCTGCGCGGATTCCGTGGTGCCCTGCACCGCTGCTCCCGGGGGCACAGAGTGGTTCTCACTGGGGCTGTGGAAGGGGCAGCGCGTAGCGAAGGTCCCTGCCAAGGGGGCCTCCGCAGCGGCGGCGCTTTAGTCGCTCTCGTCTCGGGAGCTGGGTTCAGTTTTGCGCCTTCGGGTGTGGGGCGCAGGGTTGTGTCGGTCCTTGCTTGGCGGAGCAGCTCACCCCGTTCTTTGTTTTCCTTCCTCAAAGCCTGAAGAGGAGCAAAAGCTGATTTACTCTGGGAAGCTGCTGCTTGACCATCAGTGTCTGAGGGAGCTGCTGCCGAAGGTATAAGAACTAATCCATCAGATGTGCTGAAAATATGTCAAGAAAAATGAGTGTTTTCTTAACATCTCTGCCCTTACGTTTCAGCACGGGGAGCTGCACGCTCTTCATCTGGTGTACAGCTTCAAGACTCCTGCAAATGTGCGGGGAACCAGTGCGGAGGTACTTAGGCCAAGTTAACGTGCTGCTTTGGATCTTGGGGCTGTGGCTGGGAATGGGAAGTGTCGAATGGCTGTTTCAAACTTCACCGGTACCGCAGGCTTGTCCTGCTAGCGCAGGGGCGGTATCACTTCATGATAGTTTGCTCAGGAATGCAAGGATGTGTTTGGGTTAAGCGGAGTTAAAAAAGACTCTGCTGTCTGGACCTGTGGCTGTATTGCCCACGATGGGTGATTTGAGCTTATCCCAGCCATGGTGGGTGGCTGCTGGGCGTGAGCCAGCCTTGCCTTGGATGTCACACGGATGGATTGCCACAGAACCGCTCTGAATTCTGCGTGTTGTGGTTTGGGTATGCAAGTACAAGGTCGTCATAGCTGAGAAGTCAGACTGTTCTGAGTGCAGTTCTTTCTTCCAGTTATGGTTCTGTAACCGGGTGGGACCTGACTGTATGTAAAAAATACAGGTGTAGATCTGGTGGAAGTGAGGGTGCGAGTCACTTTTTAGGAGATGTAAAGAACTGATGGAGGTGTCTGTGGCACAGAGCCCAAGAGCAGCGGCAGTACTGTGGCAGTGCCTAGAGGCACCATGCAGGACAAAGTGTGTGAACTGCAGCGGTTACAAGAGCCTGTTCAGTGTGGCATGATGCTTTTCTTGCACAGGGCTTGTGTAGTGTCCTGAGCAAACCTTGCTGACTGCATTGCTTGTCCCTAGGTTAAAGCTGATCAGCCAAAATTACTGTCGGAAGCTAATGGAGAACCGTCTGTATCTTCCTCAAGTGGTGAAAGACTGAGGTGCTCTTCTGGTGGGCAGTCTTCAGCAGAAGCCAGTAATGGGTAAATACAATTTTTACGTATGTCACGGAGGCTTTTAAAACGTTGGCCTTGTGTTGGATGCCAGCTCCTTATGCCACACAGGCTGTGTTTAAGCCCATAGAACATGGACCAAAGATGAAGAGGGTATGTAAAAGCTTTAGTGGCCATGGAAGAAGCCAAAGTTGCTCTTAGTTGAAAATTATTCATGTGGGCAGAGAGATGTCTTTAATACTGCAGAAGGAAGAATTAGTGTTGTATTTAGATGTACAGAATGGCAGAAGCTATTTACATCGTCCTGTAATAAATGGTTCTTGCAGTTGTCTGCTGTTTGCTAATCAATGTGTTCCAATTTTGATGAAGGCTGGAAACAACTCGGCCTCCCTTCCAAAGCGTGGCTCCTGGCTTCTCCGCTTACACGACCTACAGCGTGCTGCAGATGTCCTGGCTCCAGCAGATTTATGCAAGGCAGTATTACATGCAGTAGTAAGTGTTCTGTCTAAAGCTACCAGTAGGAAGTAGAAACTGCAGTATGAGGAAATGGAGCTTCTGGCAGTTCTTCCTCTTTCGGTGGTGGTTGGAGGACTCTTAAGTTACGCTGAATGGTGGGGGAAGGCACTGCTGTCACGTGTGCTTGGCTTACCGCTTAGGCCCCTGGGCTTGGGTCTTATGAACCGCAGGTCTCTGACCCTCTGGGAGGGCAAGTGTCTGTAACCCTGCTGAAGGGCCTCAGCTCTTCACCTTTTGACTGCTTAAAGTAGCACACAGAGCGCTGACTGTAACCGGTGACAGAGGTAAAGCTGAGGCTTGCAGAAGCTGCCAGTGAACTCCTGCAAAGTATTGAAACTTCTGCTCCTGAAGTGGAAGGTGCCCGGTGTGACTTGAAGTCACTATGCAACTGTTGGTACAAGTAGAACTAAAACTTTAACCCTTCTGCAGTCTCTAAATTTGATGCTTTTTACTTGCGTGTGATCTGACTCTATACTTGAAGAGATTTTCAGTGCCTGTGTTAAGTGTGACAGTCTCTGACTAAGCCTTATTCTGTTCTCTGGCTTCAGCTTGGCTTCTACGACTGCATCTGCTGACCCCTCCCGTGCACGGCGTTCTCAGGAGACACCGGTGGCACCAGTGACACCTCCAGCTCCTCTCCCAGACCCGTTTCCTGCACAAAATCAGCCTGGGAACCAGAATGCTGCTGCCCAGGTTAACGCAGGGGCCAACCAGAACATGAGGATGAATGCCCAAGGGGGTCCCCTCATGGAGGAAGAGGAGCAGGGCAATCGAGACTGGTTGGACTGGCTCTACTCGGCAACACTGTTCTATGTCTTTGTCAACATTGTCTATTTCTACTCCAGCATCAGCAGATTCCTCCTGGTTATGGGCGGCACTGTTCTGATGTACCTGTAAGTGTGTGGTGTTAATGGTTACTGTTGTATTTGGAAATGTTTCACAGCAGCACTGAGCTCTGTGCTGTGGTCAGCCCTTGTGCCTGGAAAGGGTGAGCACTCCTCTGTCCTGGTATAACTTGGTATTTACCAAAAATAGAAGTACAGCCTAGGCCTGGATTAAATGAGGAATGGGTGATAGTTTGTACTGGGTTTGTACTAATGCTTCTGGTGTGGCTGGCTTTCTTTTTAGAACTGATTTGGAACCAAAGTAGCTCTTGGCATAAAGCCCCAGCAGCTTGGCAGTGTAGAGCAGACAGACCTGTAGGTTGGATGCAGTAAATGGCAGTTGCTTGTTGGGAGGGTCTGGGAAGAGGGTCTCACACTGAGGTCACGTACCCATGCTGGTTTTTGTGCTGTGCTATCTCTGGGCAGCAGACCAAGTGTCCTGAATGGCCTTTGGGCCTCTCTGGGGGGAGCTTGAGATAAACTTCAGAAGCACAAATAAAGTTCACGGGCCCTCTGCAGACATGTTTGGGCTATCTTACCTGAGAGAGATAATCTGTCCTCTCAAATTCCTTGATCACCAGTGAAACAACTGACACAGGCCCCTGAATTCCTGTTAAGTCTGTCCAGGAGTTCCAACTGGAGCAGCTCAGATCTGCTCTTCCAACCTTTATGCAGGCTTGGAGAGTGAAGTTTAATTGCTTCATTAAAAGTCCTTAAACTTTACTATTGATAATTCTGAAGTGTAACTTTGAAGAGCTTGTGTTGAGGGTTACAAGGTGCACATGCTGGAGGGATCCAGACTTCTGAGGAGGTCTGTATGGCCTGTTGTGTTTTGGTAAGATAGTGTTGGGTCTTGCATGTTCTTTGTGCCCTTCCTAGGGCGAGTACCGAAGTTAGCTGGGATGATAACATGGGAACCAAGCAGGTTCTCTGTACCTCCAGCAGCCTGCTAGATACAGACCTGGCTGTAGCGCTGTTTATTTTGAATGTGAGCAGCCAGATGTTACTTGAGCTGTGCTGGTGTGACAGGGAGGAGTAATGGTTAAGAGGTATTAATACAAATGTGTCTTCCCCAGGCACCATGTCGGATGGCTTCCATTCAGACGAAGACCAGTTCAGCCCTTCCCAGGCAACGTTCCTCCCCGTGCTGCTATAAATCAGGACCAGAACAATAACTTACAGGTATCATCATGCTAGTTTTTTAAACCATGAGTGTGAAACCCTGTGAATTTTTACTTTCTGTTTACTCATTATGTGTAGTACAAAGCCTTTTCTTTCCTGAAATTTTTCAGAAACTATCTCCCATGGGAATAACTGCCAGCCTGAGTCTTCCTTTGGTGTAGCTAATGCCTCTTGTACAAAACATTTCAGGGTGAATGTTACCTGTAATCGCCTTTGCACTTTAGGATGTGGTAATGCGGAGTGGTCTGTCGCAGGCTGGAGCACCCCTGTGGCTGAGGACAGGGTTTAGAGTAGCACAATAAGCCACCTGAGGCTTGTGTTTCATGCTGATACTTGTGATTGATGTCAGTGAAAGTTAATTAGTTGTAAATAATACCTAGCTTACCTGATCTGGTACTTCATGTCTGTCCTAAACAGTGTTCTTGGCTGCACAGCGTGAGAATCAGTAATGCTGTTGTGCAGCTTGGGTTTTCTGACTTGGTGGTTGTCCAGGGACACTTGCAAGCCTTTTGTTCTGACACTTGGCCAACAATGTGCTGTTTGACACCTGATTCTTCTAATGCATTTCTGAAGTGATCTCACTTACTAAGTACCCTATATTTTGGCAGGGGGAAAATGCAGGCAGAGCAGATGAACCTGAGGCATCTCCTGACGAGGGACAAGTTCTACAAGAGCTGCAGCAGGCCAACCCTTCCTTTAGGAGCACAGCGTGGGTGTTTTTCAAGACTTTCTTTGCATCCCTCCTTCCAGAAGGGCCTGGAGTGACCCGCAACTGAGTTGTCACTGGTCTGCTTGTCTGGAACTGCAGTTGGCTTTAGTCTACCCGAGCGAATTGGATACCGACTCCAAAGCAGGAGTGAAAGTGGATGGTGCTCCTCTGGCTTTCACTGATGGAGCAAAGGAAGCAGCAAGAAGCCTGAAGTGATGACAGCCTGGAGAGGAAGATGCTCGCCCTTGCTCCAGAGAACTTTGTTCTGTAGCATTTGTTGGGTCCCCATGGAGAAGCTTGGCATTGCAAACCTGTGCACTAAATGGACAGGCTCTGAGCGGGCGTGCAAAGTGTTAGAGAAGCAAACTGCTGCTTCTGTGCAATGTGATTCCTGTTGGAATGTCTCAAATGCTATTTAAATTACACTGAGTGTAGGATCTCAAAATAATTGCTAGATATGCATTAGCAGAATTTTAGGAAGCATCTATTGTTAAATTGCTTCAACAATAGTTTACACTTTCTGTAAATATTTTCCTGTGAAGGATGTGTGGTGCAATTTCCCTGCTGGACGAAGCGGAGGGCTGTAAGACACTGACCTCCTGATAAGCGATTACCTCAGTGGACTTGCAGGCTAAATTTCATGTTGCCAAATTCAGATGGTTTAAACTCAAAGCTTAATTCCCCCCTTGCCAAATCATGGAAGAAGTGTTCAGCTCTGTCTAGCAAGAACTTCTGCAGGATGTAAACTCAACCCCTTTTGGATGCAAAGTTAAGGCAGTCTAATGCCTGTATTCAACCCTGATGCATTCTCACTCCAGAGCAGCTCTCTTGTAGTACTTCATTGTGTTCCCTTTAATTTCTGATATGGTTACAGGCTTTAATTCCAATAAAATATGCAGGTATTTATATCTGTGCTTGTGTACCCTCTACAGCAATTAGAAGACTACCTGTGCAAAGCACAGCCTTGTTTTTATTGAGAAATTGTGATAAATAAGTTGGGATATGAGGGGAAAAGATGTGCACAGAGCCTTAACCTCGGCTCCTTGCCTAGCTGTGTTCTTCAGCAGCCCTTCAGCATTTGAAGTGCCTTGGATAGCTTGCGGTGTGTTGGCTTGCTGAAAGCCGCTGGTACAAAGGCTGTGGTCATTCTGCAGGTATTTGGAAAGGTTGAGTTTGGTCCGTTGAGCCCGGTGTGTGACTCAGTGGCACTGCAATGTGTTAGCTTGGCTTGGGGATTTAACTTGGCTTAAAATGTGTTGTCCAGGAACAGAATGTGCTTTTCCAGTGCTCCCTGTAGTGCTCGGTGAGGAGTGTCTCATCAGGGCTGACATGAGTTGGTACAAGCAATTGTTACAGCCTTACTGGTAATGCTTCACCTTGCTATTTCAGACCAGCCTGATGTTATCATAGACTGGTTTGGGTGGGAAAGGAACCCCCAGCCCACTCAGTGCCACCCTGGCCTTGGACACTGCCAGGGAACCAGGGGCAGCCACAGCTTCTCGGGGCACCCTGTGCCAGGGCCTCAGCACCCTCCCAGGGAAGGATTGCTGCCTCCCAGCTCAGCTCCAGCTCCCCTCCTGCAGCTTCAGGCCCTTCCCCTTGGCCTGGCCCCCCCTGCCCTGCAACCAGCCCCTCTCCAGCTTTCCTGCAGCCCCTGCAGGCACTGGCAGGGGCTCCAAGGGCTCCCCGCAGCCTTCTCTGCTCCAGGCTGGACAAGCCCAGCTCCCTCAGCCTGTCTCCAGAGCAGAGGGGCTCCAGCCCTCGCAGCATCTCTGTGGCCCTGCTGAACATGGTTTGGTGTTACCTGTGGCAGCAGGTTCAATCTTATGATGTCTCTCTGCCTTTGAACAATGCTTTCCTTTCCAAACATCTGCCCAGTAGTTTTTCCTGCTTTGTTAATCACACTTTTGTGCCACATCTTCAATTTGTTGGAAGCTGGGGGAGGATGGGTAGCACATAGTAGTAACATTTAGTAATAATGTCTTCTGTAAATACTTAGAATGAAGTAATTTGTTACATCAGGTACCTTCTGCACAAGCCCCTGGGGATGTTCTGGGGGTGGTGTCCCTCTTCTTGCCTTGCCAGTAGTGTAAGTCTGCCTGTGCTCAGCACTCTTTTGTGGATCGAATTGTCCCTCAGATGTCTCCCAAGAGCCTAAGCCAACTGCGATGTGCCTGGGCCCAGTCTCAGGAGGAGAGGGTATTTCTCAGGAACCAGAAACAAACTTTTGCTCTGGTTTAGGCAACAGTGCTGAGTGCTGGGTTACTTGTGAAATGTCTAATTTGGGAAGTTACCAGAGACAGTGGAACATCTGTTGTTGTCTTGAGGCTTTTGCTGCTACTCACAAGCAGGCAGATGGGTTTAAAATTAACTGGAAAATTAATTAAGCATAGCTGATATCACCGGAGGGATGCAGTGAGGCTCCTGGCCCTTAGAGAACGTTCCCTTAAGGGTTTAGTGAAAGGTGTGACTCTCTTTGCCATTGGGGTGGAGGGAAGCTGTGCCTACACAGGGCAAATACTGGGACAGTAAATCCGGTGTAACTCTGAGCTGCCATGCCAGCCCTGCAGCCAGGCAGGAGCTCTGGGAAGCGAGAGCAGTGCTTGGCTGAGGGCCTGGTGTTATGTGGAGCTGGCAGTGTGGCCCTGACTCCTGTCACTAGTCCATGAGCAGTGAAGGTCTCTGCCTCCCTGAGACAGCCTGGGAGCCAGCAGGGATGTTTGCAGGAGCAGTGGAAGGAACTGAGGCAGCTCAGCATGCAGAGGAAGCGCAGTGTAACAGTGAGATATGTAAATACTGAGGGTGAGAAAGGGGATGCAGCCTGTGTGCCAGCTGTGGCCGAGACTGAGCATGAGCTTTAAGCTTTATCTCAGCTGGGGGAATTCAGGAAAAAATGAGCTTTGAAACTTCCAGAGCAAGGCTGCTCAAAGTGCGTAGGAACTCCAGGGAGGTGTCCTGGGAATAATGTGACCCTGTGCTGGGACAACAGTTGCAGAGAACAGAAGGAGCCTTGAGGCTACGGGTTTAGGGAGCTGGGTTTATCTTGGCTCACACTTGAAGCTGTGCGATTCTGCTGCCAGTTTAAACCCTCTTCACGCTTGCGAGCGCAGCTGCATGCAAATGTGCTAGTGCCTGTAAATGTGCTAGGGTGGCCCAGCTGCAGGGGACAGTCCTGTGCAGCCCTGGGCCTGCGCTGGCTTCCCTGAAAGCAAGGGGGCTGTGCAGGTGGTGGTCTGTGTGGCGGTGAAGTGAGCAGCAGGATAAACCCAGCTTCTCTGCTGCTTTGTCTCCTGATGGCCTCTGGCAGCTGCCCCCAGTTGAGAGCAGGTATCTGTCCTTGCTGGAAAACAAGTTGAGGAAGAAATGGACAGTGTCTTCCCAGGCACTCCTCTTCTTGCTGCAGAAACTTCTAACAGGCTGCTTAGTTGAGGAGTCACTGGAGTCCTGTCTGTCACCAAGGGTGTCCTCCTGTCTTCAGCTCATGGAACATGAACATGAGAATGAGGTTGCTGCTGAGCAGATAAGCGGGGGTGGTGGTGTGACTTCCCCTTTTGTCCAAAGAGCTGTTCCACTCATGCACAGGCTTGTCCCTGTTCTCAGCAGCCAGGGCCATCCCAGTGGCTGGGCACTAGCCCAGCGAAGTTGGGGCCTCCCTCTGGGCTGGGCTGTGATCCATTTCTAGCGGTGCGGCCGGTGGGATTTGCAGAGCTGTGCATGCAAGGGCTGTCTCTTCATAAGTGCCGGGCCAGCAGGAGGCCCTCCCAGGGCTATCCCCCATCACGTACCTTTGTCACCTCATCCCAGCCCCTCTGCCTCATAAGAACCGCGCTTGAAATGCCTGCTAGTATTTAATGTCATCTGAACATCAGATGGGATGATCTGGAGGTAAACTGGGCCTGGCATCGCAAGCCTGCTGTGAGGTCAGGTAATGCTCAGCTGCCTGCAGGGAGGGTTGGGCAAACACTGGGAGATGCTGCTTCTAGGCCCAGGGCTTGTCTGCTCGGTGGCCTGTGCTGTGGAAGATCCACCCTGATTTCTTACATTAGCCCTGAAAGCTGTTTGTTGCTCTTCTCAGCCTGGATTTGGCAGTGTAGGGCCTGCAGAAACGCAGCTGGGTGTTCTTCCAGGCTTCAACCCAACTGCCCTTGGCAGCCTCAGCTGTGAAAAGCCTGGACTGACCTTGGATCAGCTGGGTGTGCCAGCTGATATTTTGGTTTTTGGAGGCTATGGGTGATACTGGTAAGGAAGAGAGGAAATGGGGTTGGCTTCAGGAGAATTTTCTGGAAAGCCGTGTGAAACTTTGTTGTTCAAAACCCCTCATGGGTTGTTTACCTCCCCAGTGATGGCCTGTTAAGATCTCCTGTTTGCAAATTGACTTGCTGCCTCACATTCAAGCCTGTTGTGGTCAGTTTTTAGTTGTAAGAAATAACTTCTCTTTGAACTGAGTCTCTTTTTCAACCCAAGATTCCTGCTGCTGGGGGCTTGACAGCACAGCCCCGGCCGCAGCAAGGCGTTATGTGGCTGCGGTCTCCACTGTTACAGTGAAAGTCAGCTGAGGAACTCTCCAAGACTCGTTTTGGAAAGCAGGCATTCTGTAGTGCAGCGCTGGATGCACGGGGAGTTCGGTGAGTGGGGGTCTGTATCAGGGGAGGGGGAGTGTTTAGCCCTGGAGGTGTGGTTTTTATATTATAATGAGACAGTTCACTCTAAGGACACTAATTAGAGGAATTTCTGCTGACTTTTGGCTCTCCAGGATGTTATCTCTTTGTTAGCAAGTGTTTCTTTATTCAGGAGGATTCCTTTGCTACATCTTATCTCAGGGTCCCTCATTCTAATTCAATACATTGGAAAGCTTCAAGGTTGGTCCTCCTGTTCTCAAACCCCTACTTATTCTCAGGCAATGAACAATAATGAATGCACAGCTCAGAATACACAGCCCAAATGTGAACTCCTTCCTCATAGTTTTTCCAATACATTGCTCTAGCAAGGAGGGAACCGTATGTTCTTCAGCTGGTGCTGGATGTGTGGGCTTGACCAGGGCCTTGTGCTGCTGAGCGCTGGATCTGTGCGAGATGGGACCTGCAGGGTTTGGGCTTTGTCCTCCTGCCGGCCAGGGCTGACCTGCTGCGGGTGCTGGAGCCCATCCTGCTGGGGGTGCTGAGCACGGCTAGCCTACCTGGAAGGCTCCCTCAGGAAGCAGCTGCAGGGTAACACTGAACGGTTGGGTCAATGCAGCACGAAGATTAATGGCGCTGTGATGTGCTTCTGCTCTGGATAGCGTGGGGAAAAACAACCCTGGTCACAGGACAATCCCCAGCGAGGGGGCGAGCACACGTGTGTGTGCGTGGCCTTCAGAGAAGGCCTTACATAGCAAATATTAATCAAAACATCTTTCAGCATTCCCTTTGCAAGCACTACACGGCAGCTTGGGCGTTTAACCCTTTGTTAGGTTTCAAAGCCTGCCCTGCCTCCTGCTAGCCGGATTTATCCTTTCCGTGGGTTCGTGAATCTGGCCTGGCCTTGCCCTGGGAGGAGGCTGGGCCGCTGTGTCCCTGCTGGTTACTCCAGGGCAGGGATGCTCGCAGCACCTCCACGTTCCACGTGCTTTTGCTATTGTAGGCGGAAAGTCTCCAGCCTTCCTGTTCTTGCTGGAGGTCAATGCCCGGCAGTCCCCTGTCCTCCCGTGCTCCTGGCTCAGGTTATCAGCCAGCAGCAGCCTCTGAAGCGGTGATGGGCCAGGGAGCTGGCCCCTAAGGGGGCTGTGACTGCTCTACTATCATCAGCACGTTGGCTCTGGGTTCTTGGTCTTTCTGTCCTTATGCGCCCTGAGACATCACAGACAAATACCCCTGTATCAAAATGCCTGCTTTTCCCTTTCCCTCATGCTGGTGGGAATTGCTGCCCTGGGCAGGGGAGCGGCTGTGGCCTCCTGGGTCCTGCTCTGCTTTCATTTACAGTGACCGACACCAGCCTCAGCGGGGCCGCTGCCCTCCTGCAGCATCTCCTCTGGATCTGTTCCAGCAAAACTTAAACTGCGTGCAACACTCCCGAGTTTGTGGCCCGCAGTAAATGGGAGCGTGCCGTTCCTCCGCAGAGAGCTGTGCTGAGGATGCAGGCGGATGTGCTTCTGTGACACCCAGCAGTGCTGTGTCTCTGACGATTTAAGTGCCTCTGCCTTCGATCCGTTTGCATGGCAGGGCAAGGTTAAAGCATCTTGAATTTAAATCCTTTTGTGTAACATGTCTGTGCCCTTTGCAGCTTCCCTGGAAGGACCTAGCCAGGGCAGCGAGGGTGCCAGGGCGGCTGAGGCCGTGGCGCTGGGCTGCTGTGTGGGAGCTACACTGGTCAGACACCCGCTATCTTTGTACGTGCTTCCAACATTTAATTGCTCACTTATAGTGCGGTATTGGCTTGCAGCAGGCGGTCTGTCCTGGGCCACCATGCTGCTCCCCTGGACAAGTCTGGAGGAAGCCTGCAGATGCTCGGTTTCCCTCGGCGGGTCAGTGACCACGAGTGCCTCCCGCGGGGTACCTGAGGCCGTTCACTTTCTCAACTCAGGAAGAAAACAGCGGGGCAGGGTGGGGGCCGCCGGACAGTGGGGCTCCCCAGAGGAAATGGGCTCGCCCGGCGCAGGGAGGATGAGGTATCTGCTGGGGAGAGGAGGGAGGCTGGCACCTTGTCTCGCTCTGGGGCTTGAGTTGCTGAGCGCTCACCTTTCCTTCTCCACCAGTCTCACTGGCAAAATGGCTCACAGGAGCTGCTGGGAGCCTTGTTGCTAAATAACCTTGCTCTGTTTTGCCCTGGAGCTTGTTTTGGGATAGGCCCCAGCACCACCAGAGGGGTGTGGGGGGATGGTGGTGGGCAGGCGTGCACCAGGAGTGGATGTGCACTTGGGTTTCTAATGGTTCCCAAACAGCGGCTGAGGCGCTAGGTGCGTGAAAAGCTCCAGCTTAGTGGTTCTTCCCCATCTGGAAGGGGGCAAACCAAAGGTGGTCTGCAAATCCAGCTGAGAGGCAGACAGCCTCCCAGTCCTCTGGGTCATGGCGCTCTCCAGGGAGATGTGGGTTCACCTGGCAGCAGCAGGAGGGAACCCCTTCCCAGGAGCATGCCTCAGTTTCCCCACAGCGTGCCTAAATTCAGCGGAGGGGGAAGCAGTTAATAACATAGGTACAATTTAGACAGGCTTTGCTGGGAAATTGCTGCAGGAATGCAGGATATGGAATGTTTCTGTGTGCAAAGCAAACGATGAACTGGCTGGAGGCAGAGTGTGAGGCTGCTCCCTTGACTTTATCCCCTTCCAATCTCCATTTCCAGCTTTCTCCACCAGCCTCGATGCGTGTGTGCCCTGAGTTAAAGCAGTCTTGGCAGGACAGCCAAGGCCTGCAGCCCGAGTGCCGGCTGTGGGAGGAAGGCAGCATGCAACTTGAAGAGTGTTAAGGAAACTATAGGAAGATTAGGAAATGTGTGATGAGTTTTGATAACTGGAGGAAGCAGGTCATGTCCTGCTTCAGATGAGCTCTGCTTGGACATATGAAAGCAGCCTTTGCCACGGTCAAGAATCGGTCGATCTCGTCGGTGCTCTCCCCTCTGGCTGAAGATGCTCTGGGTTGGCAGGATGAGGCTGGGGACCTTCGGGGTCTTGCTAACGCTTGTCCACGCATCAGCAGCCTGCGAGTTTGGGCCCTTCCCTTACAGCGTCACGGGGATCGTCTGCAGGATGACCAAGCCCGCGGCATTGCTGTGTAAGTGCCTGCTGTCCGGGGCTGCGTTCCTCCCCAGTCCATCAGAAGTGAGTGAGATATCAGCCAAGTGTGGGGGTTTCTTGCTTCCCCAGCGCTAGTGGAAAAGGTTTATCTAGTAAGACGTGTTAATATTTGCCTGGGAGCACAGGTTAAAGCATGGGCACCTGTAATGAACGGGCACAACTTCGCGAAGGAGCTAGAAAGCGGTTCCCAACCTCTCCCCTTAGCCCAAAGTTTTAGCATTGTTCCTCATTGGGGGCTGGCATGGTGGAAGAGCAAATGTGAGTTTGCTCACCTTGCTGCAATCTCATCTCTTGGGATTGGTGTGCAGCAGGGGAAAAACAGAGATCCCCTGCTGCTGTGGGTTTATTTGCAAGGATCTGGGGGCTCGGTGGGTGGGGGAAGAATAATTAGTGCTTCTGCAAAGGGTGGGAACAGCTTTGATCCATCCGCTCTGACAGTGGTACATGCAGAGCAGGATGCTGGGCCACACTGGGAGAGGGTATTTCTAGAAGGAAAAAAATCCTGTACCTGTGCTTGAGGTTGAGGCTGGAACGGGCTGGATAACGTTAGGAAAATGGGTACAGAAACTCAAGTCTCAGAAGTTTTCCTCTGGAGACCGAACAGCTGACTGCAATGCAAGCAAACAGCAACCGAGCAAAGTCAACAGCTTGTGTGGTGTAAGGACAGGCACCTCCTTGACCTCTCCAAAATCTGCCCCTAAGCAGCTGGGTGTGAAAGCTGGGCTCGATTCCCTGGGAATGGTCCTGCTGGTGACCGGAGAGCCCCACACGCTGCTGTCCCCAGCTGCCATCAGCATTAAAGTTAGGGATTTATAAAATTTTATTTTTATATTTATTCTGGAGCTGCTTCTAATATTTTCATAATCACATGGAAATACCTGGGATGAAACTCCTCTGCCGTGCTGTATCCCAGGCACGGACCTGCCTTTGCAGCCAGGAGAGATTGCAGTTTGGTGTCTTTGCCCTTTTCTTCCACTGACAGTGAACCAGGAAACGGCGCAGGTCATTCAAGCGGCGTTCAGAAATGCCAGGTTCCCAAACATCACTGGGGAAAGGTCCATGCGGCTCCTCGGCAAGGTGGCTTACGAGCTGACAAAGTGAGTGTCTCTGTGCCAGGGGAGGCGTGGGCTGACAGAGGGGAATGGAAACTGGCCTTGGAGGGAGCTGTGATCCAGCAGTTCCTGGTGAAAGCAAAGGTCTGGCCCAGGGCAGGCACGCTTTCTGATCTTGACTGTGATTATTTAAGAGATTTTGCAACTCGGTGGGCAGCCAGCCAGGCAGCCTGTAGAGCACATCTCTGACGATGGGGATGGGGAGCTCCTGGGGCCCGCTGCCGACAGATGGTGCCCGTGGCACGCTGAGTGGCAGAGGGGACCCGGCCAGGGCTGCCGGAGCCGCCTTCGTCAGCAGGATGTCACCTGGCCGTGCGCTGTGACTAACAGGGCTGGGGTTTGCTGTGTTATTAATGTTTATTTGGGAATGCAAATGCAGGATGGATTTCCTGCTGTGGCTGACACAGAGCACTGCAGTAAAGCATGTTGCTCAGTGTTTCCTGTTTAAAGCAATCTCACATTTTGTCTCTGATCATCGCGGACGAGGAGCAGTGCACTGAGGCTGAGCAAAAGCACCTCCTGCGTGGCCTCTGTGGCTTGCAAAAGCTTCTGAGCGCTTCCCAGAGCTGCCACAGGCCTCTTGAGAGCCCACATCCTCGGGAGCAAACCTGTCTTGCCCAGCCACAGAAAACAGCCCCGGGCTTGGGGGCAAACTGGGTTTCTGACGTTTCTGTTTCTAGCATCCAGGTCAATGACTTGTCCATAGAGCAGAGCGAGGTGGAGCTCAAGGAGGACGATGCCATTCACATTTCCATTAAAAACGTGACGGCCTCCTTCAAAGGGACCCTGACCTACGGCTATGCCGGGGCCTGGTTGTAAGTACTGGGGGCTGGCTGCTGCCGAGCGCCGCGGCCCTAGCTCCTGCGGCAGCCTGCAGGCATGAGGAGGGGCTGCGCTCCTCTGGTCCCTAGCAATGGCAGCATTGCTCACTGCCTGAGCGAGCCAAGATTTGATATGCCAGCAGTGCTGCTTAGCCCCATCGCTGCTTTCCTTGTCTTGCTTTCTGTCCTCACCATCACCCTGTGCATGAGGAGATGAGATGGCCAAAGCATGCAAGTTGTCTTCTTCACTCCCCCTTGCTGCTCTATAATCTTTGAGGGGGGGAAGGGGGAAAAGGGTTTAATGCTCCCGTTAAGTGCCGCTAAGGCAGTGGTTTGCAGTGATTTAAAGTCAGAGTATTTGAGATGGGCTGCTGTGTGTTGGGGCTTTGCACGTTGCAGTGCAAGGATCGATGTGAGGTGGTGTAAAATCTCCCCCACGGTTGAGGTACAGTCAGGGAGAAGCTGCTCCCAGCACGTGTTGCTAAATGTCCTCTTCTCTGCCATTACAGCTTGCGACTTTTTCATTCCATTGATTTTGAAATCGAGTCTTCCATTGACCTCCAGATAAACATTAAACTGAGTAAGTATCAGCTGGGTGTGTGGGCTTCCTCCGAAGCAGCAGGCTGGGGCGGGCGGTGGGCAGCGAGCCTGGGCCGTCTCCACTCACCTCTGTGGGGATCGGGTGGCATCGGAGGCTGGAACTGGGTCACCACTGCCCCGTGCACACAGGGTAGGAGGCAACGTGGCCCTCAAAGATCTCAGTTTTGGCAGATCAAGGAGTGGAAGCTGGTATAAAGCATTTCAGCAAAGTAATGTTGATGTACACCAGCAGCAAGGGAAGAATGATCTGGCCTTCTGGACTGTCTTTAGGATCAGTTTTTCATCTCCTGCTGTTCAGGATGACCGGAAAAAGTGATGTTTCACAAGACCGAGCCAAATGAGGGCTTTGGTGCAGGAGGTTTGAACTTCCTTATAGTCCACCTTTTCAGCTGCCTCCACGTCAGGCCTAAGGTGTGTTCTGGGAAACAAAGCCTCTTCCTTGGGAATGTCAACAGACAGACTAGAAGGGGACGGAGGCAAACTACACTCCTGCGCCTCATGTAAGGGATGAGAGGTGTGGATTATCACATGTGCCTCAAAATACATTTTTCCTACCTCAAAATACATTTTCCTGGTCAGCTCCCAGGAGAAGAGCAGCACAAAGCTCTCAGTATATTGTGATTTCCAAGCTGTTTGCAATACGACCAAATTCCCTCCCTGCTCTGGTTGGTGGGTTGCACATACTGCCCAGGTTCTCCTGGGTGATGTTAGGGGACAGCCAAGTCCCTGAGGATAGTTGCTAGCGAAGCCGGCAGGTATCCAAACGAAGCACAAAGAGGGGTGCCCGCCAGAGTCGCTCAGCCAGAGCTGTGAGCTGAAAGCCTCCATCCAGGCGCAGGGTAGCTCCAGCTGCCACAACTTTCCAGTGTCCTGAGTCTCTTGGAAATGTCCCCCGGGAGGTGTAGGGAACTCTGCCCCTCTACAGTGATGCCCTGCTCCTGGGCTGCAGTGTCTGCAAAGTGCACTCATCCTTCTCATCTTAGTAGCAAATTAGCTTTTTTTTTTCATCCTGTGTAGTGTGCCAGAAGGACCAAGTGGCTGCCGATGCCTCGGACTGCTACCTGGCTTTCCACAAACTGACGCTTCACCTCCAAGGAGACAAGGAGTGAGTTTGTCCCCCTTCAAAATCAGGACTCAGCTGCTGGTCCCTGAGCATCGCCCACCACGGGGATTGCTGGGTGGTTCTTGACAGTGCTCCTTGTCTTGTGCAGGCCGGGCTGGCTGAAGCAGCTCTTCACAGATTTCATCTCCTTCACTTTGAAGCTTGTTCTCAAAAGCGAGGTAAGGTCAGCCGCTGCCTGCGGATGAAGGAAAGGTTGGTCTGTGTTACACATGCCTCTGCTCACACATGCCCACAACACAATAGCAGCATGTTTTTAACTGGTTGTGAAAAATAAGACAGATTAAAAGAATCCACAAAACCTTGGACGGGGTGGGAGGTTGTGCTGACACTGGGATTTCCGACGCTGGACTCTCACCAACAGCCCCCAGGTCTCACCGTGTGGCCCAGCTCCACTCTCAACCCAAAATTCTCCCCCCTTCAGCTCTTCTCTCCTTTCCTCTTATAGGTGTGCAATGAAATAAATTTTCTTGCCCAGGTGCTGGCAAATTTTGTACATGATTTAGCAGGTAAATATCTTTGGTTTTCTGCTTTCTTTTTCTTTATATGTAACATTTAACACTTGAGCCCCCCAGCAGGGCAGTGGACACATCCATCATAGAAGTCCTCCAGAAATGTGTGAGGGATCCTGGGCCCTCAGACAACAGCAAAATAAACCTCAGCAATGTTATGCTTTGAATTTTCTGCATCAGGTTGAATTTTTTTTTAAGGGTGACTGCACTGGTTGAAAGAAACCCTTCAGTTCATAAGGTGTTTCTCCTCCATTATGTAGTGACCAGAGGCACGGGATAGCTGCAGAAGGACTGATGCACGAACCGGGGTGTGCATTGCAGTACTGGGGCTGAGACTTTACAGCACCTGTACCTGCCTGCTGAAGGTTCTCCCATGGTTCCCAGTCCCAAATACCAGGCAAAGAGAGCAGAATGTAAAACTGAGAGTGATCACCCATATTTCCCAGTGGAGAAACCGAGTCTATGAGCAGTGCCAGGATCAGCGCTAGCACCCAAAGAAGTGGGACCCACCAGTCCCATCCCTGTGTCCTTTTAGAACCTCCAGTCACCTTCTGCAGCAAGCCCTAAGAGCAACAGTCGCAAGCTCTGCTTAAGGTCATGTTTCTGGTGTGAGGCTTTTGTTTTCTTCTTGCAGTAAACTTCGTCCAGGATGAGGATATCAGACTTGATATCTCCCTCGCATCAGTTCCTTTAATAAAAGCAAGTTACCTAGAATCACACCACAAGGTAAAGTAACCGGCGCTGCTCAGAGGTCAAAGGTTTTCTGGAGAGGATGTTGGCTGGAGGGTTGGGAAGGGCTGGTCCCTTGCTGCTGTAAGTCTGCAGCGTGGGCTGATGCCAGCCCTTTGCCCAGCTGAGCAGCTTGCTCTCGGCTTCGAAGCCAGCCAGGCCTTCGCCTTGCAACGAAAACAGATATTGGCGTTTTGTGCTGTCTCCCTGTTGGCTGTCGTGGCCACCATGCTTGCTTTCCTTCAAAGGGCCTTGTCCTGTACAAGAACTACTCCGATGTCTTCAGTGACTCTGTTTTCTCCCCGTCGCTGCTGACCGAGTCCCGAATGCTCTACTTCTGGCTGTCCGAACACATCCTCAACTCTCTGGCTTCGGCAGCTTTCTTAGATAAGCGCCTGGTGTTGACCATCAGAGGGGAGAAGTTGCAGGTGACTGTTTCAGGGTGGTTCCCTCCTTACCTCATACATCATCTTTTGGGGAGAGTAGAATTCTCTAAATGCTGTATTTTGGTGAGAGCTAGGTTCTGTAGAAGACAGAAGTCTATAGTCAGTCGCTGCACATGATCCTGGCCAGAAATTGGTACCTTTTTAGCAAGTACCTGCTACCAGTTAGTGTCATCCCTTAGGGCGATAGCACTAGCTGATAGAAAACTTGTCTTCCAAGCAGTAAAGTGTGACATCATTTCCTGGGGGAATACTGAGGTAGAAAGGGGGGTGGATTCAGGAAGGACTCAGCCATGCCACAAGCCACGCATCAGTGCTCTGGCCCATCCAGCCTGCGTCAGGGCTAACCATAACCTCGACTTTTATTTTTCTCCAATCTGTTTCTGAAGGCGCTGTTTGAAATGGAAGACACGGACGCGCAGCGGAAGGCGGTGCAGATGGTAACTTTTGGTCCTATTCAGAGCATTTTATGTCAAATAAGGAATTTCTCAAATGGATTCTGTTGCATTGTAACATCTTGCGTTTTTCCCCTTGACCAGTGGAGCCTTGGGTGGGCCTGATGGGGAAAACCAGGGACTGATGGAGAAACCCTCATGTTTTGCAAGGAGGATTTCTCCCTGCTCTGTGCTGGCACAGCTTCCCTGAAACCTGCCTGAGTTATTTAGCTCATGTGAACTGGGGGAGGAATTGGGGACTACAAAAGGGATGCAGCTGTGTGGCAAGCTGGTATGAAATTGGGATGTGGTATGGCAAAAGCCTGACTCTTCTGTTGCTCCTTATCTGACCAGATTTTTCAAGGCACCTCCTACAATGACTCCATGGCCAAGGTGTGGAGTCTCACCCATCCCCAAATCTCCCTTCAGCCTGAAGGGACAGTTGTGAAGTCCTTGGTAGCAGCAGAGGTCAGCATCTTTCCTGCAGGAGAAGAGCCTCTGATGGTTCTGTACATGGAGAAGGTCAGTTCTTGCTTCTCATGACTGTGACGACCTTGGGACAGGCTCTGCCCCGAGTCTGGACCACTCTTGGGGGCTGAGGGATGGTAACGGCAGGGAGCTCTTTGGGAAGGGGTGGTGGCTAAGCCGTGGCAGCTGGAGAAGGCCTATCAGTTCCTCTCAACGTTCCCATCTCTGCCCTTAACATTTGGGGCTGGGAACAATGACAGTGACTGTGCTGGCTCAACACCAGGCTGGAGAGCTGGGTGGGGAAGAACTTAATAAAATTCAACAAGGGCAAGTGTAGAGTCTTGCATCTGGGAAAGAAGAATCCCATGTGCCAGTACAGGTTGGGGACTGAGCTGCTGGAGAGCAGCGTAGGGGAAAGGGACCTGGGGGTCCTGGTGGACGGGGGGATGACCATGAGCCAGCAATGTGCCCTGGTGGCCAGGAAGGCAAATGGCACCCTGGGGTGCATTAGAAGGGCTGTGGTTAGTAGGTCGAGGGAGGTCCTCCTCCCCCTCTATTCTGCATTGGTGAGGCCACATCTGGAGTATTGTGTCCAGTTCTGGGCCCCTCAGCTCAAGAAGGACAGGGAACTGCTAGAGAGAGTCCAGCACAGAGCCACTAAGATGATCAAGGGAGTGGAACATCTCCCTTCTGAGGAAAGGCTGGGGGAGCTGGGTCTCTTTAGCTTGGAGAAGAGGAGGCTGAGGGGTGACCTCAT
>VWZZ01000732.1:8631-23716 GCA_013399095.1 Psophia crepitans | reverse complement strand
GGGGGTTGGACTAGATGATCTTTCGAGGTCCCTTCCAACCTCTAAGATTCTGTGATTAGGCCAGCCCATCACTGGTGTGCAAGGTGGAAAGTGCAGTGCCGGAAAGCTCTGATGAGCCCCCACTACCTGTGTCGGACACGGTGACACTCCTTTAGCCGAGGTCTTTTAGGAGAGAATGAAGGCATCGCGGGAACGTATTTATTTTGAAAGCTCCTCGTTCCCAAATTCTAGCTCTGGCCCCCCCTTAAAGGATGGTTGTTTCTAAAACAAAGATACAGCTTTGAAGAATGCGAAGCTCAATTTAACCTTTTTCCTCTGTGTATGCCTGTATGAAACTCCTGCTTGCACTTGTTCTACCCCAACCAGCTCTATACTGAATCTAAGGAGGTAAAAAAGAAATGCCAGCAGCCTTGCTGTCATGGGTACCATCACAAGAAAGCAGTATGTTTGTCCAGTCTTGTATTTGTGGGCTGGCACGGACACTACACACTGCACAAAAGCAAATCCCTGCCCGAGGGTAGACCAGGACCCTTTAACCTAAAGGGTTAAACTAATTTCCTCCTAAATAGGGTTAACTAATTCCCTCTGGCCCTCTGCAAGTATCCCAGGTTAGCAGGGTGTTATGGGGAAATGAGCACGGCTGGTTTTGGTCCTCCAGGTGATATCTTCAAACAAATTTCCAGTAGGGTTGCAGAAGCACTGAACTGGAGGCGGTCCCTAAAATCAGGGCTCTCAGGATGCGATCTACCCCTGCCTGCCAGACCTCTCTGGCTGTGACCTGCAACTGGATCACAAAATGCTCCTTTGAACTAACGTTTGCATACAAGCAAAAGTGAGAAAATGAGCCTAAATGGCCAGAATTCAGAGACTGCTTTCTTTTTTGACTTGGTTATAAAAGAAAACGCTATGATAAGAGTGCTCCCTGGGGCTGGCCTCTACATCCAGTCTGATCTCTCATGTTGAGATGGATGGTTAAGCAAAGTAATGTCCCTATGTAAACAACACCCTATGTAACCATGTCCTTCCGTATGCAGGACTTGGTTCACAAATGACAAAAGCATCAGTCCTGTGGATGAGCCAGTCAGAGCCCCACAGGCAGAGGCCACAGGCATCAGGGAGGAGTCTGTTGCATGCAAATGGAGAAGTAAAATGCTGACCTTGTCTAGTAATATCTGGAGGTAACGCCAGAAGGATGTTGAACTCTAGGGCAGAGAGAGTAAACCAGAATTTCCAAATGTAGCTCCCTGCTGTAAGGCAAGATGAGCTCCATCTCAACTCTGCGTTCATCTCTCTGCAGGAAATCACGGTCACTGTCCAAGCTGCCTATGCGGAAAAGAAACTAATTTTGCACCCTTTGGACTCTAGGTGGGTACTGTGATCTCTTGGTGGCTTCCTTGCCCCTTTCTGCCCATGTCTGAGCAGCATAAAAAGACTATTTCTGCAGCCCTTGGTGACCTTCCACCCCCTCCCCCTCTTCCTTCCCTTCAGGATAGAGTTTAAAGTCTTTAAATGCACAGCTGATCCAAGTGGGGTAAGTCCTAAGAAAGTATTCTCTAAGCCATTTGTGGCCAAATGATGTCTTTAAAACCTTTTTGTGTGAATTTTCTGGCTTTCAGAATGATCCATCCATAAGAAATTTCCTGCAGACGATGATTTCTGCTGTCGGGATCCCAGAAGTGATTTCAAGTGAGTTTTCCCTTTGAGGAAGTGCCAACCTACTCCGTAAGGCATCTAACATCTACTCTCCTAAACCTAAGCACTGAAAAAAATGCATCAATAACCCCGACAGCTGGCAGGGGGGAGGATGACCACATTGCTGCTGTGAATTTCTGCTGGATTCACTTGGGGAATGGGGAACCCTTTGTAAATGGCTAGGACAAAGGCAAAGTGAGCTTTCTGTTAGGCTGAAGGTCATGGGGCGTTGGGGCACAATAACTTCTGGCAACAGGCAGACAAGGTCATAGTACAGGAGAAGTGGCGAGCCAGCATGGCTGTAACCTGTAACTGGATGGGTTTACTGGTTCCACAGGGATCGAACCAGCTTTGACTTCACTGATGAACAGCAAAGGGCTTCATCTATTTGAGATCAAAAATCCCGAGATCATCACAAGACAGGTAAGCAGAGTGGTGACATACCTGACTCTCAAAGCCCTTCTTGGGAGTGTGGCGTAAGCTAATATTTTTCTTTTTTCCCCTTCTGTAGGGATACGTAATTGTACAACTTGACTTTAGCTTCCCAGATCATTTGCTGCTTGATTTTCTTGAGAAAAGATTATAGAGCTGATCTCTTCATAAAGGAACGTAGGAGATGGTGTTCAGACAGAGAGATTGTGTGCGAACCAATTAAAAGATGAGCCGATTTAAATCGGCTTCGGTTGAATTGTTTTTTTCCTCATAAATGCTTCAGTTTTGTTGCAGTTGTATTTCCACAGAGCCGTTTCCCTGCAAAGATCTTGCAGTCTGCACCTCAATGCATGCTACTTATTGGGGATCCTTAAAGGACTTGTGCTCGGGGGGAAGGGTTGGACCCTTGAAGCGCGTGGGCTCTGGGTGAGCTGCAGAAACGGGCTTTGTCCACCTTCTGCTGTGTCTGTTGTTATGTTTTGGGAATGTAGCACCTTTTGTGCCGATCCTGGGTTTTCCTTTCTACTGTGAGCCGAGAGCATCCTGATCTTGACAGGCTTCAGCAACTCAAATGTTGATTGAGAAAAGCAATAAGAATGATACGGAAGCCAAAGAGATTATAAGAGAAAGTGTAAGTGTCCACTCGTACAGCAGGTTCCTGTTCGTTTAAACTACAATGCAATACTTTATCTGGAGTGGCTCGGTTATTTTCCTGTATCAATTCATGCTTTTTTTTTTTAAATTTGCCTTTTCACTTGGATGAGATCTCAGGTGACCAATCTAAGGCTGTAGGGGTGACCACATTAACGAAGGCAGAGGATGGTTATTAGGATGTTCTCTTCCCACACAGCCCTGTGAGGCTGGTGGCAGGATGGCTGTGGCTTCTTGGGCTCCCTGGCCTTGGTGGTCTGTGGATGTCCTCCCTGCCAGACCAGAGGCCACCAAGCTCCCCCCATCGGCTGGGTTTAACGTGCTCCCTCCTGCTCCAGAGCCGGCGATGCTGAGGTGACACTTTCCCTCCCTGCATGGCAATGCCTGCTGAAGACTAGGGCAATTGGCTTCTGTCAAGCCAGGGTCATCTTGTCCTCTGAATGACATCCCACTACACTAATGAGCCTTAATAAAAAAGAAACAGTGTAATACCAGCCTTTTTTTTTTTTCTCCTCTTGGAGGTCCCCTGCCCTGGGGGGGGGAAGGCGTCTGCTGAGGACATTCAGTGGTGACAAGCCTGTGGGACTGAGGAAGGCAGCAGCCCTCGTGTGGAGGAGCGGGGGCTCTGCTGAAGGGGGGAAAAGCGGCCACCGAGCTGCCTCCCTGGGGGGCTGCGGCACCCCCCCACAAAATGGCGGCGCCGCCCCCCCGCCTGGCGCTGAGGGGCGCTTCGCCGGGAGCCCCGTCCCAACATGGCGGCGCAGCCCCTCCGGGCCCTGGGGACCGCCGCCTGGCACGGAGCCGCCGCTGCCACCCCACGTGCTTTCCCGGCAAAGCTCCGGCGCCTGGTTTCGGTTTCGGTAGGGCCGCGGCGGGGCGGTACTGAGCTGCGGCTGCCGCCGCTATATGGTAGCGCGCCGGGACGGGCAGCCAGCGGGGTGAGTGCCGCGGGCGGGCGGCCCTGGGGTCACGCCGTGAGGGCTCCGGGGGTCTGGCTGCGCCCGTGGCTTCTTCCCCACGGGCCAGCCTGAGGTGGGAGGCGCTGCCAGAGGTGACTTTGGCTCCAGGGTGCTGGGAGCAAACTAATATCGCAGCTTTTCCTGGCTGGAGTGATGTGCGGGAGCGTGTCATGGGTGAAATTGGGGATTTTTAAGCGCCGAATCGGTCGTTTGGCCATAAAATGGTTGTGTTGGTGGCGCTGCCACAGCTTCTGCTCCGGTGGGAGCAGCAACAGGCGGCGGGACGGACCCGATCAGCAGGGAAGGCGGGAGAACGGGTGGGTTTGGACCCAATTATTTCTGATAAATTAACTTTGGCCCAGCCCTGCGTACCGTCTTTGCCTTGTGTGGGACTCGGTTGCAGGCTGCGTCTGGTTTTCCAGCGTTACTCTCTGGTCTTTAGAGAAATATTAATATTTTATTGTTCGTTGCATCCTGCTTGGCTTGATCTGGAGATACCTGTGTGTGCAGTTGTATCTAGAAACTGGGGATATTTTTTTTTTCCTCAAATCATTCGCATCTGCTACGTTCTCACTCAAACCTTGTCCCTGTTCGAAAGGAAAGGCTGGTTAACTTTTTCTCTTAGACATAATGGAAATGGTAAATAAATGTTTCCCTGTATCCCAGGATAGTCAGACCTATGCTTATAAATAAATATTCCCATTGTAAGCGGCTTAACTAGAACCAAGTCAGAGTTTACTCCGATGAGGGTGTTTGCCCCCAGATCCCATTTTTTTTTTGGACCGAGTGGGTATTTTTGGTGTTTTTACCACAGATAGAATGGTTTGGGTTGGAAGGAACCTCAACGGTCGTTTAATTCCAGCGCCCCTGCCAAGATAAATTACAGTTGGGGAATTCCTAGCTGGTTTTACTTTTATTTTGCTTTGTTTTTATCGGTTCCCAGAAGGCACCAAAGAAAAGGGCTCCGTGCCACGTGGGTTAGCAAGCGAAGAAATCCAGGCGGCAGACGCTGTCCCCCAGCTCCTTCGTTCTGTGACCCCCCCGCTTTCTTTTCGGCACGGCTGCTGTGTTGCTGAGCTGTTGGTAAGTTGCTCCTCAGAGTCGGTTCGCCGTAAGGAGCTTCACATTTGTGCGTTCCGTGGCTGAGGAGGCGAGGCGTGTTTTTTGCAGCGCGTCTTAAGATTGTTTCTGCGTTTGAAGGGTGAGCGTAAGGGTCAAGGTTTAAAGGTTTTCCGGCTCTTCTTGGGGAGTTTTTGTGCTTCATTTCGAGCTCAGAGGCTTTTTGCTGTGGTCGCTGCCCAGCGGTTCGGGTGGTCTGGTTCAGCAGAGCAGTACTACCGTAGGAGTCGTGCAGCGTCGCCTGTGCTTTCGCCTAACCTTTCGGTGTTTGGTTCTTGAGTATGAGTCTTTAATTATTTCTTGTGAGTCTACCCCTTGCCTGAACGGCTTTTACTCTTCATTGGCGACATTTTATCTTTTTAATACGGTTTGTTCTTGGTCATTAGGGGAATAAAGTCAGGGCATTGCCATCTACAGCTTTCTCTTTTTTTTTTGGCTGGAGAAGTGTGAAATGGCAGTGCCTGAAGGCTGACTGGTCAGGCTACTGGGAAATTAAGTTTGTTTTGCAGGAAATCCTGTTGTTTTGCACTTTGTTTAAATCCAGAATGTTTTATTTTAAGCTTACAGTTATTTGAAGCTGTTAAAGGAGCAGCTGCTGCCCGTGCCATCACACACTATTCATGGTGTTGCACACACACACACTTATTCTTGGGTACACTTCCTCCTTCTTCAGACTCAGCCTTAGGTTTCCCGCAGCTGTTTCAGGCATCAGATTTTATAAAATAATTTATTTAATTCAAAGATGCAGCAGCAGGATTGGCCCGGGCTGGGCGCCTCCAAAGAAAGGGACCTAGAACAAAGAAATGCCGGGCAATTACACCCTTGGGTCCCGTACAGCCACCCCTCGTGTGCCTTTTGCACGCTGTCCATGCGTCCTTTAGTCTAATGGTAATTTTTGGTCTGGAATCTTCTAATATCTAGTCGGATTCTTCTTCTGTGTCCAGACAGGCAGGTTCTTATCTTGTTGACTCACAGTTTTGATGGTTTTCCTCGAATGTTGGAGGCTCCTTATCTTCTGGTTTACACTCTTTGTGTACTTGCCCTTGCTGATGCAATATGGAGAACTGAAGAGTCTCAGGCTGGGAAAAACACTACCCAGACATTAGTGTGATATCAAAATATTTTCCCGTACTACAAGACTAAGCACTGTACTAGCTGTTAGGAAAACAAGTAGGAAAATTACTGAGAAAAATACCTCTGTCATGGCCTAAGGCGTCAGCAAGTGGAGCTGCTCTTGCTCGGTAAAGCTAGGCAAACAGCACAGATCACACTCTCTTATATTCCTAACTAATTTTTTCTGATTAAAACCTACTTACATAGGTTAAACAACTAATATCCCTCAACAGAAACATTGTTTCCTTTGTTTTTAATGCATGTGCTACTACTAGCGTTGTTTGTATCATTGATAATATGAAATTAATTTCCTAACAAAACATTTTGAATGAAAACTTGCCAAGTCCTTTCCAGTAAGGTTCAGAGTTTCAGTTTTTGGCATCATGAAAATGGCTTGAGGAGAACACTGCTTCTGGTTAAGCCCAATTTTCTTTGCATTTCACCAGGAACTTTTTTTTGTTGTTCCTGTTAAAATAGCGACTGAGAGGCGTTAGAGAATTTTTACAACCTGGGATTTTTACCCACGTTTTGATGGATCCCGGAGCTGCCTTGCTTTTTGTGTAACGCATCCTGAAAGCTTGGTCTGGAACGGGAACCTGGGTGGAGCCTCTCTCGCAGTGGTACCGTATTATAAGGGTGTATTGGGGATGCTGCGTGACAACTAACCTGCAGCACGGTTTTGACCTGAAGAGTCAGTGATCAGCAAAAGAGCGTACAGCGTCTCCAGCTTTGCTTGTGTTGGATGCCTGCTTGGCTGTCGGGGCGCAGGAGCAGAAGAGACTGATTAGGTCCTTCCCTTCAGTCCTCTGCTGTCGTGCTCAGTCAGGTCAGATCCCTTTGCTGCGCTGATCCGGCTCCGTCTCAAAACATCCGAGGCTGTTGGAGGAGGCAGTACAGAGAGGGCAGAGAGCGGTGCTGGATTCTGGGAGAAGGGGCGTCCTCTTAAACATGAGCGGGACAAATGCCTCGGTCAGTTTTACCTCCAGTGCTCCAACCTGGCACACAGGAATTAGGAGCTATCTGTGCTCAGGACTTGGCTCTTTCCATCAGAGCACCCTTCCGTCTGCCATTTCCGAGTTCTTCCTTTGCTCCATAGAAACCTCCCGCTTCCCTCCTTGGCCAGCTCAAGAAGGCAGCAAAAATAGAGACCCTGGAGGCCCGTGGCTTCCTTCTGCTGTAGATCCTGAGTGGTCGGTGTGGAGGAGAGCGTGGTTGTGGAGCGAGGGCTGCACGCTAGAGAAGGGGGGCTGCGCTCCCCCATCCCTCCCGTTTGGCCAGGACGGTGTTTGCTCAGGAAACGGCAGTTACTGGGGAAAGGCAACACATGCGCCGGCCTCTTGAGGGGGCGAAGCGATTCCACCCGCAGGCTGCTTCCCCTCGTCGCTGGCTTTTTGCTAAACCAGATTGATCGCTGTGCCGTCCCCGCTCCTACGCACGCCCACGTAAACTCGGGTGTTAGTGTAACCGTGGGGATTTTTGCACACCATGCGCGGCACGGCAGCCTTGGGCCTGGAAGGACTGTCCCCTCTAGATGCGAGGCAGGTTGGTGGGGCGAAGCGTGGAGGCTGCTCCCTGTGGTTTCTGTTTCACAGCCTTTCTGCAGACATGGTGGTGGTAAGTTCTAGTTGGGGCTGGCTTTCAACATCAGCGTAGGCAGCTGTGCGGGGGATGGCACGGTGGCATGGCCCTCACGCTGCTGTAACCCGGCCTGGGGTCCCGCTGCAGGACGTTTGGAGGCATGCAGGGTGGTAGTCGCTTTCATCGTCCCTTTCCCTGCGTAGGAGTGGTTGCCCACGGGCCAGCGCCAGCTGCGGTGCCGGGAGACGAAACATTTCCCTTTGCCATCTCTGCCGAGAGGTGGGCGGACTGGCACTGGTGGTGTTTTCAGCTCCCTGCACCTGAAGCTCTTTCGCAAGAGCTGTGTAACCTCAGAGGATCAGCTTTTAGCAGTTTTTCTGACGTGACTAACTGCCTGACTTGAGCAAGCTGCTGCTGTTTCTGCATCAGCTTCTGTGGAGGGGCTAAGAGCAGCAGGCTGGCACAGAACACCGGCTCAAGTCAGGCAGTGACACCAGGAAAGCTGTGATTCCCCTGAAGCGTTCCTGTAAAGCCTGTCTTCACTTGCCTCTTCGGGAACAAGCCCTGCATTTTCATCTCACCCCTAGTATGAAACATCTGAACTTTGTGGTTACTGCCGGTGCGAGTTGAGGTTGCTACCTTAGAGATGCGAAGCTCCAAAGCTGACCTCAGCATCAGAGGCAGAACTTCTAGATCTGGGGCCTGTGTAATTGCCTGTGCCCTTCCGTATCTACGCCCTGCTCTGCTGTTACTCTCCCTAGGCATCTGCACCGAGTGAGACAACTGCACAAAGGCGTGCGTCATGCGTTGGGGTGTCACTGTGTGCTGAAACGCTGCCGCTAGCAGATCAACTTCTTCGTCAGGATATGGAGCAGAAGCCACCGTTGCCTTTGACAGCTGAGAGGAGGCTGACCACACAACAATGCAGGTAGGAGACCGCACGTGCGTGGCTTTGCTGAGGAAGGAAGGTGGAAATGGAGCATGACATTGTCACCAGAGCAGAAACAAGTTGTTCATCGCCACAAAACGAGCAGCAGCAACAGCTGCCTGTGGCCCTTGTTCAGGGAAATACCTTGTTCTTGAGAGTCCCACGCCTCCCCCGAGGTCCCGCTGCATGTGAAAGGTGGCCGAGATGTTATATTTGGCCACCGCTGCCACCGCAGCGATGCCGATGTCAGCAGAGCTTCTCCCTGGCTGATGACTCGTTTGCTCCTGCCCCTTGCAGTGCCGCTGCGTTAGGCACTGTGCATGTAAGCGCTGTGGTCCTTGCACCATGTAACGGCAGGGCTGGCATTTGCCACATGACGTGATGAGCATAAGGCAGATAAGAAATGCTGGGTTGGATCAAGTCATCAGGGGCTGTGTGGGTGAACACCTCTTGCTCCTATGTCCGTGGCTACCCTTCTGGTTTCATCCCTCTAGCCCTCATTCCAGAAGGATGATCTAGACCTGGAAGCTGCTGTAGCAAGCGCGCGCCCCCAGCTAGTGGAGTTCCTCAGTCACTGTCTCGACTGGCTGCACGCGACCTCCCAGCGCTTCCTCCCAGAGGTGGCCCTGAAGAGCCTGGATGGCGTCACCGACCACAGGAAAAAAGTCTCCAGGCTCCTTGACTTGCTGGAGAAGGCTGGCCCTGCCACCTGGAAAGAGTTTGCACAGTGCCTCTGCATGGAGTGTGACCTCCCCCTGGATCTGGAGACACTGCTCATAAGTTTTGCGGGAGAAGGTAACGGAGATTGGGCCGGCTTCCTCTGACGGTCTCCAACACACAGAGAGGACAGCCAGTCCTTGGCTCCCCATAGCCAGCAGACCAGTCTAGGCAGTGAGACCACAAGTGCCCTCACTGCTCTGGTGTGGGGTCCTCCACGGGCCGCAGGGGAACCTCTGCTCCCCATCACCCCTCCCTGGGCTGCAGGGGGACAGCCTGCCTCCCCAGGGGCTGCCCCATGGGCCGCAGGGGAATCTCTGCTCCGGCTCCTGGAGCATCTCCTGCCCCTCCTTCTGCACTGCCCTGGGTGTCTGCGGAGTGTCTCACATCTTCTCACTCCTCTCTCTGGCTGCAAACTCTGCTGCTCATTTTTTTTTCCCTTCTTACCTCTGTTACCCCAAAGGTGCTGCCACTGTTGCTGGTGGGCTCGGCCCTGGCCAGCGGTGGGTCCGTCTCGCAGCCGGCTGGGGTTGGCTCTGTCAGACACAGGGGAAACTTCCAGCAGCTTCTTGCAGAAGCCACCACCCCTGCGGCTCCACCGCTACCAAAACCTGGCCACACAAACCCAACCCCAATCCACCCTCCAAAAATAGTTGTTGCCAGCAAGTAGCAATAGTTCTTATTTTCAGAGGTGGTTTTTCGCCGCTGCCGCACCTGGCTGGAGTGAGGCTGGGGTGAGCAGTGGAGAAACAGTGGGATCGAGTCTCCCAGCACCAGAACGGGCTTGCTTTGCTTACCTGGCACACAGGGCAAGGGTCAGGGCATTTGAGCTGTTGAACAGATTTTGTGTGAGGCTGTGCCACAGCACGTGTGCCCGTGTGGAGCCTTGGTCTCTGTTGCTTCGTGCTGATGCTAGAGCTGGAAATACCAGCTGGGAAACGCTGCAAATGACAGCCAGAGTAATTAATATATGGAGGCTTCCCATCTGATTTTGGAGAGCAATGCTTTCAGGCATGAGTGTATCTGAGTGGAAGAGTCCTGGTGGTAGGTGGACTCCTGCGTGGCCTGAGCGGGATCTCCCTCTGAAGCTCTGCGAACGTTGTCTGCGGGGCTGGCTGTGCTGAGTGGGGTTTTCCTGCAGCTTGAGCCATGCAGTGGGTCAAAAAAGGCTCGTGACAGGGCGGCTAACTGACTTGCCAACGGTTCTACCACAGGAACTCCTTTTTGGGGATGAACAAAAGTAGTGTTTCCCTTTTTGGCTGCAGCGTGGTGTTTTTTAGCCAAGGCTGCCCACACTCTTGAGTTTCTGTACCTGGCGTGGTTTAACCCTGCACCGTTCGCTCGCTCTCCCCACCCACTGGGGTGGGGGAAGGAATTGAAAAGATGAAAAAAGGTGATACCTGTGGGTTGGGAAAAAGACAGTTTAATGAGACAAAATGGAAGAGAATAGTAGTAATGATAATAATAAATGCCAACAACAATAATAATAGTAATAATGAAACTAATAATAATAGTAATAATGAAACTAATAATAATAGTAATAATGATAAAAGAACATACAAACCAAGCGATGCACAGCACAGTTGCTCACCACCCGAGGCCAATTCAGCCAGTTCTTGAGCTGAACTCTCTCCCCGTCCACCCCCGGTTCCGTACGGCGCCTGACGCCGCATGCTGTGGAACATCCCTGCGGGCAGTCGGGGTCGGCTGCCCTGGCCGTGTCCCCTCCCAGCTCCTTGGTCACCCCCCGCCTCCTCCTTGGCAGGGCAGCGTGAGACGCTGAGAAGTCCTCGAGTGCTGGGCAAGAACTGCAGTGTTGGTGTGTTACCAGCATCATCCTCATCCTAAACCCAAACCACTGCACTGTACCAGGAAGAAAATTAACTCTGTCCCTACCGAGACCTGGACAGCATCATAGAGAAAAGTTGTTTCACTCCTCCCTTGAAAGAGGGGTTAACTTTATTAACCCCTATTAGGTATCTCAGAGCAATCTGAAAGGAAAAGATCAGATGGGGAGCCTGAAACCTGGCTGTGTTAAATCAGTGAGTGTTGGTTTGTACCATTGTGTGTGTTGGGAGCTGCTTGCCCTTTGACTTCGGCCAGCAGCGCCCCAGATTCCAAGAGCAGGACGCTTGCACTAACTTTATTTGATTTCCAATCCAACTCCTTTAGGTCAGTTAAGCCAGAAGCATGAAGCACACACAGGTGGGAGTGCCCGGTCGCCTGTGGCGAGAGGTAAGGCTGGAACAGACCCTGGGGTGCTGTGCTCTTGGAGTTTATCTTCTCTGCCCACGGGCTGAGCACGGCCATGTATTGGCCACAGCACTGTCAAGGTGTGGGGAAGCCACTGCAACTTCAGGTTTGATTTTTTCTGTTCTTGGTGCTTTCCAGATGAACCCTTCCCCATTTCAGAAATTAACGGAGTTTCAGAAAAGCCTTGTCAGCCCTGACTTTGCTAACGAACTCACTCATTTTAGTTTCTCTCGCCAAGGGGCTTTCCCACCCATGCTGCAAAATCCCTGTTTCTTGTGTTTTACTGTGGTTGCCTCACTGGTAGGGAGAGGAGGTTGGTTTGACTTCAAAAGGAAGAGCAGAAAGACTACTCAGGAGTTGATCCAGCAGAAACGATTGCAGAGCTGTCAGAGCTTAAAAGAATGGACAGTAGTAGTTCTAGGGCTTTCTTCAGGGGAGAATTTGGGACTGAGGCCTTCCTCCTCCGTGCAGATCATGAAAGGAAGGATTTGTTTTCAAGGTCCCTCCTCTTCCCCTGGCAGTCTGCAGTGGCATCTGTCACCCAGATATCTGTCGGACGCCTTTGATGCGATGTGGAAATACTGAAGGTGTGTGCCACCACTGAGCGACGTCCCTGGGTTCTCATGTGACAGCTGCTGGAAGACCTGCAGGCTGCTAAATTCTGAGTTGCTCCCTCAGTCACCAGATACTGAGTTTCCAGAAAATGAAGCACCAGCCCAGGTCCTCCCTGTGTGAAGAGTCTCACAGCAGAGAGGGAAGGGAGGGTGTGATCCAGCATCCGCCTTGGTGAGAGGATAAATGGTGGAGGTAGCAGCAAAGGGAATCCAGACTGTCGCAGAAAGCTGCCATCAGTTTGCTGTGGCCTCCTGGTGTCTGTGCTGGGCAAGGAAGCCGTGTCTTCTGCAGAAACCTTGTGTTCTGCAGGTTGCAGCACAGAGGAGTCACTGGGCCAGGACCCTGGGAGTGCAGAGAGCAAAGTGCAGGCTTTGTGTCCCGTGGAGGGGCTGGATTGCCCAGTGGTGAAAAATAGATGATGCTCTTCATTTTTTCCCTGCTGAGTGAATTTGGGGGCCGGCTAAGGCTCACACTCGCAGCGACAGAGGCTTCTTGCAGAGCTGTCTGGTTCTTGCTGAGGTTTGCCAGTTCCCTTAGTACCTTATACCTGGTGTGTTTGCATCTGCTGCTTGCATTCCCTGCTCCCGCCCGGCCACCGGCGGGCTTCTAGCACCGTGCTCCCTGTGCTGTGAGCACTCCTTGCTGGTGTTACCCATTTTAAAGCGTAGCTCCCAACCTCCCCTTTCCGGTTCCAACTGTTCGTTGGTCACAGAGACTCTTTTGCCTCTGCTTTTCACTCAGAGGCTCTGTCTGAGTCACAGCGCTGCAAGTATCGTATCTTGTGTGTCACATGCAGTTTTCAGGTCTTGAAGAGTGACCTTTCTGTTCTGCAGGCGGCTGCTGCCGCTTGCTGTGCTGCCTCAGTGAGTAGGCGGTCGATCTTGCCAGTTGCTGGTACAGTAGAAATTTGAAAACAGTGCAGAAAGTTACTGGGACCAGTTAAGAAAGGAAAGACTCGGACCTCTCCCGGCTTTGCCCATTCTCTCTGAGAGCGAACCCTAAAGGAACAGGAAATTAAGCAGCATAAATATCCCTGTGGGCTGTGTTCTTTGGAAATAGCTGTTCTCTGCACTGTTCCCCAGGGTAACAGAGCAGTTCCTGTGTTCAGAGCAAGGCCAGATGCATTGCTCGGCCTACAAAAAGGCTCACCGGTGGGATGGCTGTGGTCAGGGAAATGCAGGGCAGGCTTTCACAGCAGTAGATGTAGCTCCTTGACACAGCACTCCCTGGCCAGCTGAGCTCAGGGAGGCTGACCTGGCAGCTGGCCTCCCTCGCAGGGAAACTTTCTGTGGAGCTGAGATGTGTGTAGTCGTTGATATCTCTCTTTCAGGTCCATCACACAGGCTTATCCTGCTTTGGGTGGACTTCAATCCCGAGGAGGAGTGGAGAACAACTGAAAGAAATGGGGCTGTGGGCTTTGCTACAGCGTGTAGCTGGGATAGGTGGTACTGCTGTTTGCTTTATCTCTCTCAAATCTGACAGGCATCTTTCATTTCCTCTGTGCCCAGTGTAACCTTGCAGTGGTTGTGGTGTAAGCCTTTGATTAGGCTGTTTGTAGCACTTAGTGTGTGCTCCTCCGAACCCGACATTGCACATACCTCTTTTTTTTTTTTTCCCTTTTTGCCTTCCAGCGGCTGTGCTGCCAGCAGGGTCGGTTCTGAGGATGCTTTTTGGGCTGTTGTGATCGGTTTTTGCTAAGGTTCTGGCCCTGCTTAGCGCTGCGCTGCTAAGCAAGTGAGGGGACTGAGCAGAAGGATCTGAGCATCGTTTGCTAAACCTCACACACTGCTTGCAGACGTGCCCTTTAACATTCACATTGTTTCCTGCAAAGATTTTCAAAGCCAGGCTTCTACCAGCAGCATGTACCTCCCTAGTTCTGATGTCTCAGCTGGTGTTGGCTGAGAACGGTAAGATTTGGATGTTAACAGCGCTGTGAAGTGCAAAGTTGTGTTCCAATATTAGATAAACGTTGAATCTTGTAGCTGATCGTGTGTCCCAGGGAGGAGGAAGGACCTGCTTGACTTCTCTGCAGAAATGCTGAAGTGGATAGAAGAGGGAAGTAGCAGATCACACTGTGGCAGGCAGGATTGGTGTTGCCCCCTAGGAAAAGCCGTATAAATAAACTGAAGTGTTGGCATGAATTGCCTGGGGAAGTTCAGGGATCTCCATTGCCAAAGGTCTTTAAACCTCAGGTCAGTCCTGAGAGCTGTAGCCTGTTTGGAGTGGGACAAGAGCCTCATGAGGACCAGCCCAAGCTGTCTTTCTGTAGCTAGATGCACCTCTGCCTTTACTTCAACGCTTGTAAAAGCAGTTCTGTAAATTCAGCCTGCATTTGCAAATAGTTTCATCTCTGCAGTTTTGCCTCTTCAGCTCCCCAAATGCATTGCTGGAGGGTCTTGCGCAGCTCTAATACGCTGCCATTCAAAAATGCTCTTTTGACATATTTCTGACTTCTCAATTTTCAGGATTTACTCGACGTCGCCATCACAGCGGCTCTGTGAATGCCAAGGACATTAAAAAGCAACGACTAGGTATGTAGATGTTCCAGATGCAGAGCGGTGGTGTGCTTTCCTCTGAGAAAGGACCTGTGTAACTCTGCAGAAACACCCAAGAAATGAACCTCCTGCACTGAGGGAAAGTTTTGTTTAGTAGCTGCAAAAACTCTTAATGCAACAGGTTATAAAACACAGACAACGGGACCTGGTGAGCAACGAGAAACATCCGTTTCCCTTTCAGAATTGGGTTAAATCTGAGGAGAGGGGGTGCAGATGGCAAAGGCTAAGGACTCCCTTAAAGTGCGATATGCTGGTAGAGCGTTCAGCTGTAGGTCATCCCTCAATTTAAAACCCGCTGCAGGCTCCACAGTTTCTCTAGCACATTAAAAACTCATATGATTTCCTCTCACCTTGAAGCTGAGACATAACTGCTGTGGCAGTGTGCCCAGGTGGCCAAGGGGGCCAGCAGCATCCTGGCTGGTATCAGGGGTGGGGTGGCCAGCAGGAGCAGGGCAGTGACCGTCCCCCTGCAC
>VWZZ01000730.1:388737-462834 GCA_013399095.1 Psophia crepitans | reverse complement strand
TTGGATTTGCAGTATTTATTTTTTGTGCATTTACGTATAATCCGCTGCCGTTGTGTTTTCTTTTGTTAAACACATTTTGGAATTTCTTACCCACCTCTGTTTTCGTTTTGCCTCTGCATTCGTTCCCTCCCTGCCCCGGCGGGAGCGGTGCCGGCCCCTCTCCTGCCGCCCGCTTTTCCTTCCCACTCCAGTTGCTGACCCCCACAGCGCTCGCACGGCGCTGCCCACACAACGCTCTCGCTGCTGACGGGGGCGATTCTGCAGTCCGGACCCGCAGCCCCGTCCTGCGGCGGTTGGGTACGCGCTGCCTGTTGTGCGCTCCCCCCTTTCCTTGGCTCCACGCCTGCCGTGCCGGGCTGGCCCCACACTCCGCCTTCCTGCCCCGTCCCCCCGGCCCTGGCTGCGCCCCCATCCTGTGACAGCAGCGGGATTTCGTGTAGTGCTGAACGTCACTCGACCTCGCCCGCAATGGCTCTGCCGCCGTGCCGGCTGCCTGCTCCCGGCCCTCCGGGTCAGCACAGCACCCCCTGCCCCCACTGCTGCCCCCACCCGCCGGCCCGAGCAGCCCAAACTGGATGAACAGCAGCCGCCGCGTTTCCTGCTGCACACAGCCATCGGTGCGAACCCTTCCTGAAACTGGAAAACACCCCAAAAACCACAGCACGCAACATCCCAAATGATAGTTCAGTATCACAATGTATTATTATGTGCAAAACTCACCATTTACAAACAGAAGCACAAACACATGCCCGGGGTTCCAGATACAAGGCAAACCGACAGAAACGCGACAGCTCTCTGCTTGTACAACACACGTGCTGCTCATGATGCTTTTGTAACCATCTGCCTTGTGTTTTGCTGCTCACACTAGACTTGGGGAGAGCTCCCCGTCCCTCCAAAGAAAGCAGCCCTAATTGACTTCGATCAGCTCCGCAGCATCAGCTCCCTTGGACACAGCTGTCGGACACACTTTGCTGATGTAGGACTGACTTTCACAGCTCACCTACTCAGTGACTTCGCACCACCAACTGCTACAACACGTTCTTCAGTCCAAGATACATTTTTATGTTGGTGACAGACCACACAAAATAGTGAGCATTCTCCTTTCCAATGTATTTAGTCCCCTGCTAAAACAAATGGTATCTGGGATAGGTGCCGTTAAATCCCTCTGCAAATCTACAATACTGCTTACATAAAAGTTCCCTACCAACCTCCTTTGCTTATTTTCTGCAGGCAGCCTGAACCAGCAGACTAACACATTTTAGTCCTAAATTCTGTTCTCTACATTCTTTCTCTGCCCCTTCTCTACATCCTTTTCTTTCCATTTCCTCTTCCTAACCCCTAGGTTCTGTCTACAACACACCTATATAAACACTAATCTAGGTAACAGTACATCAATAGTTCAGATAAAGGCACTGAAATCGCCAGTGCCAATGTTACGACCGTCTTACAGGTAACACAAGTTTCGTAGTAACTCTTCTGTAACAGGAAAAGACGAGAAACCACAGAGACTTTTAATGCAATACTCTAAAACCAGCAAGAGATTTATTCTCGTATATTAAATGTTAAAATCACATGCATAATTATAGAATACTTTATAGTTAAAAAAATATTTCAAAAACCAACCCTGACAGTTTACCTGCAACTGCTATAAAATTTCTATGATTTATATATATAAAAACACGGTGATTTTCTGTAATTAAAAAATTAGGAAAGGATGCAATCATCCATGTAATGAGTTAACTGATGCCCTGCATCGGACAGTCTTGTCAAACTCATGCTGGTAAAACTGAGCTCATACCAGCCAGTTTACTGAAATACTTGTCTAGCGTACATATATTTAAATCAAAATTACATTTGGCTAAAGGCCGAGTGTAAGAAAATAGATTTTTGCACACTACAGCAAAAGACCTGCAGAGGGCCACAGTATAATACGCTTCGAAAGAGGCTGCGGTACAAGAAATTCGGCCTCGTGGCTGTTCACTCAAACACGGTGCTGGAATATTCTGTGTAACTGGCTACACGCACAGTTCACCTGGGGTTCTGTAAGCAACGCTAGAAGTGTCTGAGTGTGTTTTACTAGGCAGCTATGGCTTAAGGCCTGTCTTAGCTCCTAAGGAAGGCAGCCAACAGAGATGCTTTCAACAGTTAACAAAAGGAACAGAAATTAAACGACGAGTTGCTGGTTTTAAGAAGCGGAGTCCTCGTTGTTTTGAAAAATGGCACCGTATGGATCACTGTTAATGCGCTTGTAGACAAAATGAAAGACCTGCGGTTGCGGACGGCTGTGCAACTCTGCCTTAATTTTCTGAGGGTAGGTATCCTCTGTCAGTTGCTGCCAGGTGTCATCAACAAAAAGAAACAGGCTGTATTCTTCTGGATTGTCCACTTTAAACTTTTCAGCACAAAGCTGACATACGTCTTCGGTAGTGATATATGGTCTTACTAGTAAGGTCTTTCCCGTACATCCACTGTTCACTTCCTGGAACGCAACACGAAGGTAGTTCTGTAGAATGAGAAAACACACGTCAGAAACTCAAAAACCCAAACCTCATTCTCTGAAAACTGAAGAGTCAGCAACAACCAGCAAGCCTCTCCACGCCCCAGTTGTGAAACACACACCAGTGACTCCTGTACGCTACGGCCACCTTGCGAATTGTGATGCTGGCGGCAAAACCGTGGCAAGCCTGCGGTGGGCATACCAGAAATTCATAGGCCGGCATCCTCCGTTCCTTGGCTTACACTCTAACCCTGCAATTAAGAGTGAACAGATACAGCCTTAAAGCCACATGGAAAACACCGGAGGTTTTCGTGGGACTTGTTTGGCCTTACTAGGAAACAAAACGCTGTGAGGCAAAACAAACATCTGAGGCAGCAGGCCCGAGAGATGACGCTGCCACTCGCTGCTGGGTCAGCTCCACTCGCTCTGTTAGTCAGAAGGAAAAAGAAACAAAAAAAGCCTCTGCCAGTGGCACACAAGGGTGCTGATCCGCAAGGTACTGCACAATAAACTGTTTGTACTCTTACGCTGTAGCATGCAAAATGTAATCCATCCTCACGTAGGACATTTTCAGGGCGTTAAACCGGTGGCAGTTTGGTGTCTGAGCCTGATGTAACCAAGTTCCTTGTGACAGCATTTGCTTTTTTTAAATAAGGCTTAGAGGGATGCAGCCAGAAAATTTACTCTGCAACATTAGAGTAAGTCCACACGATCTTCTGGCACAGGCTGGATCTTTTTTTTCCTCTCTGTTGAAATGAACATGTGCTCACAACTCTGATAACATGGATAAATTCCAAGTATGTCCTACAAGAAAATGCATTTCTACCTTTCAAAAAGCATTTAGAAAGTAAAATAAAAAGCCACACCCTCGGGGGAGGGGGGGAAACGGCACGATAGGACACAACCACCCACAAAAAACTTTCAGACACATGAACAAAGCAGCCTGCAGTTGCATGCTTTTCTAAAAAAATAATTAACCATAAATAAGGACTAAAATGCAGTAAAATTAAAGGAGGTGGAAAAAAGGACAGTGAGAAAGACCAGTTTGTTGACTGAGCTGGTACCTACATTTGCATGCTCAGTACAGAAAGCATGCTAAATCATAATGGTAAAAATTCACGTTTCATAAAAACAAGCTGTTAAAAGCTAAGACTGAAAGAATGTTCCTACGACTTCAGTTCCAAAGAGCACTGTTGTCTTTAATACATTAGTTTTTGATAGCTTGCAGACTGAAACACTGAAGCTTTGCAACGGCATTTAAACCCGGTCAGGACTAAACCTGACTGAACAGAACTAATCCATTTTTGTTACACAGCATAAAGAAACGATGAAAAAAACAACCCAGAAAACCCAGCCCTAGATAAGGCAAACCGCAGTACAGTTTGAACTTCTAACACAGTTAACACACAGAAGACCTGTGTTTTTAAATGCATGTGTCTTTAGACAGACAGGATTGCTTCAAGGAGAGGATGAAGTTCACACAAATGCCTGTAACTCATATACTAAGTATCAAAATTATTTATGCAGTATCAGACCGTTGTATTTAATCATCATCAAAATATGGGGGTTTCTGCTTTTTCATCCTTTCGAGGGAGGGAGAATGAAGGCCTTTCGAGGGCCCGAAGGCTGACAAGGCTGTGAGACTGCATCACAGAAATGTAGCAGTCACATCCTGCTTCAATGCGGAGAAGATGAGTTGAGCTGAAGGTGTGTTACACGCTGGTTGCAGGGAATCAGAATCACACAGAATCACAGAATATTAGAGGTTGGAAGGGACCTCAAAAGATCATCTAGTCCAACCCCCCTGCCAAGGCAGGACCACCTAGAGCACATCACACAGGAACATGTCCAGTCCAGAAGTTACTAGCTAGCTTTCAGGTGCCTCCTTTCAGGACTGCAGGATGTGGAGAACGAAAATGGAAAATTGGCATTCTGAGCAGGCAGCAAAATGCTTGAATTTGTGCCAAGCATAACCTCAAAGTGGTGTGATCTTACTGATTCAAGGTTCTCTTTTAAGAGAGACAACAGAAGCAGCACTGGACACACTCGGTGCCAGCTCTTCCCCAGCCCTGCTGCATCTTCCCACATCCAGCGTGGCACCCAGCTGTACAACTACCTTCGCTGAAGTTCCTTTGCTGAGGAAGAGAAGGTGAAACGGAATACAAGATCCTGCCGAACGAATCTTCTGTCATTTAGTCATCCAGGAGAAATACAAGGTGATGAATGTTCCTGTGAAATGTGTAGAGTTTTGCTAGAAAGAACAAAGGCTCAAGCTACACGATCTGGCACCTAACTAAGCAGTATGTAAAATGGATCCCAGTAAGATCGACTAGCTTTGTGCGCTGGCCATAATTTGCAGTTTCTGTTAATGAGTTCTCATTTTCCTGCAAGAGGCAAATTGTGGAAGACTGCTTCTTTTCCCAGCTCTTTCCTGTACGATGTTGCGTTGTAGTCGTTTGCATGGACACTAATAAAGCAGAAAGAGCCTCAACTGAAAGGTTTAGTCATCTCCTGATGACCCAACACCTTCATTTCTCAAACTCCCAACTATATCATATCTGATTGAGGGTTGCCATTAGCCTCTCTGGCAACTTTGTGCTGCGGTATGAACTGTAAACCACCAAACACAAAGGAGTAAATCCTTTTCACTTGATTCCAACATCCTCCTTGCTTCAGTCCACAAACTGATTCATCTGAACAGACAATCAACAGCATACTATAGGAAAGACACGCAGGCTCGGTTTTAAAAGATGACGTAATCCCGATTGTTTTGTTATTCTTCAGTTGAAGTTACTGCCCTGCTCTGAAAGGGCAGTAAGAAATGGAGGGGAGGAAAGAACACAAACAAACATGAAGACATCCATAGCATAGAACTCTACTCGTTGCTCAAACGTTAAAACTGCAGGCGGGCTTTTCTCCCACCTCTCCTCTCTATTACAGGCTATATGCGACCATTAGCTACGGGCAAGTTGTGCTGAATTATATCACTGCAAATTTGGATTTGTTCCACCTAACAGTAAAGCATACAAAGAAGCTGAATCTCAGATATGATTCAGTTTGTCCTTGTTTTGCATGACTTAAATAGAAGGGAGGGTGGAAAAGCTCCATGATTTAGTGTTTTCTTTAGACTGTCATAATCAAACTATTATGAAGTGCAAAGACTTCAAAACTGAAGCAAATTTGCCAGCCACATTTCAGCACTGCTTCCCTCCACTTACCTTGTGGCCCTGAGGGAATTGTTACGAATCATACCTCTCAAACAGCGATTTCCAACACAACAATCATCGCCTGTCTCTGCTTCAGCCCTAAGCTCTACCTGAAAATCATCAACTGAAGGTATTGTCCTGTTAGTTGTCCTCCTCTTGTGCCATTGCCGGAGAGTATCTCTGGCTTCTGAACTTAGCAGTCGGGCAGCTTGTTCTTCCTGGAAGTTCTTGATCAGTGAAAGTGCTCCATAAGCGCTTGTCAAGTAATAGCCTCCTGTGAAGGGCAGCAATGGAAGAACTTCTCAGAGCAGTCACAAACACCATGCTAGTTCCAGATGGTCACAGCCAGAAGTACAAACAGTTCAGTTTTTTAATGTATATATTTTTACATATACACACAAACACATATATGTATGAAAGTTCCTGTACTCTCTCTATTGTGAAAATATTTATACATGAAGAAAACCAGCTCATTGGACTGCAAAATAATGGACAGTGTATTCTCTGGTACTAAGAGATATGCAGTGGTTGCACGCACTCCGTAATATCAAGAGGTGCAAAAGTATCTAACTCTGGGTCCACTAGTACCGGGGATAGCCGGTTACTTAAGTAACTGGCATCACTCCTTCGTTCCTGAGTGGGTTTTTTACAAAGTTGGAACACAAGTTTTCTTCTAGATAATTTCCAAACAGTGATTTGTTTTCTTCCCAAGCTTCAAGTGCGGATGAAATAAACATAGCTGTTTAAGCAAAGTAGAAGACAATCTACCACTGTTCAGGAACTTAAAAGCAACCACCCTTTGTGGCAATAAAGCAATGACTGTGTGTGACTTGTACCCTGAAACATCCCAAAGAATTTGCTGTTGTTTTTAAAAGGAAGGCTGTGTCACCTTTTTAGCGTTCCCCATAACATCGAACTAGTTCGGGGGTGATGCGTACAGTCCCCCATACTTGACCTTTATTACACGAGTGGAGAACAAATTAAAGTCACGATAGAGTTGCCGATGTACAGAAGCAGCTACAGATCACAAAGGAAAAGGAGTCTCAACAGGAGGTAACAGTCCTCAACAACCAGGAGAGAAACAAAAGACATGCTGTTGTTTATTTTTCTCTCTCCTTTTTTTTTTTTCCTTTTTTTTTGGGGGGCGGAGGTAAAGTATTTGAGTGGGAGTGTGCAATTAAGAGGCAGCACAGTCTATTCATGGAGCCATTCAAAGATGCATTCTATGCTCAGAGTAGTATTTTCTGTATTACTGATAGCCTGCTCTCGGTCTTTAGCTTTGCAACAGATAACACACATGCAAGACCCATGAGACAAGCTGGACAAATCATTATATTTGAACTGCACAAGCCCATAGCACTAAACATTTTTTCCAGCACAGTATAGTTCAGCTGGTGCCAGAGACAGGACCAGCCAACAGATGGACTTCTTGAAGAACAACACGACCTAGTAGTCCAGTAAACGTTTCTGGCTTTCAAGCATGTTAATGATCTCCAGCTTCACTTCTCAAGTGTACTCCGTGCTGAGATTCCTCAACTATGCACTAGGGGATGCTCTCTACAGAAAGCAGGGAACACTCCAGTGCCAAACCGGAGGAATCCTGGCGTGGTTCCCTCACGCACACCAGTGTGTAAGAGGATACGGCAAATTCAGCAAGCCAGGAGATAACAGGAATGGGAAACAGACACATATACTTAAACTCACAGCTGAGCTTGGTCACAAGAACCTTCACACTTCCTTGTAAACTGGTAAATTCTGGGGCCTACCAAGGACTTGCAGAATACCTTAAAGACAATACCGTAGAAACAGAGAGGAGAGAGATTTCCTTGCAAACTTCAGCCATCATTTGAGAATACCTTAATAAATATATTCCTAGGGCTCATAAAAATACTTTGTGAGAAGCGAGTATTGGAAAGAAATGAGTATCATTAAAGGGGAGCAATACTCTAAAAAGCACGTCGCCCCCCAGAGGGGCAAAGAATTCCCCCAGACGTTTTCACAAAGCACTTAGCCCAGGCTTCATTACATGGCCCTGTAAACACTCTTGGGATGCTTTCAGGCACAGAAGGATAACCACAATTGGCACCTGCGCTGTGTATGCTTGCTAAGTCACGATGGCTCTGCCTCCTTGCTTGAAAACAAGGTATTCCCTCATCAGGTAGATTCCCAGGTCACAAAGGCCAGTACTCTGCAAGTTTAACCAGCTTTCTTTTACTTTACAGTGCAAATAATTATGGATTCTCTGGTTGCTGTACCAAGATTGCTGACTTTAGAACTGCCCTTAAAAGGATTTCTACTCAAACAGGGTTAACAGCAACTGCACTACAAGAAAGAATCCCCCTTCCCTAGTCCTTCTCTCAATTCTAATAAAAATAAATAAATAGATTACCTTCTCCATGCAGCAAAGATGGATCCAGCAATTCCATCATGTATTCAATTTCAGTATCCAGCTCCAGCATATCACACTGGGCTAGTACATATGTCAACACAGGCAAGAAGTCATCAGCTCCATACAGCCTCCCTGGGTCGAAGGGAACACAGACAGTGATAGATAAACCACACCTTTTTACCAGTTTCAGCATTTGAAAGGAAAGCATTATTTTGCTGCCTTCACTGACCAGTACATCTGTATTACTCTAGAGCCTTCTGTTACCAATGTGCAGCAAAGAGAAGGCCATCTGACACTCACTGGATGGGACACCAACACCAACTTTGTCCTGTACTTCTAGTGGACACAAATGTCATGATGCACACCTTGAGACATGCACGGGAATTTAAAGACTGGGCTCATCTTGGCATCAGCTCAACTGGTGAGCTCGCAAAAAGTTGCCATGCTAGCCTGGCCTGACCTCCACCTGCACTTCTATTACTGGCTAAGAGATGATGAATAGGCATTTTCTTTATAGGTGCAGCGATGACGTCCACTTTCTGGAAGGATCCAGCCACAAATACCAGTTTCTGAGCCTGAATCCCAGCAGAGAAGCCTGAATATAAAAGCCTATTAGATTTGGCATGAAAACTCAGCTCATTACCTTGACAGATCGTAATTAAAGACACCAGCCAGCAAAGCCTCGTATCCTTCCCAAGTAGCCAGCAAAGCGTCCCTGGCAATAATGCTTTGCAGCTAAACGCACAGAGACTACGCTATACCTAGGTCTGTCTGTGCTCCTATCACTTCTATCGCATTTAAACTTTGTGTTTAGAAAATGCTATGTGGCCAAATCTCTGGGTCTGGCCAAATCGTGCCCATTGCAGAACTGGTGTGATGGCCATTTAAAACCACCAAGAGCAGGAGCCAGCTTAAACTTGGGCAAAACACCAGGTGACTGAAGGCCTGATACCTAAAGTTACACCAGGTAAGGAATACCCTCCACATTTTACACTGTTATTTGGCTGAGAGTGCATGACGAAGCAGATACTCAAACAGCTGCTGGCTCAGTGCCACAGTTCACAAACTTCACACGACAAAACAAGACAACCCAAGGAGCATTTGCCACACCTTAGCCCAAGCCCCTAAGTGCCAGTTAATCGGCAGCACCCTCTCAGTATCTTTCTTCCGCACGTTGGAAATACTTTAGTCAGTGTGATAACACAGCACGGAGAAAGGAGTTTACAGCACTTCAGGTCAAGAGTCCTATATCCATTTTAAAATGCAGGATTTTGCACAGAAATAGTAAGCTGGGCAGGAGTTCAGGCTTAAGTCTTGCAAAAGTGTCTGAGGGTCTTTAACAGCCACAAGGTCTCACAGTTCATCTCAAATCTCAAAAGAAAGTAGCATCTTGATCAGCACTGGACCCAGCTACACATTCAACGCTCACTTAGGAAGAAAACTGCCAACCACCTGCAGCACCTTGTATGTGCTTGTGGGGGACGGGACAGAAATCCCCCACCACCGCCAGCATTGCTTCACCTTAGCTCGTGACCTACCACAGCAGTGTGTGATAAGGTATCGGGCAACAGAGCTGCACCTATGAATTCATGCCATCCAGCACAGCATTTCAATTGGGCCACTGACCACTCAGCAGGTCTTAACTGGTTTGTAGTTGCACTTCATTATCTAGGCTTCAAGGTCACTTTTGGAGTCTTGCTACAATGTAGAAATAGATGTTATTTCTGTTCCAACAACACCAAAGAAAGTATCTAAATGACAACATTCAGCGGCCCAGCAAGCCAAAAATACTGCATCAGGGGCTGCCTTCCTTCACTCTTTTAACGCAGAGCCCTTGCAGTTGTTATATTGCATAGAGACTATTGAATTATTATAGCTCCATACAGGGTGTTACCTCTACTACAATTTTCAGAAAAATACTCATTTAGAACCAGTGTCAAATTCAAGGCTTACAGGACAGCCTTTCTGACAGCTAACTCCAAAAGCCTACAGTTACGCAAAGCTGAGGTTCTGTCAAGCTGCTTTGCAACTCTGCTTCACACATGTGCTTCCAGAGGCATCAGAGACACCAGAAAAGCAGTGGAGAGAAAGAATCCCTCCCAAAAGGGCAAGGAGATGCTATGAGAGCTCCAGCAGCAGGAGACATCTGCAGAATCAAGTGGTCTAAGTTCCTCCACCAAAAGACACCCCCAGGCTTGGAATATCAGTGAACTTGAACCACGAGAAGCACCATACCTGAGTTGTTCTCCATAACAGTGTAAATCAATTTGCAAACTCTCAGCAGCAGCATGACTTTCTTTTCAGGTGAATACATTTTCTGCATGGTCATAAACTTGACTTTAATTTTTTCAACGTCCACAAAATCTGGTGTTGGAACAAACACGCCCAGTTCCTGAGGATTCCTCTGCCGCACCAACTGCAGGTTTTCTTTTAGCTGTTTCCAGGAACCATCCGCAGTATGAAACTCTTTCAACATCGCTTCAATGTGGCCCTTCAATGGCTTCAGAATGCACTTATGCATGGCCTTCTCCAGGACAACATCTGCAATGGGAAAACACAAGTCCAGCTGACTTCCTCCTCTAGACCACAGCCAGTATTAACATAACCATTGCCAAAAGAGACACTGCAGAGCAAAACCTACTTGCTAAGGCCGACTTATTATACAAGCTGAGTTTTCAGATGTTTAACAAGAAAACAAAAGGCAGAGCAGAATCGTATTCCATTTTCATTTATGACAATGTGGTAAATGAAACAAAACAAAACAAAACCAAACCCACAAAGACAGATTACAGACTGTCACCAAAACATAAAAAAGGCCAAAAAAAAAAAAAAAAAAGAAGCTGTGACTCCAGTTAAATTTTTTGTTGGCCAGAAGCCTCTAGGTTTTATTTTACTTTGAGCTTAGACTTTACCTCTCAAACTTCAAGTAAAACAGTCAAAACGGTAACTTTTGCCTGCTTTGGCAGGGAAGTCCATCCTGTCTGCATAGTTTCCATCAAAAGCTATAACTCAACCCAAGTCTCCTAAAACTTGGCTCAACTTTGTCACAATCTTTATGAAGTTGGACGGATGACGGGCTTTGAACTATAAATGAAAACCAAGCTGTATTCGTCCAGCTTCGGATTTCATCATGCAAACTTATATACAGCTTTGTCATCATGTTTGAAGTTCTTTGTTTGGCAATGATGCGCACGTGGCACAGTAACCACTAAGGGTTTGGTTTTTTTAATTCTTGTTCTACTCAAGTTTTTCTTTAAGTATGGACCACATCAACAGAGAAAGCTCTTTGCTAAACATTTTTTCTGCAAACCTTTACTTTACAAGCTCATTTTCTCGCCCACTCAGTGTCCCTATGGCAACATAGCTTACATTAATTATTTGTACTATAGCGAGCTCCCACAAGCACAAAAGAAACTGGGGACCCTTCAGCCCAGCCGCTGCACCAACACCCTGACGGTGGGGCAGGACCAGAACCGACAGTAGGCAGATGTACTCAGGGAGCACAGAAAGAGGAGAGACCGTGTCACTGCTAGCTCACACATTTATATGAGACAGCAGTGGACATTCCTGGTACCAGTGGTGACTCATTAAAATTTCATTAAGCCTCATGCCTCTTCCAGGTTCTTAGCCTGTTCTTGCCTATTTTTCTTATTCCACAGCCCCTTTCTTTCTTCACAGCCCCCCACTTTTTTTTTTTTTTTGAAATTGCAGACTATTTCTAAGGCTTAGGATTTACACACACTCTCTCCAAACAAGCATTATCCTACTTCTGTTTTCTTGCTTTTCCTTTATGCTTTCATTTATTTTATCCTTATGTTCAGCCATTTTTGCTTTTGAGTCTTCATACCTCTCTTTGCCACGCAAACACACCCTTCACGCACTCCTCTTACGTTGTCATTGCTTCACATGTAGTATTTATTCTGTGTTTGTCTGGCATGCAATTCCCAAACATCCCACTCTACTAGGAATAGAATAGGAGCTCCCATCCCTCCTATCCCAATTCTGCTGGGGCTTCTGTAGCATCTCTTGCTATCTTCCCCTCCCAAGACCCTGACAGAGGTGGTAAAGCCATGCCTGCTTCATTCCCAGATGCTTTAAATGCATCTGGGTGCTCTCTCACAACAGACACTGCAAAAGCTGCTTAAAGGGAAAAAGAGTGAATGTGAGGAGCAGCATTTACCCTCTGATTTTCCAGATTTGCCTATGGCGACCAGTAAAGGCATAATCCGTCTGACACATGTTCTCGATGGCCTGTCACACAGCGTGAAGGGTGGATCCAGCTCCGTGCTGACCAGAGCCACCAATTATACATAACAAGTGGCAATACTTCAAACGACCGATGCTTACCTGTTGCACTTGGTAGGGCGACACAATCACCACTGATAGCACTACCACACCCAGTCAGGGAAACAGAAGCATCCTCCTCCTGAGCAGTGACAGAAACTGCCTCTCCCTGCCATCAAAGCCATCCTTGGGGCTCATGGGGCAGAAGTATTTTTCCACCAAGAAAAATGCACAAGTCTCACCCATGGGTATGTTAACTAGCTAAATTTCTAGAGAGTACATGCACATAGTTCCTTGCTAACTTCAACTGTTGATGATTTTTCTTTTTTCTTTGACAATTCAGCTTACCTTATTTCTACTGCCTGTCCAGTTTTTTAAATAGCAAAACCACCAACTGCTTTGCTTCAAAGCGGAACACCTCTGCAGTTTGCATTCCAACCGCCTCATCTCATTTAAGTCAAAATTAAAGCAATTGGTGCTGCCAAACATTACGTTAAGCAAGAACTCTCTGTCCCCATGAAATTTTAACTCCCACAGGCTCTCACTGGAAGCTCTGCACATTAATAGTTAGCGTCAGCCATCCTTCATCTCAATACAGCAGGGTCACCACTACATTGGGTCATGGGAGGCTCAATAAATTGTCAAGAATTCAGCGTGGATCCTCAGAGCCCTTGGTCTGATACCGAGGGAGCACCTAGCCTGGGATGGGAGCTCAGAAAGCTCAGTACACTTCCATGACTGATCGATCCCCTCTAGACTCCAGGCTGGAGCGGGCTGAGCTGCTGCCTGCAGCACTGGTACGGAGCGAGCTGCAGAAGCAGTCCCTCCCCAGAGGCTACGGGAACTGGATGCTGCTGGGAGGAAAAATTCCTCTGCAGAGCCCCAGTCCTTACTTAGGACCAGGCTTGTTATCTGTAAGTGAGAAGTGAAAGCCGTAAGTCTTCTGTCCTCCACCTTTAGTCAGTCAGTGCCACTCCCACAGCAGATGAATCACGCAGATTTTTACAGCTATGCAAGATGGCGAGGAGGCATTCTTTCATATTTGCAATTCGTCACAGGCTCCAAAAGCAGCGCCTGGAAATTGCTTTGAAATCTACTCTATCCCATTCCACAATTTCTCCCAGAACTTAAAGCAGCACAGAGGAAGGGAGAGCAGATAAGTCAAGCGGCTGTCCTCAAAGTTCTGCACAGGGTCCAAGTACTTATTGCTGAAGGCTGTTTCTAATGGTCTCTGTGCCGCTAATGCAATCAGGTAAATAAAAATACGAGGGGATATTTAGTAAAGCATCCTTCAGTGCTGTTCAGTGACTATATTACAGCTAACAGGAGACACATGAAATAAAAGACTTACAGCAGTGATTCCAGAGAGGTACTAACTGAGAGAAACTGTCATTTTAATGCAGCATGTTTGCACAGAACTAGCCAACAAACAAGTAAGTGACAAGATAGGACAGTGTGCCTAAGGTTTTTGTTGTTTTCAAACACAAACCAAAACACAGCAAACCAAACAAACCGAAAACAACACACAATCTTTTCTTCTCCCTTATGAATTTTTGCCACAGAGATAAGAACCAAAGAGTTCTGCCATCAAATTAAAAAGTGGCAAATTCTAGCAAGCCGACGAGGCCAATGGCACAACAAGATTGATAAGGACCAGACTTTTTTTAACGGTCAACAATAATACCCGTATGTGTCCTAATTAATATAAGACTTACCTAAGTATTTGTATTATTATTATAGCTTGGAGGGACAGCATTTCTTATGATGTGGGTGTCTCAACCAATATTCAGTGTCACGAGACACCTATAAAGCATGTTTAGGATCAGACCATCCAACTATTCAGCCCTTCTTCTGAACTAAGGTTACTGGCCCCTTCCAGAAAACGGTGTTTCTGGACAAGATGCCACAAAACTAATCCCAGCCAGCAGCCGTTTTCACTGTTTAACTTCTAATGGCCGCAAAAAAGTATAGGAAGGTCTCCCAGGCAAATCAGCTTCTAAGCTGTGAATCGAGGACCGATCCTTTGCGTTAGCATCTCTATGTATTTCTCACATCCAAATCGGCAACAATAATTCCTGTTTACTTCAGCATCTGTGAAGTGTTTTCAAGTATCCTCCCAGGATGCTTAATACTCCAAAACCAAAACAGACATTCTTCAGAGATATTTTTTTTTTGTCCCTAAGTTGAATATCATTTGAGCAGAGTGCCATGTAACGTTCCTGAAATGATACTTATAATTAGCCTCTAGCCTCAAAATGGGAACTGGAAATGCTTTGATAAATAATTGTGAAGGCCAGCCAGCTAGTTTCGTTGTGACTTGTGGAAACACATCTGTATCCTGTGCTGACATGCTATTTTGTTTTGCTGCAAACCACACAAGTCTGCATCTAGAGAGGACAACATATTAGTCATCGCCAGTGTCCTTACACAGCCTCTTTACAACCCTCGCTCACTGAAATCGCGGGTGCGCTCTCACCTTTTCCAGGCTGTCAGTTTACCTGATACCAACTGTTGCTGCTCCACAGAGATTACCTGTCAGGTTCCAGTCCCAGATTTACACACAAGCCCTCTCCATCATCTACAATGGCCAAACCAGTCATCCATAAAAGAAGGGCTCAATAAGAGACCGAGCAAGCCTGAGAGCCATCACAAAAAGCCCGCGTCCTGCACAAGTAACATTGCTTGGGAGGCTGAAAGCAGCAGGTTGCTTTGGAACATCCCGGCACGCACATGCAGGACACCTGACCACACTGCTCTTGCCTTGTTTTGGATTTTCCTATTATCTTGCATGTTCATAAACTGGCATGACTGATATAGAGCTGTTTTAAGACAGCTCACGTCAGGATGGCCAAGCGTCCCGTTCTCGGTGGATGTCTACAGTGACACACGCCTAGTCCACAGTGCAGACAAGGTTGTCTCTTCTGAAAAAGCAAGACTGGAACGGAAGACCTCACATGACCCACAATCCTGCACAACCCTGAAAACAGAGGTAGGGCTGAGGTGGACAGTGGATAGGTAGCAGTGGCAGAAGCTGACCAACTAGCGAAGAAAGGTCTCTAGGGTAAAACTCCCCTCATTTGACCTACATAAAGCACACCAATGAATCACAGGGCTATCTGTGCTAGGTTTGTTTTGCTTTAATCAGCTGTGGGTTAATTAAAACTCATACTACATCTGTGTGGTAAACACATGTCTTCTCTTAAAGAATCAGTAATAAAGGAGCAGGGAATAAGTCACAAAGCAAATCAAAGGGATGGTCGGGAAAGCGAGAACCAAATCCTCTGCTCAGCGCTTCTACCACTGCTTCTTACTTGCCCTATGCCCCCCATTCCCACAGCAAAAGGAGGAGCACTGGGGGACACTTTGGTCAGCCTCAACCCAACACGGAAAGATACTAGGATGGGTGATGGGCCACCAAAACAAATTTACAAGCACCTAACAAGTACCACAATGCTAAAACACAGCCAACATGAGTTCTTCCAGAAGAAATAGCAGCATACCATTCTAATTCCTTTAGGAGGGTAACTGGATCAGTGAGAAGGCAGTGTGGGTGGCCTATATCCTAACCTTTTTAAGACCCGTAACCCTATTCCATGCAATCTGCCTACAGGCAAACAAGGGAAATATTGTCTTGCCATAATTGCCATAAGGTGGGAGCATGAACAGACGCATAAAATACAGCATTGAGAGCGCAATGATCAATGCTTGACTACCAAACAAGACAGATATTTGAAGAGAGGTACTATGAGGTCATCAGCCCTGGGCTTTAGTCTAGTATTTTCATTAAAAATTGGAATGATAAAGCAAAGAGTTCACATTAAAAAAAAATCCACATGTAATGTCATGGTGAGGGTGGGAGACAGGCATCACCAGTTCTTTGGAGATCAGGCTTAGAGTTATCTCCATAAGTGGGAAACAGACCTAAAGCTAACGTGATAAAATCTCATAAGAACAGAAGTAAAACAATGCCTCTCAGCAAGAGGAATACAAAGGCAAAAGTGACGCTCAGAGAAGCCTTCCTCAGAGCGGCTGGCACACTGACTTCCACAGGGAACAGACTACGCTCCTCCATGCATCCTCCAGCTCCGTCTGCCTGTGACTCCTCCATACAGACCAACGTCCCTGTGGCAAGGCATGTCCTGCCAGCAAAGGGCCAGCATGTTCTCTCCGAGCCTCTTTTAACACTGAACATCTAAAAATCCATTACAGATTAGCAGTATTGTTTAGGCACCTTCCCACATGATCAGGTGATGCCCTTTGCCAAATTACTTAAATCGGTCATTTCCTGGGCTAGGCCCAGATTTGGGCATTGAGACTGAAGTTGTTCAGATGTTAGATGCTGCCTGGTGATGACCTGGCAAAGCAACGACAGTCAACTCCTGGCTGTTCGCAGATAGGAAAAGAAGAAACACAAACCAAAACTCCTGAACATTTGCTGTTCAAGCAGCTGTGGACTGTCAGAGTCTCCTCTCAACAGTCCAGGTCTTTATTCTGTCGATACATATTCGGGTATGGAAGACTTAAAAAAATATTTTGCACCTTAAACAATTAAAAGCCACGTGCCTTAGTCTTGATTCTGGCCCAACACTGGGAATCCCATTGTTTCAGGAAGGGTTAACAGCCTACAGTGCTAATATTAGGAGGCACCTGTCAGGAATAGTTAGAAACTTATGGGGAGCCACTGAGGGAACTGGGGCTCTTTAGCCTGGAGAAGAGGAGGCTGAGGGGAGACCTGATCGCTCTCTATAACTACTTGAAAGGAGGTTGCAGTGAGGAGGGTGTCGGTCTCTTCTCCCAAGTGGCTAGCGACAGGACAAGAGGGAATGGCCTCAAGTTGTGTCAGGGCAGGTTCAGATTGAATAGTAGGAAGAACTTCTTCACAGAAAGAGTAGTGAGGCATTGGAACAGGCTCCCCAGAGAGGTGGTTGAGTCGTCGTCCCTGGACATCTTCAAAAAACACATAGATACGGCGGTCCAGGACATGGTTTAGTTGGCACGGTGGTGTTAGGTTGACAGTTGGACTTGATGATCTCAGAGGTCCTTTCCGACCTTAGTGATTCTATGATTCTAAACACTGATGCAGGTTCTCCCGATGATTTGGCAGAAGTTAAGCAATTTGATATGCCCCCTGTTTGGGAAACCTTAAAGATCACTCACGGGAGTCTTTTGCTTGCAAAAGTCTAGGAAGTTCGTGATGCAGTTCTACAAGAAAAGCTACACAATCACAAAGATCGTTACACAGAGACGGGAGAAAGGCCCAAACACCAAGGGCTTCACTGCGCCTTGGGGAAGGGTGGGGGTCTGTGCGTGCTGCTCCAGCATGTATTGAAATTCAGAAGACATCGGCAGGATAAGGCAAAGTCTGGCTGCCCCAGAACAGGCGACCGCAGCTGTGTTAGGTGGCAGAGGGAGAAAGGCGAGGACTGGCTCCAGCTCCTCTCCAAGGGCAGGGCTGGCCCTGGGAGCAGAGAGGCCTCAACATTTTCTGCTACACCCTCCCTCCCTGCCCCGCTGGCACGAGCGGCGGGCTCCGAGTCACCGGGCGAAGCCACTGTTACACAAGCGTGCCTGGTGCCTCTTCCTGCAAGTCCCCGGCACGGCACGGCCGCTGCGGCCCGCTCCAGCTCGGCAGTCACTGGGTCCGACCAGAGCCTCCGAGTTCCGACACCAGCGCGCCACTGCCGTGGGACAGTGCAGCACTTCCCCGCAGCACACATCCAGCCCTAGGCTGACAGGTTGAAAGGAAAAGCCTGCACCACCAAAATGTAAACTGACAGGAAAGGATAAATGCCTACTCACAGAGTTAAAATGCGGGCTGCAATTCCCTGACTGAAATAGTCAAGCAAAACCGCGGATAACAGGCAGGGCTACATCCTCAGAAGTTCTCCATAGGGATGACTAAATTTTGCTGTCACATAGTTATCTGCTTAGATCAGCAACATCTGATGTTCCTGCATCCACTGTGGTTGTTTGCAGGCTCGAGCTATAGGCAGTAGATGATTCAAAAGCAAGTTCTTCCTTTGTTTAAGCTATCCTGCTTTATAAATTAATCGCATTTAATGAAAGCCAGACTTTCTGTCACCGAAGAAAAGCAATGTAGTTTAATTATTACATTTCACAGCCTATGCCACTCCAAACTCTTGAAACATTTAAAAGCAGACAGCATTTTGCCAGTCTTCAGAGACCCACAATGCGATTTAACTGCACCCTTACAATGAAAAGTACAAGTCAAACCAAGCTTTCACAAAATAAGCAAACCAGATCTGTACATCTTTGTGAAATATGGAGTACTCTACAGCAACCCAGGCAAAAATGAGCCTGCACCACCGCTCAATTTGCCATTTTGTCTTCCTCATAACACCCACATAATACTCTTTATTATTCTAGTGAGAACACTACACGTCTTTAAGAGAGTCTCAGTTTCAAGGACACTCTTCGATATTTGCTTTAGCAGTGCTTGTTGCTTTTGCTTGACTTTCTGCAAATGGAAGTTGAGTTTAGGTGAGAATACCTCCTCTTGTTCAAGGACAGCCAGAAATGTCAACATAAAATCACCCTCTAGTCCCAAAGAACGAACTAGCTGCCAATTTTGCATCCAGCCAACTGTTGGGACACTAGGGTCGGGGAGAAAAACAAGCAAATTAGGACTGAAGTGAGCTCACAAGGAAAGTATTTTACCCTGAGGGATGTTTACCTCCTAAATGCGGCTTATAGGCTCTTTTACAAATACTGTCCAGACTCAGCAAGATAGAGGAGCAGTGAGATTTTATGCAGCAACAGTGATTTCACTTTTGTGTATACACAAGCCTCTCTCTGTTGTTAAAAGATGTATTCAAACATATAGCTCATCTGCAACCATTTATAAACATGTACATGTAACAGAGAAGTATAGAAAACCTGAGATAAGCGGCCCTTTCTCTCTCTTTTATATAAGAGTTTTTTTAAAAAAAAATGTGTACATCTTTTCATTTAGCTTCAAGTGTAGGGACAGTGCAGCTTTGCTAGGAGTGAATGAGAAAATTTGGAAGAATGAGATTTATTTCTCAAGTAAGTTGCTATGAAATGTCTCTCTGCTCTTAACTGTCACTGGTTTCGAATACATTCTAGTTTTATGGCTACAATCCACATGGTTAAAATTGGCACAGTTTTGGTCCAAGCATCAAGAACTATTTCAGCCCGATTCAGTTACCAGTACAGCACCAACATCCCACCCCACCACCGCCCCCCCACGCCTTCCTCCCCCAAACCAAGAAGTAATAATCCCAGGCAACACTGCAGCTANTGGATGATTAGGGGCGGGGGGGTGCACGGGGTTGTTTTGTTTTAAGACTCAATGGCTCAAACTCTGCGAGCAAAGTCGACCCCACCTTTCCAAACTGGCAGAAGGACTACCACTATAAACACAGATTACACATTTTTGCCTTCCCCCAAAACACAGGAGAATGTTTCTTACCTATTTGGTCCTCAGGAATCAACGATTCGATCGGGGGATCAAGTTCAGAGCTTTGGGACAAATAGTTTTTGACTTGGGTCATGAACTGCCGAATTGTTTGCAGCATATCTGTGCTCGAAACATGGCACTCCTTGTTTTCCTGGAGAAAGCTGACATAGTCCTGCACCAGGCATCCAAAATAAGTGCGTTTATCCTGGGACATCTCTGCAATTTTCTTAATCATCCTCTTTTCAGGGGTCATGAAGGAACTGAAAACTCCACTGACTTTCCGTAGCTGAGATTTCACAATCTTGGGGAGAACAAACGAACTGTTTCTTTTCTTCTTGGGCTTCAAAGGGGGTGCCATGCTCTCTTGGTCGCTTTCCCCCTCAAAATCCTCAAGGCTGCTGTTCGTGTCCCCCTCATAGCCAAACAGCGGCATGCTCCGATCGAAGTCCAGCGAGTCGGACGAGGAGGTGGAAATGCTCATGTCGCTCAGTCTCTGCCTGCCTCCATTCCACGGTATGTGTGACTCAGAGCTGGCAGCTACCGTCTTTTTGGCAGCCGCTGGAGCCGGCTCGGGCAGGGTTTCACCTGGAACGCCAGCAGCTGGCACACGCACGGAGCTGCAGCCAGGCCGAATTACCGCTGCGCTCTTTGAGCCACCTTCTGCCTCCGAGCAAGCAGCCTGCTTCTTCAGCCGCGGAGGCGGAATAGGGGCTGGTTTATTCTGCAGCAAATCCGAGCCTCTCTCTTTCTTATGGTTGACTGTTTCTGGCATGCTCGCCTGCTTTATAGTCCTGGAAAGCTGTGGACTCGTGAGGATGCTATTAATAGAAGGAGGTGGCGGCCGGGGTGGGGGGGAGCGAGGCCTTGCTGTGCCATTCACATCTTGAGTTCTTGGGCTCTGCCTTTTCAGACTTCCACTGACATCCTGGCTGTGCACTTTTAAGAAGAGGGGATTAATGAAACACAGCGCTCCGTTGGTCTGGCTGCACTCCAGCTCCGAAGGCGTTCTGGTTCGTATAGAATGCACTCCATTTATAAGGCAGAGCTGACGCGAGTCTTTACAGGCACTGTCAAGAGGCACAGGCCTACGGGGAGGTGAAGGATCCGGGGGGTTGCTGTTAGCCAGGGAGCTCCAAAAGTCTGAAAAATCATCATTGCGTTAACGTAAGAATGCAAAACAGCATGCAGACGGCTTTCAAAACATTCGGCTTCAAGTATTCAGAAATTTAGATAAGCTTTTATTAATTCAAGGGAGGGGAAAAACCTCCACGTAAACCTCTTAAAGCACTGCCAGACATAACCGCATGCTACACTCCCAGGGCTGCTTTTATCAGTATCACGACCAATGCGCAGCTTCAAACCAGCCCACTGAACTAAGCTTTACAATAAACTGAGAATCAAAGACAGGAATGGAGACTGGAACACAGTAATTCTCACAACTTGAGGCTGAAATGAACATAAACTCACTAGCATCTCACTCCAGAGAAGTAAGCCTGAATTCTCAGCTGGTAGTAATAAGCTCACTCCATTAAGGACAACAGCTAGGCTGATTTATACCAGCTGATGGCCACTTACAGTAACTCAGGAAATTTTTTGGTTTGCTTCTGATAGTGAACAAATGAAACTACACATGAAAAGACAGCTCATGTTTTTCTGTGGTGGGGGCAAACATAATGTTTAGCTATGCAGACCAACTGCTCGTGTCTCTAAGAGCGCTGGCCTGCAGCCCTGCCTTTCCAATGGTGATACAGTTTTCCTGAGGTTTTAGACTCTCGGCAGCACGTAAGTAGACTGAATGTGCAGTCCCACACCAGCAGCATGGAAAACCTGTGCTAAACCAGCAAGTTTCAGCTGCAGCCTCTGCACTTGTCCCAGCAAAGTGTCAGCATGTTTTGAAATTGAGTCAATGGTAAAGCTCATCAGCTCCTGAAAGTGTGAGGACTGAAACAGACAAGCCCTTGAGGACAGCAAGCAGACTGCAATAAGGGAGGAATACCAGAGGAGGGAGATTTTGCCAAAATTTGCAAATCTTGACATGGCCCCTTTTCCTGCAGTGTCAAGATGCCTCATTTGGGCTGTTGAGCAATGACGCCTGAGCCCAACTGCATGAACGCCAAGCACTCCACAACAGGGTCCGTCCCCAAGAGCTGTGTCTTGCCTGTGGGGCAGGAAACAAGAAATGTCCCGTGTGACAGGCCACTGCCAGGGAACATATGTAGGCACAGACATATTTCTCTACATAGTCATACAACGCTGCTGTTTATTCCAGCTCCATGACTTCACATCCTGCCTGCAGATCCATCAGCAGACTGGCCAGTGTGCCTGGCATGTGGGCTGTCACAAACACGCGTGATGGAAGAGCTGCTGCAGGTGAAACACGAAAGAGACTGAAAGGAGGAGTCTTATCATCACTTCCTGATGCAGTTTACTGGGCTACATGCTGTTGACCTGCCTCATGCAGTACTCCCTTCTGAACCTATGGAGTAACAGCTCTGACAGGAGTTACAACCCTCCGTGTTCAGACCAGGGTGTTTTCCGCCTATGTGTTGCTTAAGGAAAGCTCACACTTAACAGGAAGAACACATGTAGTTTTTAGGTATCTCTTGGGTCCACAGCATTGAAAGACTGACTTTCAGGTGTGTTCTTCTGTACACCTAAAACTCCATCAGAATCTCAACTTTGTTGTCTGGTTTTTGCTCACAGAAGCTGTGATCTTAATCTGGTGTATAGTAGGTAATTGCTCCCAAATACACCAACCACACAGACACTGATCCATCAGTGTTCTCCTCAGCTTTCAAATGTATTAGCTTAAAAAATCCCTCAAACAACGCACAACAAACAATGTAGACAGAGACTGTCCAGGAGCAAGAAAACTGCAGCAAGTAGGCCATGGTGCTCTGAGTGTGGTTAGTCCAGAGATCTTTCTCAATACCACTATTATTGTCTCCTGTGGAGAAACTCACCTAACGTTACTTTACAGCTTCCAAGTGTCATTAGACTGCATCCCAGTCAAACCATTTTTTTTTTCCATCCAAACATTCACCTTAGAGTTCCATGTTTGCCTCTATTCCATACTTTCATCTCATTACCTAAACTTGCAGATAAGCAGTGCAGAAATCATTTGCCTCCTCTCTAAAACAAATCCCTCAATTGCATTGCTACTGCAGCAAAACAAAATGCGAAGCAGTGCAATACTTCCCTGTGTATGACTTTGCTGCAAAGTCCCATCAAATAGTTCTAGAGAGCCTCATGCTATCACTCTGATTTCATGAGGATCCACTTCTAAATCAAAGATGATTAAAAAAAGAAATCTATGGGGACAAAGTACTGAGAGTCAATCCTCCCTTCCTGCAAAAGGAAATGAGGCCATTCAGCACTTTGCAGGAGTTGCTCAACAATTCATCTGGGTGGAGCCCATGTTTCAAATCCCGCCAGGCTTTGTGTCATCTGCAGGCTCAAGGTAGACTCTACATGGAGCCTGTATTTGGTTGTAGCAGTCAAGTGATGCAAGGACATGTCCTTGCATTTTCTTTTGTTAGTTTAAAAATTTCACCAAACCAATGTACACTGATACATTCTGCAGATCTTACGTATACACTCCTCCCTTTATTAATAAGCTACTGCACTGAGCCACTGATCTCAAAAATCACCATTCGTAGATGACATGTCAATCTGAATGGAAGTTTTATTAATGCTGAACCTCAGTTCCTACACTACCCTGGCAACTCCAGCAAACTATCAAGCTGGTGCCTGCTGTGCGAGCCCGCAACCACCACTAGCCCTTGGAGGAGAAGCTACATCAGACCTCTGTCTGGGGACTATAAGACTTGCTTTGCCCAAGGGCAAAGAGAAGAGAGGAAGCAGCACTAATAAAAGTATCACAGGATGCACAGGAGGAAGGAAGAGCACCAAGGTCACCGTTTGGCAAGTATGAGGTTTGGCCTTCCCAATAAGAGAAGCTGCTTCTCTAAATTAAATCTGTATCATTGCTGACCAATCTGAACTACTTACTGACACAGACTATTTCTTCAAGCTTACAGCAATGCTACAGAGAACATCATCTGTGTGGAGAACTACTTACTCAGTCCAAGCTGAGCAATCTCTTCAAGTTCAGCTTCTGTCTTTGCTGCAGTAATAGCATGAGGCAACTTCAGAGTGAATGGAAGGACATCCCTGTTGTCGAAGAGAAAAACAATTATGGTGTTCACAACGACATCCATAGCTTTAAAAGGATTTGTTTTCAACATCCTGGTCGTGGCTGAGCTCTGATTATTTTCTTCTGGAGCTGTGGCAGGCAGCAGGAGACTTAAACTCACAGCACACAGCAAAAAATTTACCAACCTCAGGGCTTCTTTGCATTGGGAAGTGGTGTGAAGTGCAAATGACCGTCAAGTCCCCAGAACTCTCTTTAGGCTCATTTCCACAGAGCCATCCATTTTTTTCTCCCTTTACAGCAAGAGCTTTTACAAGCATATCAGTGAAATGCAAAAGCGTTATCTGCCCTTAACACTTCAACAAAGCTTCTTATTTTCTGAACACACTGTTGATTGCTCTCAAAGTTAAATTCCAATTCTCCGCATAAAAATTTAAATGAGTAGTTGGGCAGCTATCCTAAAGAATTCTAAGCTAGAATGTTCTGGTGCTACTCTGTCCTGAGCTGAAGACACATTTTCTTTAAGAAAGTCTTTATAATTTATCACAGAATCATGAATCACACAGTGGTTTGGTTTGGAAAGGACCTCAAAGACCACCTAGTTCAAATCCCCTTCCATGGGCTGGGACACTCTCCACTAGACCAGGTTGCTCAAAGCCCCATCCAACCTGGCCTTGGACACTTCCAGAAAGGAGGCCTCCACAACTTTTCTGGGCAACCTGTTCCAGCACATCACCACCCTCACAGTAAAGAATTTCTTCCTATTATCTAATCTAAATCTCCCCTCTTTTCGTTTAAAGCCATTAATCTCTCTCATAGGAGAGGTGCTCCAGCCCACTGATCAACTTTGTGGCCTCCTCTGGACTTGCTTCAGCAGCTCCATGTCTTTCCTGTGCTGGGGATCCCAAAGCTGAACACAGAACTCGAGGTGGGATCTCAGAGTGGAGCAGAGGGGCAGAATCCCCGCCCTCGCCCTGCTGGCCACATTGTTTTTGATGCAGCGCAGGACACTGTTGGTTTTCTGGGCTGCCAGCACACACTGCCGGCTCATGCTGAGCTTTTCATCAACCAGCACCCACAAGGCCTTCTCCTCAGGGCTGATCTCCATCCATACTCCGCCCAGCCTGTAGTATTCTCATATGTGGTTTCTCTTCACTACATACTAGAAGTTCAATGGATGCTTACAAAGGGAGATTCATGAATAACAACATAAGCCAAATCCAGTGTAAAAAGCTTTTAGACATTGTAAGGGACAAAACCACTTAACCGTAGTACACGGCATGAGTATTACCATCAACCCTTACCATATCTCTCACATGCCCAATTGGTATCAATACACCCTCAACAGCGCATGCTCAACTGCAAAATCTGTAGCAGAAACACCTATGTAACTAAGAGTAAATGAGAACAAATGGAGGACGTGAATCCTGCATAAAACTGCTGTCGGCATTTGGGTTTTTTTTTTTTAAGGCTGTGAACAAGCCAACCATCTGTTGTAGCACAGTCAGATAGTGGGGTTTTAACGACATAAATGTTCTCTATGCTGTATGTTAACTTGTTGAAAAAACAGTATCTCAGAACACCACTGAAATTCAAATGAAGTGTATGCATGAGACTGATACACTAGCTAAAAACTATTTGAAAAGACACTTTCAATGTTATACCACAGATAATCTAGAGTCTAGAACATCATCATGGACTCAATATAAAGATAGGTAACCCTTGACTACTCATACAAACTGACTAGGTATCTATTGCAAGAAATCCCCTCCGGCATTAGGAAACCCTCCTGGTTTTGCCGTGATGTAGCACAAGAGTAGCCTCTCTCTCTCGTGATAGCTACCTACCTGCTTCCCCAAGAAGTCTATACATTTTCCTCTTCACCCCCAGCAATCACAGACTGCTGCCTGAAGAGGACATAGGTGCTGAGTAGGAGTTGCCACTTAAGGAACATTAGACAAACAGAAACACTTCGGATGTTTCTCCGCTGAATGGGGAAATAAGCATTGACTGCCAAAAGCATACCCACAAACAAAGAGTGAGCTTCCTTTACTGAAATCTCTGGACAGGTTTGCAGCTAAAGTTGCATTTATTGCTGGTAACTGTGAACAGGTTTGTAGCTGAAGTTGTGTTTAAGAAGATGCACTAGGAAAGCTTTAACACCATGTCCAAGTTGCGATTGCCACTCTTGTCACTCCCCCAAAGGGCAATAAGGAACAGAACAATAAACAGGTCGAGAGCCTGGTTATGCAGTTTTGTATGTGCTTCTTGAACAGGAGGCCTGACTGCATCGGGACACCAAATTCACACTTGGCTGACTGAAATACCATTAATAAAATTAAAGCCACTCTGCAGAGAGAGACACTCTCAGTTATGAGACTCATGAGCAAGGCAGCAAGCTACTGCGTAATTGTGGGCTTATTTTTAGCCAATGTGAAGCAATCTGGAGCCCTCAGTGAAAGAAAAGGGATAAGCTAATGCAAAGAAACCTAAATTTGCTGCATGCTCCCTGTAGACGTTCAGAGGGAATTTACTAGAGCCTGGCTAGTGTGCAGAACTGACAGGCTAACAAGATAAGGAATCTTTCCTCATTAAAATGCCTTTAAATGCAGTTTCAGCTCATTTCTCATCTGAATGCTGACCAATTACTTACATGGCATAAACGCTTCTTTCATCACACGCATGTACAGCTCTGCAAAACAGAGGCTGGTACCAAAGCGGGTCTAGATGCTTCACCACCACAAACAAAACCAGTAAGCACAGCAACCTAAGTGCATCCCTAGGTGAGCGTTTCCCACATCAGAAATCACCACTGTTAGCACTAATTGGCAACCTCTTAAAAGGACGGAGACCATCAAAAGTGCCCCTCCCCGCTTCCTTCAGAAAACGCGCAGATGTGCAATTTGGCCATGTCCTGCCTGTGGATAAATATAAGGCTTGAGCATCAATCTGGAAGTTTTCACCAGTAACCTAAAGTCAAACTGAAAAGACCTTTAAAGTTCAAACACCACCAGCTTTTTTTTTTTTTTTCTTTCATGCTATCTGGAAAACAAGTTGGACAACCATAAACTGGAAAGCTTTTTTTTTTGTTGTTGCTCATAATTTACATTCACATCTCTCGCTTGTCATATTCTACAGCGTGATCTGACATTTTTCCATTATACTCCAAAAATGCTTTTTACTAGCAACTCCAAGAAGCGGACATTGCAAGATAGTTTATGGTGCTTATTAACTGAGTTACAGAGCAGTTATAAAAGCATCACGAGGTATCAGTTAAAGTTCAACTTGGCAACACCTCACAGCTGGGTGGGTAACATAACACTGGCCTTCCAATGATTTCCAATAATCAATACAAAGTAAGACTGAGAGACTTGCCTCCAATTCTCATCTTCTCTTTCTTCCATTGCTTTCTAAGATTACCCACGAATATTTGTAGATTGGCAACATAAATATCATGCTAAAACAAGTCCCCGAGACTCTGTTTTTTTCCAAGACAGCCTAGCACACGCAACTCAGAACATAACACCATCTTACCTGCTAATACAGTAGAAAGCAATGAGCCTGAATAAATCAGCAAAACTTATTCCAGACCCCTCCAAGGAAAATGCTGTTAAAAAAGTTACAAGAGGGAAAGAATCACACATGTATCCATCATCTCTTAGAAAAGCTTAATAAAATGCATCTCAGATTTTTGCATAAAATTAGTAAGTTTGTACCACCAAACTAGCTACTGTTTGGTTAAGAGAAAGCAACTGTGTGGAGGAGTACACATCTCTGCTAAAGGCATTTTCAAGAATACATTGGCAGTCTTAGTGGTGGGTTTGTTTTTGTATTCCAAACATATGGCCTAATTCCTGGGAAAACAGACCAAGTGTGATTAGGAATCACATGTTTTGCTAATAGACAATAAATCAATAACTAATGTTTTGTTTGCCCAGTGTGCAAATATACTTAATTTTAAATCTCTTATTTCCTCCTCTGGCATTCCATCCTACCTACTTGTCTTCTCCCCACGTGTTAGCACCTAATGGGAGACGGTAAATTTTCATTCACTTAAAGAAAACCATTTAACCTGAAAAGCTTTTTAAAAAAAAAAAACTTCAAGACAATTCTGCCTCACGCCATTGGCTTGCACAATGGAGCAGGAAAACATGACCAATGCCTTTCATTTTCCCCCCTCCCTACCATTGTTTCTTATCAATATAAATACTCGTTCACAGTAATAATGACAGAGAAGTGATCGCCACCTCATTTATATTAAGCGCTCTCTGATTCCAGTGGCAAATCTCACCCAATAACTACAAAGATCAAGCAGAAGCGACTCCTGGAGGGAGACGATCTGGATCCTTTGTCTCTGGACATGACTGATACCATAACAGAAGGAAGAGCATTTATGAAATGTCACAGTAGCCTATGACAGGTTCCTGAAGTACACAAACGTCGGTCTCTCGCAGTGTCAGACAACTTCTACAAAGGGGTGAATGCGAAGCCTGTGATTGCTTGGGCCCATCCCCGAGTTCGGAAAGCCAGATCACGAGGGTGACTCCAGCTGGTGTGGTGTGCACTCTGTCACTGTTCCACCCGCAGAGGAATGCTTTGGAAATTCATCTCCCAAGAAAAGTACTTCTACTGCTGCAGTTGCTTCAGACATCTGGGCTGAAACAAGGCAGACTCCCAGGCTTGGTGGGGAAAGCCAAAAGCCACGCAGCAGCTTTAGATAACTCAGCAACGCCTCTTGGTGAGTAGCAGAGGCGTAATTCTGTCAGCACTCCGTGCTGAAAAGGCCAGCCCCCCATGCCAAGGTTTCAGTGCCACTGACTGTATAGTCTGCACGTGAACCAGGGGAAAACTTAAGTCAGGTACTGATCTTTTATTCAGTCTCTACACTGGAGGACAGGTCAACCTAGTAATTTATGTGCCCAGAAAAAAGGGATTTCTTTAAGAGAGACACTAACAATGCAAACAGTAAGCAGCATGCAGGTGATCTGGGGGTGGGCAGAGAGAAGATGAGCGTTCAGATCCCTGACTACAATTAAAACTTCAGCAATGGCTGGTGAGTAAAAAAATCAGTACATACTTCCCCCTTGTGGTAAAATTTTATGCGTGAAAGACAAAATATTTATTGGAGTTCATTAGTACAAGCCTACAAACATAGCCTCAGATCTCACTTGGATGTACTATCCTTGATAGCCTTCTCTTTGCAATGCCTTGTTTGAAACTGGAACCAAAATCAGACACATAGAATTAACTTTTTGTTGCTGGGGGCGGGAAAGGCAGAGGTAAAAAGTTAAAAAAATAAAAATATCAACTAAAATTACCTCAGTTTACTAGTAGAAAAAGACATTAACTACAGATCCTCTGCTTCAGGAAGTTTAACTGAAATTATTGCCAGTTTTCTCCACTTTTCACTTTCTTGTTAAAATGAGCCATTTGCTCCACTTGCAGTTTCTGCACCAAATACACTGACCAGCTGCAGCTTCCTTTTCTCATTCCGATATCTCAAACATATTTTTCACACCCTCTCTCTACAGAGATGAGGGCAGCGTTGTTTTGAAACTGACCGGAACTCGTAACACTTGCTCATTTCTATTAGAAACATTTTACATTTACAGAAACATATTAGGAACAAATACAGATTAAATTAAAAAAGAACACTCACTGATCTTGCATCAGAAACAGTTCCAAAGGATTAAAATCAATCTAGTTATTACATTAAAAAAAATAAACGACAGAAAACCCCCCAAACCCACCACCACAAATCTGTAGACAGAGAGAGGTCATGACAGAGTTGCACCCCAGAACAGTTCCCTCAGTACAAGGAAACGCAAGAACATTTCATTGACAGCAGACAGGATTATAGACTGCGTTTCTACAGGAGAGGATAACTACCTGTAATAATGAATCCTGGATTCAGCAAGGTACACAGAAGAAATATTCCAGTTGTGACCAGCACAGATTTAAGTGTTTCCGTATATCTGCCCTTCTGTAGGACCCACTCGCACTGCCCTCCACAGAGAGCATTATAGGCACTTAGGGACACTATTTGCAAGACTTTGGGTGGCTTCTGCTACGGGTTTCACCAATGCAGAGTGCTCCTGGCTCATACAGAGTGACAAACAGCTGAAAAGCATGCAACTCACAACTTACTGTATGTGCTTTCTTTTATTGCAAACTCTTTAAGGCAAGACCCACAGTCACTGGGCAGACGCAGAGAGATGACTTTCTTCTGCAATCTTGCAGATTTCCTGACCAGAAATATCTGTTGTAGAAAAGGCAAAAAGGACACGGTTTTAGCTTCACCACAGATGCCTTAATAGAGACAGATTATATGTAAAAGGACAGAATAGCTTCATAATCTCTGATCTATATAAAACATTTCAGAATTTTACTCAGATGTTACTGTATCAGGTTCAATGCTTGGTGTGAAACAGCAGCAGAACATTTAGAAAATCATCTCATCCCTATTTAACAGGCACATGACAACAAGTCCATTATGCCATTCTCTGAGCTCTCCAGTTTAAGACGCAGCAAACCGCCAGCCCTGAGTCAAGCTGCAGAGTTGGGAGGTGACTGATGCTGGACTGCTCCGGTGCCCGACGAGCGCACTCATGCAATCCTTCTGCAACAGGATGGATGCAGGATTAGAAACATGTCATTGGCTTCATCCAAGCAGACAGGGAATGGTTTCTGTCACAGCAACTTCAATGCAGGCACCAGTGCTGGCATTTCCCATAAAATGCTGGCATTTCCCATCTATCTATTGCTTTCTTGTTATGGGGGAGATACATGTTACTTACAACCCTGGTTAGCAAGGTCCAGCTTTGGAGCTGTAACTGCAGCAGTCTAGTTCTCAGCTCCAAACTAGCCCCCATTGTGTCAGCCCAGGCAATGGGTCACACTCCAACTAGTCCAGCTACCAAGCACTCAGGAAGCCCTGGCCTGGATTATCCAAAGCACAGAAGAAATGGGGATGGGATGCTGGTTTGTTTGGGTATTTTTTGTTTGTTTGCTTTGGCGTTGCGGGGTTTGGTGGTGGTGGTGTGTTTTGGTGTGGGGTTTTTTTGCTGGTTTCTGTGGGGGTTTTTTTGGGTTGTTTTTGTTGTTTTTTTTTTAACACTTGCATTAAAGAAATTGAAATGTAACTTCTTACCCCAGGAGGTTGGGCCTGCAGAATTTCCATGGCTTCAGCATCATTCAGACCAAGCTGCAGCCACACAGGGTGAGTATGGAGGAGCTTGTCCAATATGCTTAGCTTGTTGGATAGGCTGTCATATCCAGAGTCCCGGGGGCAGCTTTTTACATCATTTTTCTCAGGAGAGACATTATCCATGTTCTTCACTAGACTGTAAAAATAAATAAATAAATAAAAAATTAGACACGCTAACTTCTTATAAACAATCACTCAGTTCAGCAAAGAGAATTATGATACAGCTAATGGCACTGCTGGCACCATGGACTGGTATTTTTCCTACTGAGAATCAGTATACACAAAAATTTTCTTATCCATAAGATTTCTTTCTTTCACTTGTCCTCAATTTAACAGCTAGCATTAAAGTAAGTCTTAGCGTTTCTCTATTAGCTTGTTGAAATCTGGCAATTGCTTCAGATACAGGTGTATATGCATACATGATTGACTGAACATTTCACCTCCTTTCTTTGTTATGTTCAAATTTTGGAAAAAACTTATCTTCAAAGGTATGTATGCAACTCAAATTTTTATTCCCAGAGAGACTGCAAAAGCTGCAACCCACAGAAATCTTTCTCTGTCCTGCCTGCCAGAAAGTTCTGTTCAATACTCTGACAATGGAGCAACCCACTACCTGTGGGGGATCACTGCACCAAATACAAGCACTTTCTCCATTTGCTTGTAGGGATTATTCTCACAACAGAAGCCCACAGACTAGCATCACTTCATCTTATCCACAGATTACTGTCTCTGCTCCACCAGCCCTGTCATCTTCGCAGCTGTGTATCCATCTCTGTTCCCGTCTGCTACAAGTCAGAAAGCTCAGTCAGGAGAAGAGAAAAAGGAGAAAATAAAAGAAAAAAGACAACAAAAACAGTTAAATCCATCAAGTGATCCTCCCTAAAGCACAGTTTCATTAAGAAATTGTCTTAAGTGGTAGTAATTTTTTATAGCCCATGGTCTAAATTCTCTATGTACGTTTTTTCCATTTGGCCACAAAAGGTCCTCACATTTTAGTACTACACTTCCCAGGATCAGAAGTAAGGAATTATATACTTATGCTTCTAATTCCTTTGGCTCTGGATTGACTCCTATGTGAGGAATAAAGGCTAAACTAAACGTGAATGAGGCAGACTAAAGTAAGGTTAAAATTTATTTGGGGCAGGGCAGCTAAGCTTACTGCTAAACTCAGTAATGAAGTACGTTTCTTGAAGACCACAGATACTTGCTATGCATTCAAGATCCAAATAAATTAAATGCTTTGAGAAGTCTTTTTGCTATGCAAAGCTTTGCCATCATTCGTATAATACAGAACATGCAGTACAATTGCATGTGCGTTGCTGGTTCAAATTCCTTATTTTTGAGCTAGAAGTACATCCTGTGATTCTTCCAGTGCTAGAAATCACTGCAGAATAGTTACTCTGGCAACAGCTTCCTGATGACAATATGTGAGCACAGACAAAAAACATCCTGGAAGCTCAACATGTGACTCGCTAAGATGTCAGGCACAGAGGTTGCATTCTCGCTACAGACCTTTTCTCATGGCTGAAGCAGCCCTGAGCAGCAGCAGACAGTGCAGCTCCATTTCCCCACTGCAAACTGTATCACAGCTCTGAACTTTGTGTTTTAGACAGCCAGTAAGCATCATTAACAGCATTTACCACCATCATTATGCCAGCTACTGTACGCAGAGCAAGTGGGTAGGGACTTCACAGGCACAGGAGCACCGAATACTTAAAAACACACACCCACACACACCAAAAAAAAAAAATCACCCCACCAAAACCCAACACCAAACCAAAATCCACCAACCAAGCAACACAAAATGCCAACCAACCAAGCTGCTTTTTTTCTGGCTCTGGTCAGCAACTTGCAGCATCTCTGGACAGGGCTAGAAAGGAAAGTAAACATGATGGAGAACTTTCACCGCATAATCAGGTAAGAACTGGCACAATCATTCAAACTTCTCATCACCTGGATCAATTATCACTACCAGATCACCTGCGTGCCTCTCCCTTTTTTCCCCTCTTCCTCTGGTTGCTTATTCATGCTGCAATGCCTTTTAGATTTGCAAGGCATCTAAAATGCAGATGATCTTCCCTCCCTGAGTGTCAAGAGCTGTTAGTGACTTCAAGGGACACAAAATACACAGAAACGCGTTGTGTGCAGAAGGGAAGCAGCGTTTACGTCATTCGTGACATGGCTCTGAAACTGCCACAACAGGGATCCTGGGTTCCCCTTTCAACCACAGTCCCAGCAGAACCTGGTGTTGTAATGTATGAAACTCCTCAAAAGTCAAATCATGAATCGCAGAAGTGTTTTCCTGAACTGCACCTCCAGTAACTACTGCTCAGAAACTTCCCACTCACCTTCAGTGCCCGTTAGCAACATTACAGACCAAAGGCAGCTGTGGCAAAGCGCAAGTTACACACTGACACTGGCTCTGGGCTTAACTAGATGCAATTCATTTCCATTCCTCGGTCAAGAGGTGGAAAGTAAACATGTTGCGGACAGAGCATGTCTGATAGGGAAATAGGGGGTTTTTGCCTATAAAAGAAAGATACGCCGCATGCACAAGAAGGTGGCGTGACTGGTATCAGGTATAAGGCTGTGCACTGCTTGCTACCATGAAACAACCTAAAGCTATTAAGAGTTTACATGTGTTCGGAGCGTCACGGTGTTCCTCTTTGGTATGGCTGCCTTAATGTTCTCAGACACATCGAAACCGTAATAAATCGGAAGATTAATTTGAATAGGGAGCTGTCGGGTTTTTGGAACCTACAGGTACTTATACGCACAATCCCTCCAACATGCCGAGATCCGAGGAGGAATGCGATGTGTGAGCCCACACCTAACTGACCTAGATACACACCACCTCCTTGTTGCAGCTGCTTCTGCCCCATCAAGAAATAAGCCAAAGATTATGAGTATCTGATCACGACGAGAGTTTCTGCCACTCCTAAACGCTACCAGTACAGATGACCCTGATGCACCTCAGCTGTATCAGTACTGGTATGCTACTGCAACCCACAGGAAGGTAAATTAGGAACAAACAACACAAATCACCTGATTAATTCAAGTGTCCAGAATAAGAAGTCGCTGCAAGCTAAGTGCTAGCAAAATATGCTGTATATTGTGCAACAATGAACTTTCTCTCCTGGTTTTACTTTTGGATTTCTTGGGGATTTTTTGTTTGTGTGGTTTTTTTCATAGTTTTTGGTTTGTTTTTTTTTAACAGTGACTCCAAATAAAAGACAATGTGACTAGGTCACCCAGAATGAAAACACAAATCAACCTCCACAGATGGTCTGCTTTAAAGCAGGGGTACTACACTGGTTCCTCTCCAGTAGGAGAGGAGCTTCAACACAACTCACAATGAATTAAACACATGATTCATGCAAGTTTACTTAGAAACATGTGGGAAGTAAACAGAGGTAACTGCCAAGATAAACAATGCTGTGCTGCATCCTGACTAGACCTAGTTCACAGTAAAAACGACAAAGAACAGGTTGAAGCATGTAACCAGGATGATCTTCTCCCTCATACCCACAGGGCTGTAACATACACCTCGATCACGTATCTACAAAGCAAATGTTCCTGCTTTTCCTTTTAGTGTCTCAAATTCTATCTATGCCTCTGGCTCTAACCTTGTAAAACCTAAACTTCTAACATTTCTCACATTATTTTTGTGGGACTTGGGAAAACGAGCCCATCTGCTCTCAAACTACCGCCAGCCTCCTGCATTGACAAACACTGGCCTGAGGAATGGACTTTTCTGTCTTCGGGATTACGGACACAGCAAAGGTGCATCCGACTCTGCATGCATGTCCTGTCAGGACGACCAATGCTGCTCCATGGGTTTGCTGCATTGAATCAAACTAAGCCAGCTGCTGTAGTATTTAGGCACGCACACCCCTCCGCGAAAGAACTTACTCACCCTTCTGAGGGCATGAAAGGAGTTGTAGGAAGAACCTAGATGACCATCAGATTTGAGGGATTCAGTCTGCTCCCACACCATGGAGAAGGCTGGTTTTCAGCCCAAAGGCAAGAGCCACACTGGATTTAGCCTAACATCCCAGATGCACTCACTAGAAAGGAGGAAGGTCATAGTGACAGACCAGGTTTGATACTATGATGACGATGATAAGGACTAACTTGCACTTGAATGTGTCCACATTTCCTCACTCCATTTTTTTGTCTGGATTGCCCTCTGGTTTTAGGGCACTTGCACAGCAATATCATGTTACCCAGGAGGAGGGAGAGACAAAGGGGAGGAGGCCTGCTTTTTGCCCATGACAGTAGGATGCTCAGCATCTCCCCAGCGATGCAACTTAACAAGCCTTGCTGCCAACTCTTTGCCAGGGTGCAAAAGTCCGCAAAACATGGCTGTGTCCGGATTCATTGCTCTCCCAACGTGCAAAACATGAGGGAGCGAGCAAAGTTCTGCCCTTGTTTCTCTCGTGGTAACAGAGCAGGAAGACAATAAGCTGCAGCAGCCGCCACCACCAGCAAAGCATCCCCAAATCATCTCACAGGCACCAAATGCTCCAGGAAGACTGGGGCTTTACAGCCTTCCCTACTGAGGAACAGCAGCAAGCTTTTTCCCCTAATTGTTATTCACCAAGACAACAGGCATCCTAGGGCCCTCCAGGGAGACCAAGTGCCTCCTAGATACACCTGGATGCCACCAGGCACGTCGCGTGTGCTCCCCCATCCTACATGGACCTGGGCTGCCACTGCATGCAGAAGCTCTCCAGCTACCCTTTCAAAGGCCACCTGTACAGCGCAGCTCAGGAATTTATCCCATTTATGCCCCTTTCTGACAACTCCACTCATTTGCATTACTGAGATACATGTCTGCACTGGGGGAAAATCCAAGCATCACAAAAACCGTGGAGCACTGAAAGGGATGACGTGAGTATCCCACTCGAAACACATTTTCGCAAGCCTCTTTGTTGCCTGGCTTTTACAAGCCAAAGTTGTAGGCCCAGGTACTAGAATCATTCTCAATATTACTTGGGCCATTCCCTATTCTCCAAAGGGAAGACAAATCCAAAATATAACTGGGGGGAGGAACATGAATCTGAAAGTCACCACACAAGCACAGCAGAAACCCCAACAAAGCCCAGCAAAACGCACAGAACATAACACAAACTGCAGACACGCTATTTCATGTACTTATTTTTCTGAACACAGTTGAGAGCTCTTGCAATTGCTGCCTTTCTAAAACTTTTCTGGGTGCATGTGGATATATGCTAAGGTGAAAAAACAAGGAAAATAGACATTACTTTGAGCTCAAATTTCTCTAGATGCAAATCCAAATGCCACATCAAGGTACCAACTTCTCAACAGCAGAACACACAACAATAAAACCAACCTACATTAGCTACAGAGTTTTAAATTAACTACAAAGAAATAAAGTCGTGATAGCAAACACATCCTTGCGGGGACTCTAGCGTAAACAAGAACTCTGGAAAACCGCAGTTGAAATTACTGTAATCTTGCCCTGTAGTTCCATATAAGCAAAAGATATCAGCGCACAAGTAATTATATAAATTTATATCAACTTTGATACAACTTCTTCCTTATTTAGAAGCACGCAGTTCAGAATTATGTAGCCATACAAAAATTGACTTAATTTATTCAGATTTCATACTTTATGTTTATTCACCTTAACAGTGACAGAAAAGAATGAAAATTTTTTTTTAACTATTTCAATGTGAAACTGAATTCAGTTAAGTAGTAATGGAAATTGCATTATTCACTTTTTATGTTAGCTTTACTTATGTATTTTAATCAAAACATTTTTGCACTTGAAATTAACAAATTCAGTTAAAAAAAAATCAGTAAAGAAATCCCCACGGTCTGTAAAATGGGGAGATTTAATTGACTGTTTCCAGCTAAGTGTTTGCACAAAGATTTTAGAACCAGATCTCAGCCTTTCACGCATATGGTGTATTCAAAGATACAAGAAGCCTTTTCTTAACTCAAGTTAGCTAATGATTGTTGAAATTAGTTAGCTGAATCCACCAAAATGGAGAAAGTATCCTTTCCGCCCCTGTGAAAGAGCTGTGCTTTCAAAGGCTTTAAAACTTGAATAACGTGCATGCAGGGGCATGGCCAAGGATGTTAATTAGTTCAGCTGTCTTACGTTCTTTACCACTTGGGCAACAAAAGGCACTGCTCAATGTTTTATTTTAATAATATAAATACATATTGTAGTAAGTTTTAGCACATTTAAAAAGTATTTATAGAAAGAAAAAAAAAAGCTAAAAAAACATGGATGTAATTCTAAATAGCAACTATTATCCACCTCATTAACTCACTGCCTTGAAGAACAAAGTCCACCAGCTCCAGAGCTGGCCCAGCCTCTGCAGCCAGATAAAACAGAATGCCCGCATCAGTTGCTTTCCTCTTGCAACAAATATTTCAACAGTAAGTACAAAAATGTGTTCTTATTCAATATTAATCACCATGTTAACACCCTCCAGGTGGCAATCTAAGAGATACTACCACCCAAGCACAACAGCCATAGCGAAACCAAAATGCTGAGGTCCGGTCCCACCACGCCCACTGGAAGGTACCAGTTGAACATTGCAAATTTCTGCGGTCCACACCTATGTGGCATGATCCGCACTGTAGTATGCATCACGGTTTTAAGGTTAAGGAAATGCCCCCATCTACTTATTTATGTGCAAGCTACTAGTATATAAATGAGCTTAAACATACAACCTGCAAAAGCATCAGCTCGTAACAGTCAATATTTTACTTCCTAACCTAAGAATGTAAATAAATCATATTACTGTACGTTGAATCTCCACAGAGCCACTTGAAGCAATGGACATTTTTTGTCGTTATAGCATGAAAGTAAAGCTCATTCCCATAGACAATGGGAACAACATTAGTCGTTTCCTGCTTTAGACATTCATCAGCATCCAAGGTTTGTAACAAGGAAGTAGAAGTGAAGTTCAGTTGCTTTTAGAAGATATTAAGACAAATAGGCAGAACAACTGAATCTCTAGGCGCTCCTCCTGCACAAAGGCAAATTCCTTGAGTCAAGAGCAAGATTATCTACGCCCCCTCCGCTGCTAGGATGAAAAGTCCTAGGACATAAGCCACCCAAGAAAAGAGCACAATGAAAACATTCCTGTCATGGTACACCTCTAGGAACTATGAAAATAAACATTTTAATCACCTTTGCAAATCAGCAGATTCATCTTCCACTGTGAGATCTGTCTGTACCATCTCCTGTTTCAGTTCTCCGATTTCTGAGGCAATTGTGTCAATGAGCTAGAAAGGGACAAAAATAGTATGACGTCAAGTGAGTGGAAGAGGCGTGGAAACGCAGCCTGGGCAAGTTTAGTCACCAGAGATTAGAAACTTTTTTTTTTTTTTTTTTTTTTTTTTTTTAAATCGCATCCTATTTGGACTTCCCCTTGCAAAGGAAAAAGTAAGGGTTGGGGCCACTCTACAGCTGTTCTCAGAGAAGAATAATTCCTGTTTTGTGCCAGTACGAAACCTTCCAGGTTAACTAGCTTTTTGTATTTAAATATGCTAAATCTGCAACCTCAAAACATTACACAACAGCTTAAAAGAACCAAAGGATTTGATTGTTTGTAGCATTTACTTTCTCAAATAAAAAGAACACATATAATTAAAACAGTTCCATCTGCAAGAGCTATTTCAGAAGGGACATGCAACCAGCATTAGGATACTGTGGTGGATGAAAAGTAACAAAGCAAGAAGGAAATGGGTGGCTGCTTTTCACATTAGGTCTCAGACCGCACTTGAAGAGAACAACTCAAAAGAGAACCGCCTTGTTACACCAGCTCAGGTGGAACACAATCCCAATTTTGGACAGGAGAGCAAGAACTCATTTTAAAGTGGGCGAGACTAGCACCAGGGCTGTATTCTGAGAAATACAGTATTTGCTAGCCAGATGTCTGGAAAACACGTTATTGAGCGGAAACCAACTATGAAGTCTCCAAGGCACACTGCCTTGGACGTTCTTTGCAGCAACTGCATCAAGTTCGCTTGACACCCTGCACTGCGACTGTATACAACCCTGGCAGTGTCCCCTCTCTCCTGCCTGTAGTGAAACCTAATGAAAAGGTTTGCAGTGATGCCATGTCTTCTACCACTACTCCTGCACCTCAGAGCAAACAAACAAAACCTTTGGCAGACAGAGTAAAACCAGTTTTCCAGTCCAAATTAGAACAGTCTCATAGTCGCCCACAAGACATGACTCTGAGTCCCACTGGTATTAGGCAGCTCAGTACGGCAGCGTTTTCAACACGAATTGCAGGCAACTTTTTCCTATACTGGTTTTTTTTTGTTTTTGAAGTTTTCCTCTACCTCAGAAATTCACACCCTCCTTTGCTGTGCAGCATTATTCTGATCAATTCCAAAGAAGTTTTCATCTCTGCTGCAATATGCCAGCTCCATTAAGTATACCCTAAATGAGAATGGATTACCATATGCTACATCCATACCATAGGCTTCTTTCTGTCAAGGTCAGAGCTCCCAGCCGTACTGTACCACGGGCTTTACAGTTTACAAAGATCTTCCACCTGCTGACTCTCAAGCACCCCTTGAGTCACTGTGGCGAGATGTGAGCAATGCCTTCCTGACCATGAGAAAGAGCAGCAGGAGGAACTCGCATCGTCCTGACGGAGTTGCCTCCCACCTCACCGCAGCACTTGGCACTCCCACGAAACAGCGCTTCCAAAAGAGAGCCACCGAGTGCCCTGCTAGGCACAGGTAAATTAATTCCTCCTTTGCATAAGGGATGAATCCAGCCCCCACACTGGCTTTACACAGTGAAAAATACACATGCTGATGCTGTTGGATGAGCCTCACTAGAAAGCCACTGCATCGTCACGCGCGTCTGACAGCGGTTACGGGCAGCGGTATTTCCTTAGAGCGAAGCTTTGACCTGAGTGCTCAGAGAGCAGTACCAAGCTCTAGCAAGCACATGGCTGAGTGCATCTTGCAGATCACATCGCATTGTTTTTTCTCTTACAAAGTCTCTACCACCTTCGCATCATCATCCTTAACACGTTTATCCTCTGAAATGCAATACAGCTGCAAATTCTCAGTGACCTGCCGGAGGGGAAGTTTCATGCTATGGTGTGCTGCGCCCAAACACGGAGGTGCCACTTCTTCCCTCGGGCAGGCTTGGCTGTTCATCTAGCCCTGTTAGCTGGTTCAGTTTGTAAAAGGGTGCAAGACTTTTTCACTTTCTAGTTAGATTTCTGCTCGCTTAATGACCTGAACCTACTAGATGGTCTGAGGGGGTCAGACCAGCTCCAGAGCAGGCACCAGCAAACAGCGGACAGCACCAGGCTGGGATATGTCCGCCCCTTTCAGCAAGTCACTAGATCCTGTCAGCCCCAATGTGAAATCACGCCCTGTTGCGCAGCCACCCCAGCAGATAGCCCAGGGTTTTGGGCTGTCCGTGCTGACCTTGGAACAGAGAACCTATGCCCCAGGTTAGGCACCCCAAACTAGCCAAAAATTGGATCAGCCACCCAAAACTCTACAACTTGACCAGGACACCTCTGGAATTCAGACCATTTAGGTCTTCCAGCCACCTGCCCAGTAGCAGGAAACATACTTTTGGGCTGACGCTTACTCCACAGGGAATAAAAAGTTGCACACCCCTATACACACACTGTATTCAGATTGGGTGTGCGCGCGTGACAGTAAGAAACAGCTCCCAAGATACTAAAGTACTTTTCATTTTAAAATAACACCTCAAATTATGACAAACCATGCCAAGATTTCAAGTCAACCATTAAAAGAACGAAATTTAAATAAATTTTTTTGATCACGTGGACTGCTGTTGAGGTTTGAAAGAAAAAGAAAACAATTGATCTATGGAAAATCTTTGGCTACAAACCCAAACTACAGCCAGTTTTTTAAACAGCAGTCCTTCCATACAGTAACTCTTCTGTACCTGTAAATTAGGGAGAAAGAGATATCCAGTAATTCAGTTCAATAGCTAATTAAATCAAAACAGAGAAGCTGACTACAAGTGTAAAACGATGGAAAAATTGCATTTCTCTTCCAAGCTGTGACTAAGCAGAAGTGGAAGGATCAGCTCTATTAGGCCTAAACCTCTGACAAGCAACCCATTGCAGTGGCTAGCTACAATAATCACTCTTACACTAGTCAATTAGTTTCAAACATGAATGTGCCTTCTTAAAGTTAGTTCTAAGTAACTAATGTAATTCTAAAATAATGACACAATGGATTTCTTCTTATTGTTTGTATCAAGATGTACAAAACACAAGCAAAAGACCCTAATAAATATACGTTCTGCAAGAAATACATGGTTCGGAAAGATACAATTTGTCATTTTTAAATAAGGAACGTGACAAGTATATGGAAAAAAACAGAGCACACCTTTGCTGAATGAAATCCATTCAGAGTTCATCATAGCCTACCAATTACTTAAATTGGATTTTCTCTTCCTGGATTAAAAAAAAAAATAATAATCACATTTCATAACTGACATCGCTCCACAGTGAAACACACAGCTAAGGGACTTTCTTTACTAAAAAGAAGACGTTCCAATGTCAGAAAACACTCAATTTTAAGTACCTGCTAAACTTCCTCTGTCTTCATTCATTATTAGATTTGCCGAGTGCAACAAGGCAAAGACAACCATACAGTCTGTTACTGCTAAAGACGACGCACAATGCCGATGCAAGTCTTACTGTGTCTTTACAGCTTTTGTAGCTTCTTATCCCTTCTGGTTCTGCTGAAGCTTTTCATTTCAGTCCCTTAAAACAGCTTGTAAATGCTCAGTACAGTCTTCTGTTTGCCCCCGCCCCTTTTTTTTTTTTTTTAACTCCCATATCATTCCACCTTTACCTACATCTCTTGGCATACATCTCACTGCTTTCCTGGCCTGTATTTTCTGCTCTCCCTTCAGGAGCAACATGTTTCAACTCAGCCCCTTTCTCAAGTACACAAACAGAAGATCTGCAAACTTTAATGTACTTCAGAATGTACTACGGAACTTTTAAATTAAGAAGTATGCAGATTTCAACTAAGGCAATATCCTTCTCTTCTTCCCAGTCACGCTGGGCACTAGGTTTCCACCTTCTGCATTAGCCTCCAAACAATAGGTTTCTCAGATTAAATACTCCCAGTCTGTCCAGCAGCTGAATGAGTAAAGTGGAATTCTCTGTCTGCTGTGAAGTTTCTAGTATTTTCAGATCTTGCAACGTCCCAGCCGCTGCACACAGCCCCTTCTTGCTGCAACAACTCTCTGCCACTGTTAAAACCTTTCCAAAGTTGCAGCTGAACACACGCCAAGAGTTGTTGAATTATTATTCGAACTGACCGGATTACAGACTTTTCTCGTTTCCCACCAGATAGCCACAAAGGCTCTAACATTGCCTGCGGTGTCACGAACGCAGCCACGTCGGAAACAGAACCGCCTTACGTGCTTCATCCTGCAGCAATGGCTACACACCTACCCTTTCCAATGAGAAAGGCAAGGCTCAGTTTTTCATTTTAAATCAGAGCATGCCCTGACAATGCTTCCTATTCACTGTGAGACTGTGAAGTTTTTTCAAGCATCAAGTAGTCCATGTAGCCAGCTGTAAATATATTAAGGCTTCCTGTCACAGCTTGCCTGGAGCCGTGTCAGGCGGAAGGCAGCACTAGTCAGCTACCGGTACACAGCGTGAGTCAGCACCTGGAGTCTCGTTACAGAGGGCAACTGATTCACAACGATCTGCAACTCTATTTGACCACTTGAAATATGAACTTGCGATGGAAATCACTACCTGAAGCTCCACATACTCTTAAACATTATTCAAGGATTTAATCTGTTAGCGACACAGACCTACTGTAGGCAAGAACTCTGCTGCATACAATACTGAATAGGGTCAGCAGAACACCCTTTTCACTGAGCACACAACGTAACTCTACTCCAGAGCTACAAGCACTGGTCACCCAGCCTGATACCCCGCCGCAGGGCCTGGCGGGGGAACGCAAAGGGCTCGGGGGAGAGGTGCAACCAGGGGGATCGCACCCACTCCCAGCTCCTTCCACTGCATGGAGAATGGTAAAACCTAAGGACAATCACGCAAACGTCTTAAAGATGGTCAGTCTCAGAATAATCATGCTGGAATTGACCATCTATTCGTTTTGAAGGGATTATCCGGAACCACCGAAAGGGATTATGTCCCTGGCAACAGATGCGTCTCTTTCAACAGTCTTCACTCCAAAGGCAGCTGTTTGCTTAAGGCTCAGGCAGAGCAGGAGACAGAGCACTTAGCAATCCCCTGGCTTCTTCAAAGAAATCAACCATCCATCCGGAGACACTGATCAGGAATAAGGGGAGGGCAAGCCGCTGTTCCACCCCACTCTCAAAGTCTGGCGTTCATGTTCCCCAGACTTGCGCTCAAAGAGAGGAGGGACCTGAGGCGCCTCGGGACGGGTGGCGTGTGGCAGCCTGGGCCCAGGAACCCACCCTGCCGCAGCAGGACAGCGGATTTGTGCGTAGCCACTCATAGAAGCTGTAAGGATGGCAAGGGGGACATTTTGGCAGCCGGTTGAAGGTATGGAGGCACCAGGTATCCTGAGAAGCACAAGCTTCTGCTTCAAAGCCAGAAAGGGGAAACGGTAAGCAAAGTGGAGCAACCCTGGGTACGTTAGCAGCTGCTTTTGAATCGTAGGTTGCCAGCACCACAGCCCAGACTTGTTTCCCTATGAAACTTCCCTCTCTGGCAACTGCGGGAAAGCTAAGCTGCTATTCCCCGTGAACCCGCTGAACGGCAGGATCAATCAGCTCCGTGTAACTAGCGCCTCTTCACGGGCAACATCACCTTCGTCTTTCCACCCTCGAGACCAACGGCAGCCACAAAGAACCACCACAGCAGAGAGTGTGCTCTGACACATCTCCAGGTTAAGCATCTCACAGGCCAACAGGCTGCACAACAAAGAGCTTTTCAGCATCCTTCCCTGAAAGGTATACGATACCAGGAGCTCTCCACAGAAGCTTTCAGCCACTACCTCAAGACCTGCCTTGCTGTGTTGCTATCTGGCTGTTGACTGACTTCGGCCAGTTGCGATAAACTAATAATAATCATCATCATCACCTCATGAAACAACTCCCTCCCAGCAAACAAAATTTCTGGGCACCACAGCAGAGAATTCTAACCCAACTTGTACTAACAGCACAATGACATGCTCAAAAATTGAAGCTGACACTTCGCACTTCACGCCATCATTTCATGTTATCAGTTTGACCCCAGAAGACGGAACGGATCTATAATACAAAGGAATTTACATACTGTAGAACCTTCCTACACTGCACTTCCATCGTTAGTTCTTTTGCTTATACCTAAAAGCTAACCATGGTAGCATGTTTTCCAATATCCAATTTATCTTTGGAAGTTACTTGCAGCTATTTTTGTATGGATAACGTGTTTCGCCTTTAACACAACTGCCACTTAAATCTTTGTCTTACACAAGACTAAAGTTCTTGAAAACAAATATTTTTAAGTGGGTTTTAACTTAAGCACTTCAAATCAGAATAGCATAAGGCGAGCAGTACAGGAGAATTTTATCTTGAAGATGTTGTAATCTTAACACTTTTTAATTCGTATGTCTGCCTTGAAGAGAACTTGTCAGAAACAGTCCTTCCTGACAGGAATTTTTCTGTGTTTAGCAATTTTGCGTTTTATTTTTCTAATGAGAACTTAAACCAAATGGCATATTTCAAGCAGTCTTACGCTCACTTTATCTTCTACAGGCCAAGCTTCTTGGGTATGCTACATATCTTCCAAGACACAAGGCAGTCTTTCCTTAGCCTATGAAAAGTCAGCATTTTCTGCAAATTGCAATTAATTTTTCTTAAATTATTTTGCATGTAAAAGAAAAAAGTGTTACTCTTCTCCTGATTTAAAAAAAAAAGTCGTCTTTTGGAGTTGCATCATTTGGGTATTCTTGCAATTAACTGACACATACTGTTACAAAAGCATCTGACTAATTTTCTATCAAATAACGTACGGCGTACTCATGATTTTGTGACATGATTTCTAAAGTATTTAGGACCAATTAAACTTCTGGTCATTACACAGTGAACGCGATGCTTGCATGACTAGCATTATGCAAGATGAGCTGTTAATAACACGTTTCCACAAAATGCAGGAAGGATCCTGAGTACATACTACTGGCTGAACCAACCCTGAGTAAACAAGCAGCAGCAGAAGGCTGCCACATTTTCCACAGAACACTCAGCATATTTGAATTCTTAAAACAGATCTCTCTGCAAAAAGCATAATTCCTCTTTTGCAGGAAATAATGGAAAAACTGCCTACTGGTTTCAACAGACTTGAAGTCAAGACCGTAAGAGGCAGTTTCCAAAGGAAAATACAACTGAAGTAGGCAGATATATTTGTCAGAAGCTCCCGTCAGTGTAAAACAACATACCTGAGCCCCAAGACTTGAAAAAAAGTCATCTGAAGAAATCTTGTTGCAGATTATTTAGGACTATGAAATAGATACTATTCTGCTACGCTACAGAAACAAGAGGTTTTCATGAAAATAAATGAGTTTAGAAGTATGACATGTTCTCAGGCAGTGGATTATTTAACGTTAAAAAAAAAATCAAAAGGAGAACTTACATAACATGACAAATAGGCTTTTTTTTTGTCTAATGTTTTCCCTTTGGAGTTTATTTCTGATAAAGCACTGTTCTGTAAGTTAAAAAGAAACTACAACACAACCATTGTAAACCCAAATAATAATTATGACTAAGACAGCACGAATTCACACAGCAGCCCCGTATAGTATTCCCTAACAAAACGTATCCTAAACAGTAGATTGCCCCAAATACCCATGTACTGACTGTTTGCATTCCTAAAATCCATGAACGAAATAATGAAATGCAAACATCTTAAACCACACTTCCTTTCACAACATATCATGCTATGCTTATTGTCAACTGATTCTTCACTCAACCAGACTGATCTTGACTTTTAGAAGCTGGCAGGGGTGACAATGTAATTCCTACATACAGACCACAAACATAACACATCTCGGCTCCCCACCAGAGCACATACATTCCATTTTTGTGTTTTACATCTTTCAGAATGTCATATAAGCAGCAAAAAGTCAGAGCAAGTGTGTTCGTTAGAAACAACATACTCCCAAGGAGCTACAGGTACCTTTCTGAAGCTGCTCTGTCTACACACTCATCAATGCTGTGCATCAGGGAAAGCACACGGCCAGGACTGTGTGCCTCTCTCAGAAGTCCAGCATAGCTACAGGTCTTCTCATTCATTCAGCTTGTGGAGAGTTTCCCAGCCGCACGAGGAATACAGGTGGCTTTGACTCAATGTCTGGTTTAGGACATTGTCAGAAAAATCAGTCATCCACTTCCACATGGCAACTGAACTCCTGGGGTTATTTTTGTGTTAAAATGGAAATAAGCTTGCACAAGAATTAACCAAACTGCCATCTTTCTGAGCACGTGCTGAAAGAGTCAGCCAAGGTGACCACGGCAGCATGTTTCCAAGCCCTGAGATTTACAACAGCTAAAGAGGATAAGGCAAGATCAGTGCTTCTAATCTGCCAAAGGAACAGGGGCTGAAGACAGCAAGGATCAGTAGCAGACTGGACAAGTGAGCCTCAGCACTTACCACCCCTCCTCTTCCTGCCAGCATCTCATTTTTCATTCTTTCTGGAGACCTGCATCCTCTCTGGCATCAGATCTTTTCCTTCCTGTTTTGATAAGCAGAGTGTAGCAACCCTCAAAGAGCACCCTGTGTGACGAGGCGGCCAAGTGCCAGAGATAAACCAAACTGGGAATGCTATTTCTGGACTTGTCCAAATGCCTGAATACAATTAAATAATTTTGATACATGGCTGCAATTTCTAGCTATTTTGCACAGCAAGCTATGAAATCCCAAGACCACTAACATTGTTCAGTGTCCTATTCATCAGTAAGCAGTGAATTTTTACCTGATGGTTAATTTTGGGACAGAAAAGCCCTAGCAGTGCAAACCCTCTGATGCCAGTTCAACAAAGGTTGGAACATTTTGATGAAAAGGAGGATGATTCAGTAAAAAGGATGTTTGTCAGAGAGATATATTCAGTTCCTTGCTTTACCACAGACTCCCTTCTGTAACCACCGGCAAGCTATTCACCCCCAGACTGACCCAAGCCTAACTGGATCTTTGCTTCATTTTTACTACTTGCTGGCTCTCAGCCTTCATCAATTGCAAGGTATAAAGACTCTGGGTAATTTAGCCTATAAAACTACAGACCTTTGTGCTTTGTAAAATGGAGACACTACTGTTTTCATGGTGTACTAACAGTCAAATGAATGAACGTGAAAAAAATAAGAATGGTTAGAAGCTACAGCAACGGGAACTAGTTAAGGTCCAGAAAGAAAAGTGAAGTTGGAATTTCCCACTGGTATTTGTCAATGAATTTTCTCGTAAGTGTTGCTGAGAACAGCAAGATACTCTTTATGAGGATTTAAGTGCCCTGAGAAACTGCACGCCAGCACGCTAAAGGTTTCTCGGGCAACCGCAACGAGCACGACATGAGAGCTGTTCGCAGAAGCGCAGCACCCGTCCGTGCACCTGGGAGAGCAGCCTGAAGCACAGGTCAGCACGGGTAACCGCTCTATCATGTACCAGGTTTCCTAAACGCAGACAGACAAGGCAAACTAAAGTAACGCAAACTGAAAACAGTCCGATGTGCCAAGCGTTTTCTCTGCTCATCCGTCCAGCTGTAGCAAACGTGTAACTACTGTCACAATTTTACACGCGTGAGGGAGGGAAAGAAAGAGAAGGGCATGTCACTGTACGCACAAGTGCACACACAGAGACACCAGGCACGCCACGCAGGAGCAGGATACACTGACGGCACTTTCCACTTCAACACTAGGTTCAGAACAGCGGTCCAGCACTGCAGCTTCCCAGGGACGGTGAGAGGTCTGAAAAGGCAGCTTTGAGGCATCTTTTATTCCCACTGTTCTTCAGGCCATTTCCCTGCCAGGCTGTCCTTCGGAAAATTTAGGACAACCTTAGTTTCTTAACTGACAGTGTTTCTTAGGGCCTTAAGAGTCTGGTGTCTTGAAATTGCTCAGGCATACTGCATTCCTGATCATTTTGAGTAACTACAACCATGACATTGTGAACAAGAGGGGTACAAAATAGCTATTCCAGCATCTATTTTCCACACAAGAAATGCTTACACAAGGAGATACCAAAAGACTGCAGAAACTGACATGGACACTCGCTTACAGTCCCACCGACATCGTGATTCCTTCAGCACACACACACACAAGTGACAACCTAGGAACACTCCTCATAACCGAGGCAGCTTCTGGCTGTGATATGAAAACATGCCCATGCTCCCTACACGGCTGTGGACTGCCAAACGAGGTTAATGTTTGTGCTTATGAGACACAAGACATAACAAAAGTGTTGCAAAACTGAGAAGCAGTTGCTGTCCCCAGAAGACCCTGTTTACTGCTGACCACATGAAGCTCTGGGTGAGTCGAAGAGGAAAATATGCTGTCACTATAGCGCTGATTATTTGTTTCCTAAAGACTGGCCTGGTACGATTGCCTGAAGATAAAGAAAACATGCAACACACGAAACAGACACGTCAATGCATTTGTGCACCACTACAACAGTACTATGAAGCTGCTGACACAGAAACTGGTCCTGCACACTGCACCAGTGGTCATTACAGCTCCCACACGCTAAAGGCACCAGTCACCACTTGCTTGGCTCCCCTTTGCCTGTAGCCTATCATGAGAGTATTTATCATCTGCTAGAATACCCCGCACCCCCTCCAAGCATTAGGGTCAGATTCAGGCAGCAAAAGAACAGCATTTCTGTCCCAGGGGAACAGAGGGAAGGGAAACAGCAACACCTGAAATGCGTGGCACGGGACCTGCGAGGAGAGTGCGGTGCACTGGGAGCAGCAGAGGCTGCAGGAGCTAGGAACAGTCAGCACAGCGCAGTTGCTGGCCACCACTTAAGAGCTTTCACTGGTCAATCACATTTGCTGCAGTACTAGAAAAAGAAAAGCAGTACGCTTTTTCTTGACGTAAGCCAAGATGGCAGCAATTATTCGCATCTTCCACTGGAAGAAGCTACAGCAGGCGATAAATATTCTAAGGGATGCGATCAAGGTAAGTTAATTCAGTGCTCAGAAGCACTTTGATTGCTCCTTAGAGCAAAGCCTTGCATAGCAAGGCAGCCACTGTGACACTGGCATTATATAAACAGCAACACTCTAGTGCAGAACAGGCAAGTTCAAAGCTTATTTAACCCTGATCCCAAGCTGGTGACAGTTTGCTCTCTTCCTCACATCAGAAAAATACACGTATCTTCCCGGCCAGTGGTAGGACAGCACAGTTTGATAGGCCAGCGTACTTCCAATACAGTGGCACTGCCTGGACACTCTTCTCCCGGTTCTGCTCTCTAGAAGCATATGGTGTTTGCAGCTGGACTCACACAGTGCACGTGAAGGCTTTGTTAACTACATTTCAGAGCAACTAATCCTTTTTTTCTGGAGGGTGTAGGGGGAATGTTAACTACAGTCTTCTCTACAATTAACTTCAGCACTGCCTCTAGACCTCCTCCATTACACACAAACAAAACACAGTAAATGGGATTCAGCTGCCTTTTGAAAACCATACTGGTAACTCCTACTGCATCTCTGCTTTTCACGATGCCAGCCTGAAAGATGACAGTTCTCCAAAGCCTCTCCGTCATATAAAAAGACCAAAACACGTTCCCACTTTCCCCTAGGAAACAGTAAGGTCACTGCAGCCCCGAAAGCCCTCTGACCGATCCCCCGAAGCCTTAACAAACCTCACACAGAGCAGGAGGCAGAAGAGAGGAAATGTCACCCTTGCTTAATTTTGCAGCGTGACTGCGCAGGCCTGCGCAAAGCTACTACTGCCGAGGGAATCTGGGGCCAATCGTGCAAGTTAACTCTGCAGGGAATACTGGGAAAAAGCAAAATTAAGTCACCAGGTTTAATCCTTGATGGAAGAGATTTATAACTATGTAGAAGTGAAGATGGTCACAGAAGATGCACAAAACCGACTGACTGCAGGCAGCCAATCTGAAGTAAATCCTCTCTCATGCAGTTGTGTAGGTCCCATTTTCCAGCTGTGATGAGGTAAGTGGGATGAAAACCAGATAGAATCATAGAATCTGTGAGGTGGGGAAAGACCTCTAGGATCATCAAGTCCAACCTCCAACCCAACACCATCATGCCTACTAAATCCTGTCCCGAAGTGCCACATCTGCACAGTTTTTGAACACCTCCAGGGACGTTAACCCCACCACCTCCCTGGGGAGCCTGTTCCAATGTTTGGCCACTCTTTCAGTAAAGAAATATTTCCTAATATCCAATCTAAGCCTCCCCTGATGCAATTTGAGACCATGATATTCACGCTTTGGGCGGGGCAGGCGGGAAGCGTTTCTAAAGAGTTCAAGGGAGTTATTTGAAGGTACTTCAACTGAGGGCTCTACCACCCTGCAGCTTGGAGCACCACCTCGAGTTTGGAGAGGACTCTACCCATGGCTGCAGGCTGCACTCCCACATGTTTCCCAGGGAAACATTAGGAGAGCGTATGTTGCATCCTACCTTCCCGGCCCCTTCCGTACATTGCCATGCATCAGCTCTATTCCATGACGGAATAGAGGAACTAGGGGAAAGACTGGAGGGCTCTCACCCAAAGCGTACTCCCCACTGGAATATGCTGTACTAGGTCTGCTGTAAGCCACATGACATCTCAAAACAGCCGCCAGAACACAGAAACACTAAATGGAATTATTTCCGTTTTCAGAAATAATTTTCTGTATGTGCATTCCAGAACAGAACTACCACCTCCCAGTGGCTGTATCATTCAGGAAGCTGGGCTGAGTACCTTAACGGAGGAAGCACGGGACTCCTTTAAAGCATGCAGGCACCCAATGACACAGACGTCTGCCTTGCTGGATTTTTGAGAGTACGGCAGTGAGCTAAGCACCAGTTTCTTGTGGCACTTGGGGGCTTTAAAAAAAAAGAACCAAAGCCTACAAACAAAGCAAAACCACCAACCACAAAAAGGACTGAAATATGCATTGAAAATACAAAGATTTCTGTGAATGTTCAGATTACACACAAACAAGGAGCCCCTGCCAATTTTTCTTAAAATAGGCAAGGAAGCGAAACCAATTTTCAATCCAATAATGGAAATAATAAACCTATACCACAACTTTAAGCTACACAAATCCAGTTTATGAAATCTCTAATAATTTTATGCCTGCCCATAATAAAACTTACGTTCTCAGCACTAGCAGCAAAGAAAGCCACAAGCTGTTTTCAACCAAACATTCTATTCAGTGTAGAGGAAAACAATATATAAATGAAATAACTGGATGGTAATCTAACCAAAAATACCATCTGTAAAGAGAGATGCTCAGTGAAGTGCTTCGCATTTTACAGAAGAGGCTTGCTACATACCACAGTCCATACTGCACATTCCTGCAGCATTCATTTCACATAAAACCACGTGCTTTATGTCCTGTGCAAATATCCCATTTACCTTAAAGAAACTTCCTCTTTTGTCCAGACAACGGGTTTTCATCGTCAAAGACGACATCTTCCCTGGAAGACTCCACTGTATGCCTCGAACTCCTAAAAGCAGAGATTTTTTTAATGGTTAGTCCACAGTCTGTAGGAAATTCCTTCCTAAGCCACAGGAACAGCCACAAGAAGCCTTTCGCCAAAACACTTTCCATCAACAACACAGTGCCATTTGTTTCCTACCAGAGTCTTACATATCCCTTTAGTCTATTATTTTTCCATAAATTGCTTCAAAAAGACAGTGCCACTTGGAGTTCTATGTTTCTCCCTTCTCTTCACAGCTGATCCTGTAGCTGTGAGTAGATTTTAATGTGCTCATTGAAAAAGAATGCTAAAACATAACGATTGCTTGCTTTGTTTGCTTGACCTCAGCCTGAAGTACAAACAGAACAAAATGTTAGACATCACTACAATCCGTTCTCAAATAATACAACATTAATGGGGCTGACCAGGAAGAGGGAGAAAAAAGAAACATCATCAAAATCACCCCCAAGGGAGAAAACACATTACCGTGAACGTGAAAAAACAAAAAAAACCCAAACCAACTCAAACACCCCCCAAAAAATCCTGCCTGAAACTCCTAACATGCAATTAAGACTTCTGAATGGCCAAGTGAGAAACTGAAGATGTAGTTAGGCAGAAGCTGCATTATCCACCATCAGGTGAACTGAACAAACGGCGTAACACCCAGAAGCACGTAACAACACAACTAGAACACACACGCATAATGAGAAAAATCCGGGGGTGATCTCTGGCTGACTAGTAGAGTTCCTCTAAGTCACGCACAATTTGCACCAGTAATTTGTGAACAAACTTCTGAACTAAACAGGAGCCAAGTTCCACAGCTAAAAAGTCCTTCTAGGACTTTTAATAGTGAGCATATAACTGCATTTAAATAGCCAAACTCTTCTCCTCACTCACACACTTACTGACCATACAGCAGGTGATTATGTTGGCTGGCAAACGCTGCAGGTGCGAAGCAGTACCGAGGAAGGCAGAAGATTTGGTACAAACAGAAATCAAGATATAAATGGCAGGGGGCAGCAGTGAAAAACAAGTTCAGCGTTATGGCTGCAGATGGAGCTTGAGCAAAACAAAGCAGACGGGACTGAGAATTAAAAAAACCAACACAAATTTGACACGTACCCCCCCATGCACATATGCTGCTGCTAATGCCATAAGGCACCCACAGGGGTAAACAGGACCAAGGAGGAGCTTAAAAGAAAAAAAGGGTTAAACGAAAAACCCTTGCAAAGGCAAGTACTGGAAAAGGGTGAGAGGTACACGCAGGAGAAAAGCAGCATTTTCTCTTGGTTTTAATATGTAGCAGGAAGCTTTAAATTGTTCACCCATTTTCTCGAGGTCATACCACCAGAGCACTGGAAAAGGTTACATTTTTCCACTTAGATTCCGGTTAACAGCAGCCATGCCAGGAAGCTCAGGAACCAGCCTGTCTTCCAGGCAGAGTTTGCAGACTTTAAAGGTTGAAAGAAAAATCCTGAATTCTGCATTCCTGTGGAAGCCAAACACTAGAGGATAAACAAGAGAGGACAAAAGCCGGGGGGGGGAATAAAACAAAAAAAATAATAATCAAACTTTCTTTGTAAATCAGCATTTTTAAAGGAAAACATTACTGATGAGGCTGCAAAGCATGGTGATTGGTGTTAAGAATTACTTAAATTCTGTCTAAATAACTTCACTGCATCAATCCTGTAGGAGACTGAACTCCAGTGGAGCGGGCGGGCTTGCAGGTGCTATTGAATCAGTCGAGCTCTGTGCCCTCACTTGCCACATGCGCACGGGTACAGAACAGTTGTTCCACTCCGGGGAACATCAGATATTTTAGACTTTTACTATTTTATATTGGCTATTATAAACAATCTAAAGGTTGCCATATAACGAGAGTTTTTAATTATAAAGTTAAAAAATGGGTTTTTTTCAATGAATTCTGAAAAGGGAATTTGCACCTGAAAGACTTAAGGTGGAGTAAGACCCAAGAACCACAAAAAGGAATTAGTATAAAAATTCCATTTTCCAAGTTGATGCTATCCTCTGAATGACAACACCAAATTCAATTCCACAGAAAAAAACAGAGATTTTAAATGAGTTACATCAGGAGTTTGTGAGCAAGATAATGCAGTTGTGTTTGCATCTCCAGCCCCAGTCATTAATCATCCAGTTTGTAAACAACGACCCTTTCACAGGAAATCTAAGGGTTGGTTTTTGTTTGGTTGTGGTTTTTTTTTTTAATTTAACCACAAGGATGTCTGCATGCAATCCTATTACCAAAATAAGACCATGCCAAGATTTTTACATTCCTCTTATTTCAAAACAAAACAGAAGTTTATAAGCTTCCACACTCAAACATACAGAAGAATGCAAACACACGAACAGACATTTTGCCCTTCAAAGAGCAGTGTGACTAAGCCAGAAAAAAAGCTTCAAACAAGACCACTGCTTATTTTGCTTGTAAGAGGTTCTGGAAGCGCTACACTTTTCCATAGCTGCTGTTATCGTTACTATTTATGTAATATTATTACTACCCATATGACCATAACTCTGAGTCGCAGACGAGCTCCAGTCCTTGCTCTTCTCAGCTCTTTATGCAGCCAGTGAACCAACCCACACTGCCCTTTCTGGTCACGCTGTAATTTCAAACTGACTTCGGGTAAAACCTAAATACCATTCCACATTTGAGTGAGTCTTAGTACTTCTGATTAAAATCAGCATAGTGGGAAACACTGCTGCTGGGGTTCTTTTGCATTATTTTGTGTACATGTGTGTGCACACATATGCTTTTTTTTTTTTGGCCACCCAATATGCAAATAGACATCAGGACTCCTGGTAAACTGGATGGCTGGGGTGGGTGCAACGCTCCAAAAGCTGAGGGTGGGCCCCTACGCATCTCCCACTCCGAGCTCAGACGCACCCCCGCATGGTGCACAGAAACAACTGCAGAAAAACAAACCCACCATCATGAGGTTTCCTTTCTCTGCGCAGCTGTCCACATCTGATGCTTCTTCAGATCCAGAACAGGATGAAAAATGCCTGCTCTGAAGTGGTCTTTGCTGAGTTTGGACAGTATTAGGCTGCCAGAAAGGAAAAAAATCTCCCTTCTTTGACTGGAAAGCCAGGCGGAGAAAGACAGCAAAGGAGGTCATCTTCTGTACATACTGAAGACAAGGCATTTTCTCCATCCTCTGTGTTTTAAGGGCTGAGGCAGAGAGCCTGGACAGATTTGTTTAGACATTGCCTGGGTGACTGCTCAGAAACCTATCTGAAAACGCCGTCAAGCTGCTGGAGCCAGCTCACTGTATAATTCATGTGACCTTTAGTCTGGCCATCTGGAAGGTGGCCTCGTCTGTGTTTAAGCGGTCAATACTTTACCTACAGCAGTCTCCACAGCTCTTAGCTCCCAAAGGGCAGCAGGTGCTAGACCACTGCCTGCTGCTCCGACGTTTGGGTGGCTCCCTTCCAGCAGCGCCAGCCTCTCCTGTAAGCAGCACCGTCTTCCTGCAGCTCTTCAAATCCAGGGCAAAACTCGTGTGTAAAGGACAAGCCAGGGCAGGGAAAAGGAATGATTTGTCTGCTTGGCAAACTGCTCTGAAATGCGATGTTACTCCACAGATGCTAACACCCATGCAAGCTGTATGCTTCAAAAATAAAAACCCCAAAAACTGGTGCTTTTCATCTTTCTTCCATTCCGTTCTCCTCCTGGTTTTCATTTATGCGGGAATGCCGGAAGCACCATTCAGGCGCCTGGACGTAACTGAGACTTCGGACTTCTTGTCAAAACAGCTCTTACTTTTCCTCCCTCTCCTGCAATTTTATTTGGTATTTTCTATGTTCCTAACCACAGCAGTGCCAATCACAGTCTTCCTGGATTTCTCGGGATCCTTCCCTTTAATCCTCTCATTCCAATCGTGCTTTTACAAGGCAAAACATCCCATTTCCTTTAGCTAAAAGACCTAGCAAAGGTGAGGACAGTCTGCATTGCCCCCCTGAGCTGGAAAGCAAAGGCCACAGCAACCTGGGGAACTTACAAAGTACCTGCCCACAAGCCTTCCCCTCTGCTCGGCTTCCTAAGGAATCGAGGCTATTCAACTGCACTGGCTTTCTGTTCCTTAGTTCCTAACTATAATTTTTGATCTCCTGGCCAACCTAACAAGATCTCACTGAGGAAAAGAGCCTTTGTTTACAAATATTAACAAATGGGAAGAAGGAAGAGAGTCCATTAATGCCATTGCTGAAGGATAAATACATTTTACTTTTTTAACAATGTGAAAAAACCCTTTTAAAATGCAACCCTACGCTTCTGAACATGCTAAGATGCACACACAGAACTTCAGATTTTCAGCACATTTAAGCTTTCTCACGCGTTTCATTTTCCTGTTCTCCCAGCACATTCGCATCATGCCATGGAGAGGGTTGTGTTCATCTCTAACCTACAAAGCTCTGGTTTGTCTAATTACTCTGACCTTATCTGATTCTTGGCAAAATTAAACTTTCCCTTTTGAAAGTATTTCCTCTGAGAAGTTAACTGAAAGCCTACTTCCAGGGACACAGACACGACTGAGCACAGTATCACTTTGAAAATCTATCAAATAAGAGCTTCAGTCTGAAAACTACATTGGTGCCAGGATTTTGCAGACCTCTAAACTCAAATGTTGCATTGTGTTAGCACAGCTGTATCCAGAAGCAAAAAGCGAGGGGATTATGCAAAAAGGCTTCTAACTTCCATCATTCTTCTGGCCGCAGAAAGGGTTTACAGTGGTTTGGTTCCCCCCCCCCCCCCAAATGAAGCAAGGGCACGTTACTTGTAGAAAACAAGTAATGCATACAGCAAACACGACAAGTCACTCTACAGTGTCATATTTCTGTATTTTGTCATTTTAATTCAAGCATTTGAAAAACTTGAAAATAATACACATTCTCTGATCAACCTCTTTTTTCTCCAAGCACTGTTTTCACTTTTATCTCTGCTACCTGAACATAATGAGTTTGTGTGAGCTACTCTGCTGAAGAAAGCCTGATTGCCACCAGTACAATGTCAGACTGCAACAGTATTTCTTCCCATAATGAATTAAGAAAAAAATAATCTTACAAGGACAGACACTCACTACAGGTGTAGGCAGAAGGGCCACGAATGACTGCAATCCTTTTCAGGGAACAACACCCTTTTGAAGAACTAAAGAGGAAGCAGAAACACACAACACACTAACTTTTCAAAAACAACAAGGAGATCACAAGTGAGCTGTGCTTACTACTGCTCCAACATACCTCTTAATGCATTTTGCAAAATCTAAACCTCTCACGAATTCCTCCAAGGAAATCATTACTCTTCCCAGAAAGGAGATAAGAAGATGCAAGATAGGTAAAGGCAACCAGCAGAATAAAATGACATGCAAATAGTTTGATCAGTGAAATAAGGCTCAGTAATGTCCCAACTGCTGACATACCATGTTACACTTCTCAGTTTTTTCAGCTGCTACCTTTGTCACAAGGCACTGTCACTCGCAACCCTCATTTCTCGGCACAGGTCGAACACGGCACCACGGATCCCCGCAACGATGGCTGTTGCTCTCGGTGTTACAGCAGCGAGCAGTCTCACCAGCGTAGGAAGCTCCCTCTGTAGGGCTGCCTTCCCTCTTGTGCTCTTTCGTGCAAACTCTGTATCAGGAGAGTCACTCAGCCAGCCTGAGAATCAAACAGGACCTAGAGAACAGCAGCCAGGTCATGGACCAAACTACAGTCCCGTCTTCCAGACAAATCCTTGTCTCTCGCTTCACTCACAATGCTAACCCGAGACCTGAATTTCCATAGGTTGGGAGAGGACAGGACAAGCACAATCACTGAGGATCACCACAGTGACCTCAGGCTCTGGACACCACCCATGCAGAAGCCCACTGGAGAGAAGGTATCCACGCAGGGTCACTCTCCTATGGCTCGCAACAGGGACAAAGAGGGGAGTGCCATGCAGGCCTGGTCTGCCCAGTGAAGGGGCTCCCTGTAGGAAGCCCCAGGTCTGGGCTCCAGCAGCCCCCTGGAAGACAGAGAGCATGGTGAAATGGTTGAGGTGAGAGAGGAACGCCCGCGCCTCAAGACCTGGCCGAGGGATCCAGATACCTCAAAAACGAGAGACTTCCCCTGAGCCAAGACACAAAGGCAGTGCCCTTCACCCCTTTCCTGCTGACACCTTTTCAAGGCAGGCAGGAGATCCAGCGCCTAGAGCATGGCATGCACCATACAGCATCCCTGTCCCTGAAACCTACCCTGCACACTCGCAGCTGGGTAAGCTTGAGAAGGCGGTCACTGAGCACTTGCCCAGTCTTGGGCTGGCAGCCCCAGCCACCTGGGCCTTCCTGAACTTCTTGGGGGCCTGCACAGAAGAGACCAGAGCCCGACCAGCAGCACAACCCCAGAGCCTGCAGAAGTCCCTGACCTTCTCAAGCAAATGAGCTTTTGGGGCTCCTAGTACTGGTGCCCCCCTCCCTGGGGACAGCCAGAACTTCGCAAGGGCTCAACACAGCCTTCACTCATGCGAGTGTGAGGAAGGTGTGGTGCAGTTGTGAATCCGGAAGCAGAAGTGATGCCTTAAGAACTGGTAAATGAGTTTGAGGAGCAAGGTATAGCATCAGGAGGTGCAGTGAAGAGTTTGCAGGGCCATAACCTCATATTGTCCTCATACCCAGGAGGATAATGGGCTAGATGCACCCTCACTTGGATGCAGTATGGCTGCTCTTTTGCTAGTGGTGGTCCCTCCTGAAACAGAGAGCTGGCAAGCTTCCTTCCCCATACATAGCTTTGACTTACAGAGAGTGATGTCCTCCTGGACACCAAACTGTAGCACGCAAAGGTTTCTCTTCCGCTCCCAACACTGTTAACTTGCTTGCTCGTTAAGAGTCACGGCTGTTTCCAGTTTCCTTGGCTGACCATTTCTGACTCCTGTATTTGCATCCTGAAGTATCAATGCTCCTCATCCTGGTTAACTTAACAATGCTGTTACAATCACAGCTACTCCTTCACCTCACCATGCCTTAAGAACACAAGCTATCAGCAACTGCTTAAGGAACTACTACCTGGACAGACTTGGATCTTCAGGGGCTGGGAACTAGTCCATGCAGCAGGCTTGGAATATTTATCTAACAATCTAAAGTGGGAACATCATTGCCAAACTTATACATTGATGTTGCTACATCTGGTTTCAGCAAGTCCTCACTCCTGCCTCAACCCACCTTTTGCCTGCAGGCTTATTTTTTCCCCTTGATTCCAGATCCTACCCACTGGCAGCCTTTTAAGAGACTAAAGGATAAAGAGAAATTACTTTGAACTTGTTGCAGCATGGCACACTCAGGAGAGGTTTTAAGTCCCATTAGATTTTGGATAGATCTGTTTCGCTCACAGCTGTCTGCCCACTTCTTTTTATCTGTGCTGAAGTCATAAATGCAGAAATGAAAGCATCCGAAAAGTGCACGAGAGTTGGCCTGACTCTGCTCCCACTGACACCAACAGACACTCTTTCCACCAGGAGCGTACAGCTAGGCAAACACTGAACGCCTTGGAAAATCCAGTCCTTAAACTTTGCTGGCCATGGCACGCTACCAAGAGGACTGTGTTTGCTGCTAGTGCTGTCTCTCTGCACCCCTTCCAAACAGCTTCTGCTTCCTCTCTTCTACTAAACAACCTCTTCCTGCTTGCTCCCATGGCATACTTTCCACACTACTGAAAAGGAATAAAAACCCGAGTCATTTCCTCTGGCACAGCCTTTAATTGTGAAGGATACTACGACATCTCTTATAAGAGAATGATTGTACGTTGATACACTCATCTCTTGTTCTGCCTCTGGACACGTCAGAGAAATACATTTATTACATCGGCTTTGATTTGGATAATCTTTCAGAATGTTCATATTCTTCCCGAATTGCCTGGCTGAGATATCTCACAAAACCAGAATTTCTTGCAGTAACAGAAATGTCTGTAACTTCTGTTTGTTATTCCTGCCAAAACCAGTGAATAATAAAAGTGAAAACATTCAGAAATGTTTTCAAACCTCTTAAAACACATTCAACATGGAGCTGCAGCTCCTGAAAGAAACAAGAAAAGGTAACCGCTTGAATTACAATATAGCTCCGAGGTCCGCAGAACCTTCAGAATTCATAACGAAGCTTTAAGTCAAATGCAGAGGGAGACTGGTTACAGCACCTGCATCTAGACAGAGATGCACAAGATAACCACCTGCTGGGCTTGGCTGTGGGTTACTTTAGGCACCTGGGAAAAGCATCTCATGTCCTGTACCACAAATCCCAGAGAAAGATGAGGGCTTTGGTGCTCATGTCGTAACTCCTACCTCCTTGCCTGACAGAGGCACCAAGCAAAGCTCTGGCCATACCATGGCCAGAGATAACATTCCTCCATGCAACAAGGAAGCAGCAGAGACCTGACCTACTGCTGGTTCAGTGAGCTTCAACACTTCCATCTACTCAAATCTTTCCATGATCTAGGGTTCAGTGATTAGATATGCTTATTCTGGTATTAGATAGCTGCACCTAGTACAGCATCTTTTTCTACAATTTACTCTTTTGCACCTAACAATTACTGATACACACCATAGTGTGTTTCATTGTTTGGGGAAAAAAAAAGTACATGCAGACTGTACTGAAAGGCAGGTAAGGACACCGCAGCACGCTTTTGAAAATTAAGTCTGTGTGGTTGTTTATGAAATGCACACACAGTGTCTGTAGATATGCAAAACTTCAGAAGACAGGCGAGAAAGTATAAACAAGACTTCCCTAAAATAAACAACCTGATGGAAGGAAACAGATACCTTCACCTACACTTTTAAGGACTTGCCAAAATGTACACCAGCATCCTTAAAACTACCATGTGGTATTTGTCTGTTCTCCAGATCTGTATATTTTTAGGACCACTTCATGATCAATATTCTCCACTATCACCTTTCTGTGAATCTGTAATATACAGGAAAAGAAATCCTGCAACACCGGAATACAGCAGATCAGACTTGAACTCACAGTCATACTATAGCACCAACACAGAACAGACACTTCACAGAGATCCTCTCAACCTGACCACCCTCCCCGGCTACAGGCAGGGCCCAGGGACAGAAGCTGCCCTAGCGGAAGTTAACCTCTGCCAGGCCTTCCATTAAACCACTCTCTAGAAAGATTAACAGGTACATACCGAACCTTTCCAAATTCAATAGAATATGTCAGGCCAGCCACACATGAAAGCCAGGATGATATAGCTGATGATAATTGCTTTTAGGCAGCTGGGCTTTGGGCAACCTGGGCTAGTGGGGGGTGTCCCTGCCCACGCAGGGTGTTGGAACTAGATGGGCTTTAAGGGCCCTTCCAACCCAAACCATTCTACGATTTTCAAACCCAAACTGACTTCTGGTACCTTAAATTCACTGGGCAACTTGAAACCTCACAAAATGTATCTGAAATGTCACAGTATTCACCTGCCTCAAGGAAGAAAAAAAAAAAACAAACCAAACACAACCCCAAAACAATAAACTTATTTTATATCGGACATTAATAATTCACACACAAAATGTTCTTCTCTTTAGATAATGTCAATCTTGAACTGCCCTGCTGAAGTACCTCAGAGACTTACGAACAACAGCCAGGAATTAAATCTTATTTATTTTCTCAGTCAGATAACAGAAGCACGACTTCCTGCACAGTCAAACACTATTTGGAGCAGTCTGCACTCGCACAGCCTCCTCTCGTGCTAATACGTACTTCCAGCGTACGGTACCAGAGGGAGCGAAACAGGTAACACACACTGTGCCTGTTGTCCTACAACATGACGCTGGTTAGCAGAAGCAGTTAAGACTGCATTTCTACCACTCATCATCAGATCCAAACTGGTTTACAAACGTCAGATGGCTAAATTTCCCCAGCACTCTAAATATGCCTGACTCCCAGTTTAAAAACGTTTTTCCACTGTGGCAGAGTATTATGTACATCCAAGCTCTCTCTCTCATTTTGCCCAATGTTTTCAGAAATACTGAGAGCAGCAAGTTTCAGCTCACTTCCAGTAAAAGCAACTCCCCTCTCAGAGACATGGCAAAACAAATTGCTTCTGAAAAATTCTTCTTCATATAATTTGTTGAAAAGGATTCCATTTGTTTACCCAAAGCAGCACACAAAAAGCAGAGGGGAAAAAAAAGAAAATAAAAAAATGCAGAACTACAAGTTATTTGACCTTAAAAATTAGCCATGGATTGCAAGGTAGAAACTGATCTTAAGAGAACTGCAAAAGCTGCAATTTTTTTATTATTTTTTTTTTCAATTAATAGATAACCCTAAATATCTTTCAGGCTCTTCATTCTTAAAAAAAAAATCATCAGATCAATTGTTAAATAGCTTGTACATCACTGAACAGTGACAAAACATAGCTTCTTTCAATTACAATGCAATAGCACTTTCTAGGTCTGTTTGTTGCAGCACTCATCTGCTTAACAGGTATCTCCCTATAAGAAAAAACCCTATTTTGTAATTGCAAGCAACTGTTTCATTAGTCCAGAAAAAATGTTTTGCAAAGATTAGGCTTTGTTCAACTCTGTAGTTAAAAGTAGTAAACTATTGTTCAGGAGGTAGCCAATGCCTAAGAAGCTATGTCCTATATTTCATGAAAATCAACAGAAACATTTCCATCTATGTCCACAAGTATTGGAATAAGGTTCAGTACAGAGCACGCTAAATGGTATAGAAGAGTCCGTAAGAAACCCGCAAGCCACTGAGCATATCTGTTATTCCAAGCTCTGCTACAGAGCTTGTACTGCTCACACAGAGACCTTTGAATACAAGTGCCGACAGCGTCACTTGCCTTGCACCTCAACTTCAGCACAGCACGAGCCATGAGGGCAATGATTAACTAGAGAACAAACAACACTTTCTTATTCTGGTGTTGACCTTAAACTCATCTTTCATGTGACACATTCAAAAGAAAATCTGTAAATTGTGCCATTGGACTCCCACTAATCTAATGTTTTACCTATTAGCTACGGAATCAGGTCATCAGGAATTGTACCACACTTGACACCTTGTTTTCCAGATAGCTCCCAGTGGCAGTAGCTGCTGCTCCTCAGTACACGGGTTGCTCTTCCTCCGAGCTTAACAAGTTAAGGCAGTTAAACAGACAGCAGCTTTATTTCAGCTGAGTCCATGGTAAGGGATAAAATTTTAATTACTTGTTAACACATGTAACCACGTAGGCTACTTCTCAATTTAGTCCTTAGTATTACGAACAATTTCACCCTTTTTTCATTATTTAAGCTACTGTCATATTACGTGAAATAGTAATTTTATGGACCACAGAAACTCAGGCTGTATACCAAAAACTATGTTCACAGTACTGAGGAGCTGCACAACACCCCATCCCAAGACACACAACCCACAGGATACTATAGCTGTGTGAGCCTGTACTCAACACTAGCGTTCTCAGAGTCCTCACTTACATGATTATGTATTAGGCAGCAGGTTACGTTACCTTAGTAATACAAAAAGCAGCATCAGTGCAAAAGTGACAGCCTTCATCGCTTGCAGCAGTGGAGAAAGCCACCGTCACGTTCTGTCGCTAGTGTTGACGCTCGCACCGCCAGCACCCGAGGCTGGCTTGATTCGCAAGTCCTGCTGATACCTCCTCCTCCAGTCACTTCTAAAACAGTTAGTCCAACAGCTACGGGAGCTGTTTGAATCACTTTCTGGATTATATGTGTATCTAAAATGAGACAAATCTAAACAGCGTGGCATCATCTCTAAGAAAGAAAGAGGGTTCTGTGATTTCAGGGAGCACATGTGACCTCTTCGACCCTATGCATGGTTCCAGTAAGACAAGAAGTCCCAGTGCTTAACGCACTCTCTCAAGATAAGGAAACCAACCTCAGATTCGATAAGAACTTTGATATATAACCAGTCTTTGTTTCCCATGAAAAGTGGGAACAGTACTGCCCTACCTCACAGGGGTTTTTCAAGGAATAAACCACTTTGCACTGACAGAGTTTTAGATACTGTAACGATGGGGCTGACATACGATAACCCTTTACTGTCATCAGTGCGTATACAAAGGAAAGAAAGGTGTGATCAGAGGAGTGGGACATAACACAAAAAAATCAGGAAGAGACCGCCTAAAAGAAGAATGAATATCAAAAGTGCGTGCGAAGGAAACTCACCTCTACCGAGACACGCACACGTAACCCCCAAACTACGAAGAAGTGCTACACCCATGTAGCTCATTTCAATGACATTTTCTTTGTTCTGTAACGCTCTGCTGGGAGACGTCTTAATACAGTCTACAACTCCCGAATAATAGGGTGCAGAGAGAAGAGCCAACCCCATCTCAAAAGCACACTACTAGAAAGTCAAGAGACAAAGGGCAAAGTGGAACACAGGAGCTTTTCAACTCAAAAGACTTGCACCACCACCACCAGAGTGTTCAAACAGCGGAACAGGGACCCAGCGAGGCTGAGGTGTCTTCACCCTTGGAGGTACTGAAAACTCTGTAGGCCAAGGTCCCCAGCACCTTGATCTGACTCGGAGGAGGGCTGGACTAGCTGACCTCTGGGGGCCCCTTCCAACCTCTGGTTTTTACCACGACTTCACAAGGCTGTGCGTGTTCCCATTCACCACTGGAGTATTTTCTTGAATTTCTATTTAATACACAACAAATAATAAAATCAAGTGTAAGATACAGATGGCTTCACTTTTTTTTTCTCCTTTTTTCTTTGCTTTGTTTGAAAGAACAAGTTATCAGAAGCAAAGCATTCTTTTTTCTTCCTCAGTTTCTCAGGAGGGTGGGAGCCACCCACCCCTCTAAAAACGCATTTTTACTTTCCATGACACAGGGATTACTGTATCTGCATAACCCAATAGAGAAGGCACAAAATCAAAAGTCATCATATCAGCTTAAATGATTAATACATAAGACTTTTAACTTTGTATTTATTAGCAAGTGATACACACCTGAGTGTACAAACACACAGACTGGGTGAGACAACATCTGAAGGTACAGAAAGGTCTAAACTCTGAGCAATTTAATATACTACTAGAGCCATGTATCAGCAGGAGCAAGAAAAGTTTGGATGTTCCTTTTCTACAGGGACAACTTGACTAAACAAACTAAGCTGTTATTTATCTGTCCCTGGAAAATGCATATGAAAAAACTGGCAGCTCACCTAGTGAGCGATACACAAACTTTTTCTAACTTTAAATAAATGGGAAAAAAATTAACATTTTTTCTCTCCTAAAATAAGTAGGCTAAGTGTTCTGGGTCAGCTACTGTAACTCTGCCAAAATTCTTGGATCTTGAAAGGGTCAATTTTTAACACGCACAAAGGTTCCTACATACTGAGTTATACCAGGTCAGCATCAAGTGACTAACTCGAGTGGACTCAAGCCATGCAGTTGTGGATTCGCTTTTTGTTCAAGAGCGACTTCATTTGCACGTCATTAGCTGCATTTCCACTATTGCTTTCTGACCAAGAGGTTAACGTAATCAAACAGCCTATATGAGGAAAATCACCTGCAAGTGTTTGTGGTCACGCTGTTCATGTTAAACAGCTACACATCATAGACGTTACAGTCTGCTTCTCGCATCACTCCGTGCTCACTCCTTATTTTTGCAGAGCACTATTTACTGACTGCTTTAAGCACCGCTTTTTGCGGCACACTTCCAAAGCTGTTACCGACTCTTCTGGTAGAAGCAGTGCACAAACACAGTAAACCATGAAGCCCAGTACCAAGTAAAAGATTTATTTCCCAATGAGAAAAGAAAATATTTTCACTAGAAAAGTTTTAGAAGAACAGTGCTTATGTCTTGATCTATTTATTTTGTGCACAGAAAAGAGTGCAAGAAAGTCTTTCGCTTAATTAAACCAAACTCATTGCTCTCCACACAAAGACCTCCCATGTCAGCAAAACACTTAGACCTATACCACAGAGTTTTCACTGACCTAACCTAGCTAGGATCCACTAGCAATGAAGAGAGAAGCTACTCAACGTACAAAGCTTGCATCATCGTTGATCCTGGCTTTCAAGACAGACTGGTGAACTGGGTTACCCCCACGAGAGACTTCACACCCCCCGCACTGCTCTAACACAGTGCTGCTAACCTGCACTACATAGAGGCAATGCTACCATGAGCTCAGAACGTGTAACCTGTTCCTGAACCGCACTTTAACTATACAGAGTGGAAAAAACAGACTGAGACACATCTGCGAGTCAGTTCAACGACATACAAGGGTGCCAACACAGCAAGCAGGATAAACCCCAAAGCACAGCGTTCTCATTGTCCTTTCAGCTACGCCATATACACATCATACGAGATGAAATGCCTAGACTTATCTAATAATGTTACTAGGAGTTTAAAAAAAAAAAAAAAACCACAAAACAAACCACACACTAACACAAGATCCCCAGGGAGAAAACAAACTTAATTTGAACAGTCGTTATTTCTTGCCTGTTTGAGGATCTAGTTAGGGGCATTAGGGAGGCATAAATAGGGCAATGTAACAGGTCTTCAGAACAAGGTCTGCGAATAGCGTAACACAAGGTATTGCCCCTAACTGACCTATTCGGAAAAATTAGGAAGTAAGTTTAAATCCTCAAAATCGTTTGCAACACCTGTATATTTCCCATAAGGATCAAGACTATAACACTGGTTATCAAGAGTGACTGTTTTCTGAGAAAATTCATCCACAACTTCGACCAACTACACACTTACTTTAATTATGTTTTTCATACAACTGATCTACTGCTTATTTGGGAAGCTGGGGGGATTCATTTGGGAGATGTGCTCTTTTTGAGGGACAAAGGGGTTTCAGATACTCTAAATATTTAGAGTCTACAATTCATTTTCCAAATATACTTTCACCAAACAAATGAGAGAAGCCGAACATGACATACTATTCTGATAACTATTTATTGTTTCTTCTTCCACACTATTCACAGAAAAAAAAATATTAGTGAAAACAAAAAGGTTATGACACATGCCATGAAACCCAGGAAGTTCAAAGCTGAAAGCTATTGAAATATCTGTCTCAAGTTACTTCCACTTCTCTTCCTGTTTTTCATATATGCACACCATAGGACTGGCAATGTTAGCCCCAACCAAGCTTCCTGGCTTGGGTCTCAATCTGTGTAACTTCGAAGTCATGTAAACACAGGTCATCCTTCCCGTCCTCATGTTGCTCCTCTTGATCTTCCTTCAAGGGACTATTGTTCCCTCTGATAACCATCTCCAGTACCTCCATCATCTTCTGTCACCGCTGACTGGCAACTCATCAACAATGCAAAAGTTACTGCGGCTTTCCTGGCCCTCTTCCCTTTTCCCATCAGGTTGTCCATCATAGCTCTCTCCTCTCACTCTGCTTATCCCGACCAGCCCCAGTCTCTCCCACTCCAGCCCCCACACCTAATTTGCCCTCAGTCTCGCAGCTGAATGCCCAAGGATGAAACTCCGTGACTTCACCAGCTTTCATCTTCACTTCCAACCTTAACGATTCTATTCTATTCTTCCCTGTACCTCCAAGTCTTCTGTCCTCCAACCCAATTATCGTCACACTTTGCAGTTTTCAATATTTTCTACTTTCTACTAAAGCTCTTCTTCTCTTCTACCCCCTTCTCCCTAGCCGTCTATGTAAGAATGCTGGACAGATGCATTTCGTATTATACAAAATCTCCAATACCTGGCATTTTACACACGTTTGAACAGGTCTCTCATCCCTCCCCCCCTTCCTCCAACATCCCATTCGTATTTGAGAAGGTGGTCTATGAGCATCACCCCAATATCTTGCCTAGCTGCTCCTCAAGTCCCTCAAAAGACCAGGACATACACACTCCCACATATAGAGAGGGAGGTACTGATACTACAGGCACCAAACAGCTCTTACAGTAAAGAGAAAGGCTTAAAAGGCTCTCCCAGGCTGTCTTCATCCAGACAAGGAAGAAAGAAGGTCCTCCCTAGATTCTGGAGTGAGCAGTTTTCCCTTCTCTATCCAACCTATTTTTGATCCCCCAGTGGTATAGGGAATATCATTATCGCCAAACTTTGCTTCCCCAGCAGCATCAGCAGTCACATCAAGACCCATTTGATTACTAATACAAGTTTCTCTTCCCTTGCTGGGTTTTTGAGTTCATAGATAGTGCTAGCAGGAGAACTCCTGAAAAAGGAAGTGTGGGTGTTTAATTCTCCACTATTAGTTCGCTTGTGTAAACAATTTGTTTTCTCTCTCCTGGGACAAAGTGTTTCAAAACAAGTGTTTTAGAAGAAAACAAGCCTCATCTGTGGAAATGGTGAAACCAGGGGTCAAAGCACTGACAACAAAAGTCCATTCTGAAATAAAACACACTGGCAACTCCACATATTTACTGTATGGGGGTTATGTTACGTACACAGGTCAGATAAAGAGTTTGTTAGTGTCACTTTTTTTTCTTCCTGATCTGAATCAAATACAATCAAACCCAGAAAGTGAGGCACCAGCCAGATGACAAGGTATTTTCTAGGTTTAATTCTTGCTGACACACTGGTACCCAAAGATTCTCACGACTGCTAGCAACAAACATTGGCACTCAGTGTGTATGGGAAGCTGGGTCTAAGCATACTGGGATATAGGCTTACTTGGTCCTTTTTACAAATGAAAAATTACGTCGTTTAACAGCTAACAAATTCCATCACTCTCTTTCTGCAGATAATAAAGAGAAAGCTTCCAATGATTCTTGTGGTTGCATACCACAGTTTGAAGGCTTAATGCAGCATTATTTTATTGCTTCTACATCTGGTGCCAGTTATTTTTATATAGCTTCTTTGTACAAATTCAGCAACATAAAAAAAACTTCAAAGTCTATCAACCACTCTTAAAACAAACACTGACAAGTTAATTTCTCTTTATTCTTCTGTACCTCAGCTATGACGTATCATCTGCACAAACACAAACCCATGTCTCTAGGGAGTCACAGATCTCTCGAGTAACGTGACCTACTGTGACTAAGCTAGAGAAACTCAGTCCACCTCTAAAACTCATTATTTCTTTCCCAATCTGCCTTTCTTCCAAAACCATAGCACCAAAAGGCAAATCAAGGAGGAAATAAACATCCTGCTTTCACAGTTCACAGACCATGACCTCACGTGGGCAGGCTCACTGTCCTGTGTCTCCTCCCACTTGCAAAGTCCTACCTCAGCCCCTATGGAGAAGGTGAACGTGAGCAATGGCCAGCGAGGAGCTGGTATCCATGTCCTCCTAAAGACAGAAATCCAGCACGCTCCATTTCTCCCACAGCCTGCAAACAGGACAACTGGAGCTGCGCAGGAAGACCCTGCTGAGGCCAACACCCCTCACCGCCCATGTAACTAGCTGGCCCTTGATGCTGAGTACCTGCTGTTCTGCTCTTCCCATCCCCTTCTTCACCAGCCCAGAGGTGCTGTTACAATCAGCTGGGCTTCCTAAGCAGGAGCAAAGCTCTTTTGCTCACCTTTACAGCCCAAACTGTAACAGAAGCAGCTGCGGTCAGCTGCCAGTCCGACTGTCTTCAGCTCATGTTTCCCATATTTATTCTCACATTGAAGGGTTACAATCAATCCCCCCTGCCCCCCTCCAGGTAGAAGTGATATTCTGCAGAACGTAACCGCAGCAGTCCCTCTCTTGCCAGGGGAATCTATTGCTCGGCAGTGCATAGTGGGAAGAGACCCATACTGCAACCCAGCTTTAAAAGCATCTAAATCACTTTTCACTCTACAACTGCAGTTCTCCTTCCACGCTCTGCCCATCTGCCAGTGACACGTTAGTCTAAGCTTTCTACCTTTGTTCCTTGCACAGCACCAAACACTGACTACCCCATGCTACCAGCACTGCAGAACTCAGCAGCAACAGCTGCTTGTTTGAAGCCTGAATGTTCAGTGAACTTTTGACAACTTCTGCTCGTTAATCTCCATCAGAAATGCATTCCAAGCCTACAAGCACCTTCAAAGAGCTACTGTGCTTCTTAGCATCTTGCCACAGAAAAGCATGTCTCTCCGATCTCCTAAAAGGTGTAAACAAGGAGACACAGATATCTATCCTTGCACTCGCACTTTTCACATACAAATTACACTGATAACCACCGCACCATATTCAGGCCTGGAACAGTAGCCTTCTAATTTGCCATTTCATGGCCATCAAGGCTTGAACTTAAGACTGCCCCTGGAAACTATAACTTAGCCACTTTCCAACAACCCAAGGCATTTATGCATAACCTTGGGAGGTCGAGTATCTAAAACATCATCATCTTACATGCAACTTCGAATTAGACTACATATTCGCAACACAGACCCATGGACTCCACACACTAGAGTGGCACTGACTCCGGTGCAGGTACTGAACTGGACCTGAAAGAGGAAGGTGTGAGGCCCGGCTGGGGTTAGTGACTGTTTGAAAGGCAGGGAAAGGATGCTAGCCTAGAAATGGGTTTAAGGAGCCAAGCAGATAACCATACTGCCTTCAATTAAAAGCTGGCAAGCTTGAGACAAAACACTTTCGAACAACAGCTAGCTTTCTATGCAAGCCACTGCATAGTGGATGAATAGAAGCAAGGGATTCCATAAAACACTGAAAGGGTCACCCTACAGGCATCATACACAATGAACTTTGCCAAAACTTCACATGAACTATCGTTCTTCGGAGATTGTACATTCTGACTAAACAGGATTTTAGGGATGTCAGCTACAAATGTCGCTGACGGGCTCTGCCTCAGCCAGCGGTGGGGCCATTTTGGAGCCAGCTGGCATTGGCTCTACTGAACATCGAGGAAGGGTCTAGCAACTTCTCACAGAGGCCGCCCCTGTAGTCCCCCAACTACCAAAACCTTGCCACGCAAAGTCAATACAGGCCCAAAGGGCACGCTGCACCTCAACACGGAAAACACTTGTAACCAGCGTTACAAGCTCATCCCTGCCTGGAAAGGAAACCTCCTCAGAGACAGAGCTGTGCAGGGAACACAACATTGACCTGAACGTGGGAACTCAAAGGCCCAACAAAGTAACAGCTCAAGAGTCTTCCCATCACAACTGATGCATTGCCTACTAGCAGGAGTTTTAACTACACCGACAAACACATGGCTTTGTTTCACACCACCTTTTCCTTCACAAACAATGTGTTGATATTATGACTACTTTCTTCAAGTCACTACTTGCAAGTTAGTGTCTCCATCCAGCAATCCTCAGCTAAACATACTATTCAGCTCATCCCAAGGCTCAAGACTCTTCCTTAGTTTTACATTCCGTACTCCAGTAGCATGATCAAAAGTCTGCCAGGAACATTATTAGATGGTCAACATCAGAACTAATGTTCTGACCATTATTATAACATTATTAGTGACTACTGAAAGACAACTACCACCTACTATCTGTTCCTAAAACATGTCAGTCAACTTTCAACGTTAAGCAAAACACAGAACACTACAGAAGCAACACACAGAGCATCAGTGACACGGACACACTATTATATATTCCTTGGCCTGCAAATAAATAAAAGGTTGAATTTAGACATAGCTCTCAGGCTGTGATACGAATTAAAAAAAAAAAAAATGCCTTCAGCTCACCGTGGAGTAGTAAATGCAACGGTTCTCATGTCTAGACTTACGGCACGGCAAATAGAAGACTACCAGCAATAAAGGAAGATGCCCAGCGTGTCTGCCAAAAGGGTGTGCACATGCTAGAATACTGTCTTTAGCAAGGAACAAGACAGGCAAGACAGTGCTAAAACACTTCTCTCGCTTCCAGTGCTGTTCTTAACCATACGGGAAATACGCTGTAAGTGATAGCTAACACATGCCCAGTCATTCATGTAATACCAAGGGATGAAACAACATTTTTCATATAGACATCAAAACATGAATCCACATTATAACAAACCAGATATTTATCTTGGCAAATCATACCTTCTAGAAAAAAAAATGCAATGAAGTTAAATATTTTAAGGGACACACTACAAAACAAATGCTCAGAATAGCTTTGTAAGACATTCCTGCCAAAATGGATGAACCGTGCATTTATTACTGCAACAAACACGCATTCGGAATTTTTACGAAATCTCTAAATAAAAAATTTGAATTAGCCCAAGGAAAGCTAGCTGCTCACATGATGGCGAACCTTCGGGTTTTTTTCCTGATCAAGTAAGGCAAAAATTCCAAACAACACAGTTGCCAAAGAAGCATACGGTACATAAAATGAAGACCACTGATACAAGCTGTAACAGAGGTTTTCTGCCTAACTCTGCATGACAAGCTGGTAAGACCACATGGTTTTCAGCTAGGTAGAGTCAATTTTCACAAGGTGCTGGGAGTGGACACGGCCAGGACAGGTGACCCAAACTAGGGTAATTCCATACCATATGGCATCATGCTCCGCACATAAAAGTGGCTAGCCAGGCAGGAGTGATGGGCTGCGTGTCCCCTTGGCCCAGCAAATTGCCTGGTGCATCACCCGCTTCGTACATTCCGCTCTAAGTACTGCTGTTACTTCTCTCTCCCTTTGCTGTCCCAGTAAACGGTCCTTATCCCAACGCACAAGTTTTACCTTTTCCTTCCAATTCTCCTCCCCATCCCATGGAAGGGTGGGGGGTGGGAAGAAGAGGGGAGCGAGCAGCACATAGTGCTCAGCTGCCAGCTGGGGCTGAACCACAACAAAGGCTTGAACATTGCTGCTGTGCAGTAACTTTTGTTCATTGCTTTTACTGTATTAGAAGTTCCTGGATTCTACCCCACTTCGAAGTAGAGCCACAGTCTACTTCTCACCTGGTGGGGCAGGCAGGGATTCTGGGACACAGGAGAGGGGCTAGCAGACCCTTGACCCACATTCATAATTGAACAGTTTTACTAGTCTGATATATTTAACTAGTAGAAAAGTTTACTCATGGCTCAAAGATACTTTTCTAAAATTTCAATTATTTAAAAGCAGTTTACAAAGACTTCAGCAGTAACTCCCGAGGCTGACACGTGTTCAGAGAAACACTTCAGGATATGAGCTCTACTGCAGCTACTGTTTAAGTCAATCAAGTTCAAACCACTAGCAGTAAAAGTCACAGGACTGAAAATTCACACTTCCCAAAACTGAACTCCTGTCAACTTCCAAAAGCAGCACCATTCTCAATAGCTGTCTCTAGAGACATGCTGGTAAAGTCTATGGACAAAGTTGGGGTTTGCAGGGCTCTGATAACAAGTGCATGTCCCCACACGTCCTGACTGACAGGGGTGGGCACGGGCTGATGACAAGAGAGTGTCAACCAAGACCAGAACCTGCGCAGGCAGGATAGCGCCCTGTGAGCCAACTCCCCTACTCCTGAAACAAGACCGTCTGTCTTCCCCACGCGCGTGCCTGTGAAAAAGCGTCACTCGGTGAGCCCCGAGGGGGGGTGACGGGGGGCAGGAGAGGCACACACATGACAGTGGGTCCCCCGAGACCCCCACAGACTCATTTCTAGAACATTTCAGTGAGCGCACACTGTGCCAGCTCGGTGGTGATGAACCCCCACCTACAGGACATGCACAGTGGACTATAAAAAGGGGAACCACGAATCTTTTGGTGCGTGTCCACCACCTGAGGACCACAACTATGAGCAGAGAAGAGCATTGGATTTGGGATGGTGATCTCTCTTACCTTCCCTTTCTTTCTGTTTCTTTTCCTCTCTCTTAGTCTCAAACTTCATGTTTGGCACCTTGGGATAACAGTGTCGCCAGTTTTGCTAAGCCATTGTCTTTCCGCTTAGTTTCAGGTATTTGTTACAACTTTTACCAAGCCACTATATTTTGTCAATCCGCTGAGTTTTAAGCAAATTTGTGGTCCGTTTGAACCTCTAGAGTAATTGTTGTTACTCCCGATTACCGCACAGAGAATTGAAAAGTTACCTCTCCCTCACGCCCGCTGAGTGGGACGGGGCAGGGTTATACTGTGGCACATGGGCAGACACAATTTAAATAATCCAGAGCGCCGGACAGGCAAACCAGAGAGGTGTGACCCTTTAGAAACACACTGCAAGCACCCCAGCTTCCATCTCCCAGACTCCTCAGTGTTTGAATTACTACTTTTCATCTTGCATTAACTGCAAACATTGTGAAAAAAAGTATTTTTTAAATCCCCAGCTGTAGCTAAAATGGCTTATTACAACAATTTACTCCTTCAATTACAATGGAGGATTTACAATTTTCTCCTAAGAAATTACAGTCCCAGCAAGCTATGCATCAAAGTATGCCAAGGCCTCAGTTAGCAAAAGGATGCGTGTTTGTTTTGTGAATGTTATGGTTTTGTTTTGTGGTTGT
>VWZZ01000730.1:347420-381320 GCA_013399095.1 Psophia crepitans | reverse complement strand
ACCCGCGCCGGGGGGCGGGGGCTGCGGCAGGGCAGAGGGGCGCGCCCTGGCGCCCTCCGGCCACGGCTCTCTCCTGGCCGCCCGCCCGGCGCAGCGGGAAAAGCCGGTAACGGCATCAGGGACACCCCGAGGGCGGAGAGCGGGAGGGGCTTTGCTCCCCCGGGCTTATTAAAGACCGGAGCGACCCCGCCGCTGGAGCCGGCGCGGGCAGCGCGCGGGGCCAGGGCTGTGCTCACGTACCTGTCCTGCGGCCCGCTCCTCCCTGCCTCCGGCTCCCCAGCCGCAGAGGGTGAACTGCAGCACCGCTGCCGCTCCACAGCGCGTTCCAGGACCCTGGCGCTCCGTGTTTCACAAGTTTATTAGGTTTGTTTCAGTGCAAGTTATTTCAATAACAAAACAACGAGAGCCGGATTTTCCTCCCAGTCCGGCTGCTGCCTGCTCCGTAAACAGAGAACCCGTGAAAAGGCGAGCAGCCCGTTGAAGACGGCGGCTGGCGTGGCAAGCGTGATGAGGAACGTACGCAAACCACGCAGCAGTGGAAAAACCTGCTTGAAGGGGATGTAGCAATTGCAAAACTCGGACCATTAAAACGAAAGGTGTGTGCCTGCCTAGCTTTGAGGAGGCAGGACAAAGCAATGCTGGGTTATTTACAAGGTGGTGACATTTACGTTAACCCACAGCTTCCGCAAAAGTGGCCGTTAATCTTCAGGCCTGAGAGACCTGGCTGGCGCACAGATGAAGCCGCGTCGTGCACCTGAGCAGCTTCTGCGTAATCTCTAGCTGCAATCTTTTGACAGAGGTGTGAAACTTCTGGTGCGAGCGGGAGGCGGCTGGAGTAATCCTGCTGGCGGGTTGTGAAAGCAGCGGCGAGTTCTGCGAGCTGTCTCAAGGGTCACCGACGCCTTTCTGCTCCACCTGCCAGGCACACCACACACACCTTCCATGTTCCAAAGCAGTTATCACAAGCAATACGGTGACTGACTTTTCAGTCCTGCTGCCTCTGGAAGCTGCTTGCGTTTATGCAGGTAGCCTAGTAGATGACACTGATGTCTGGTTTTGCAGTGCCTGACTTGGCATAGCTGTCAGAACCCTTGGCTACCCTTACAGAGAGGGGGGACACACCACTGCCTCCCCCCCCCCCANAGGGGGGCACACACCCCCCCCCCCCCCCCCCAAAAAAAAAAAAAAAAAAACCCAAACCAACCAAAAACCCAAAAGCATTTGGGAGCAGTGCAGCAAGGTGCCTGCCAGCCACAGAGGAAAACAAGAGCAAGCAAGAGGCAGTAAAGGAGAGGCAGGTTAGGGCACAGCCAGCCCTGCCAAACTGAAGCAGAACTGAGCTCCAAGGACTGGAGGAAGTTTACTGGAAAGACTTTGCTGCATACAGCCTTTCAAGTACCTGAGATACTGGATGAAGTTTCATGGCTTGTGTTTCTTATTTATCCATGATTGAGACCCCCACCCTTTTTCAATACCTACAATAAGCCTGCAGAAAGGCAGATCTTTCCAAGCCCTGGAAGGCCAGGCTATATTTGTCATTGTTTGGGTATGGGGCAGAGACCAGTGCGTAGGCAGAAGGCTTTATGCATTGGTGAGATGCCTTAGAGGATTTGACTAGTCCGGACAAGAAATGGCACTTAGCCTTCCCCAAGTGGCTGCAGAGCTGTATTATACACCCTGCTGAGGCGAGGAGAGGGAGGGTTTCCCATGTAATTTGCTTTTGACTGGGCCTGGGCAGTATGTACTTCAGCTCTAAAAATCAGAACACCTGTTTCTGATTTCCATTGCATACAGAGGAAAACTGTTTTACTCGGATCTCCAGTGTCTTGAGCAGATCTGAGGGGATAGAAACAGACTTGATCATCAGTTCGCACCCTGGCAACTGCAGCAAGGAGCAGCAACTATCGACTCCTTCAGCTAGCTTCTCTCGTGGTAGCCAAGATTCCCACGTCAGGAGACTTCCCTCTTCCACTGGCTCCTCCCCTAGAAGCCTGCCAAGTCACATTGCCGTGAGCTATGCAGGAGGGAGAAGAGAAACTGCAGCACTCTCTTACAGGAGAGGCAGACAAGCCACTGGGATCTCTCTCCTGCATGCTGAACGTGTTGCTGCTGCACCACAGGAAGACCAGTGTGGTCCGCGAGCTGTGGTCATGTTCACTGATGACTTCAGAGTGATCTTTACTCGCTAAAAACACGATGTGTGTTTCGGTTTACAGCACGTGACAGTGATTACTTCAGAACATCCAAAATCTTATCCCTTGGCAATGCTGTGCGTATTACACTTTGGGCTGTAAGTCGGATTTCTCGTTCTGATTTGGAAAACAACATTGGCACTCATCTGTTTTGTAACAAAGGAGAAGGGAGAAGAAAATCAAACTGCATGAAGGAGGCACAGCAAAAACTGCATAAGAGCAAAACAGACCTAGTTGTGTTGTTTAGTTCTTCTAATAACTTTTTCGTACAGTGAGCAGAGAGGACATATATACTTTAACACAAGGAAACAAAAAGAACACCAAACCAACCACAAACCAACAAGCGAATAAACCCCATAGAACTCAGCCAGCTAGTTTTTCTGCACACTGCAGCAAGGCTCGTATTGGGATCCCAAGTTGTCCTAGGCTCAGGCATGACCTGCCGTGTATGGTGAGGCAGCATCTCTCCTTGTTCTACCTCTTCATTTTCCAGGTCCAGAGGATATTCTATCTTCATCAAAATTTCGGTGTCACAGAAATACTTCCTAGTCCAGGATTCACTACAGCCGAGACAGACAGCTGTCCTGACCCTATAAGCCAAAACTTCATACAGTCAAAAACCGCAAGAGACACCATGAAACTCAAAAAGCTGAGTAGAAGGAGAGTGCCAAGAAAAGCCCAAGGCAGCTGGAAGCTCTGGTGCAGACGTGCAGCTGGATCCCAGGCTAGGGAATTCCATGCTCGCTCCTTCCCAGCTCTGGGGATTCCTCAAAAACAGCCTTTCCAACATGGCCTTGCTAGGGCTGTTCAGGCTGGCGACCTGCGAGCATCACTTGCTCAGCTGCTAACCCATGCTGCCTGGTATGTGTGGTGGAGCCATCTTGCCTCCTCTGTCTGTGAAAAGATAATTTCCCCTTTGAGAGCAACCTTCTGGTCATGCTGCAGCACACAGGGTGAATGAGGCAAACAGCTAATATCACTCTAAATGAGGGTGTTCCCTGCATCTGCTTAGGACAATGATCCTGGTCCTTTCAGATAGCCAGAGCTGAGCAATCCTGCCACTATGAGAAGAAAATAGAGCTGACCATTAATTTGACAGGCCCTGAGATTGGTGATTCGAGCTGCTGACATCCTGCAAATGAGAAAGTGGTTGATCTTTCTGCTGTCTGGGGCTGTTCCAATTGCTGCGCAGAGGGAGCCACCATTTCAATGAATGGAGCAGGCAAAGGGATGTGACTCTGTCCTCGAGGGTGGGTTTTGAGAAGGCTGAAGGAGGAACCCTTTGACTTCTGGCTGATGGCTGACTCTTGCCATTTCCACGAGCGCAGACACCATGTCAGGTAGAAACAGTTTCAAAACTGGGACTTACGTCTTACTTGTCAGTTCTCCGTTCTGAGGCAATACGGCACTTCCCCAGTACTGCTCTTTGCTTCACATCCTCATTACGTATTTTAATAAAGTCCTTATTGCACAAAAACTTGCCTTGGTACTCAGATGAGCCTAGCACATTCACCCATGTCATGTTTGCTTGCTACCTGCTTGCTCTCAGTGAGAAGCTTGACAATTGTATTGGAGAACATTTCTTGAAAGAGGCGAAGTCATCCCATTAACTGCAGGGCATTAACGTGCATTTACTGAAGTATACAGCGCTCTTGTATTTACTGAACTAAAGGCTACACAAATGGGATAAAAATCAGGCTGGGCAAACATTACGAAAAAACCAGGGTCGCTTCTGCTTCTTCATATGGCCTCTCCAACATCGAAGGAGAAAATGTGTGTCTTCTATTTCCTGCACTCATCGCATTGCCACTCTTTTTGCCTCTCCAATTTTATTTCCCACCCACTCCCCCTTCACGGCTGATAGCAAAGGACTGCAATCAAGTTCTTTATGACTATTAGTCACTACATCCATGGGAAGAAATCACTCTTCTTATTTCATGGTGCTGCGCTCTTCAGTTCAACTCCCTTAGCCTGGTCCCATGAAGGGAGATCCGGCCAACAGCTTTTCAACACTCTCCCACGTCAAGAAGGATTTCCATCATGGGGTTCTGATGAGAGCTCCGACAGCGGCTAGTCTTCGTGCATCTTCCCGACAGCCAGGAAATGAGTACACAGATAGGCTGCATAGCTGCATTCACAGCTCAGTAGCACTTACTTGTTATCTTTAATTTGAAGTATTTTTTTTAAAATTCAAATAGAGTGCATATCCGTACAGGGATGTGGGAGCACTTTCACATCCCAGCTCTCAAAGAGCTGTGGGCCAGAACCCCGAGTTTCTCAGAGAGCCCCTGCAGAGCGCAGGCCAAGAGCAGCCCAGGGGCACCACACATGTCCTGCCCTCTCTGAGCACCGTGTGAGATAGATGCGAGAGCCATGGCGTCTGATCCCATCTCCTCACCAGCAGCCTCACTACATCAGGGAGCAAGAAGGGAAGGCACAATAAGGAGCCTCCAGCTGCCAATGAAAGCTCATTCCAGCTGCATATGTGCCAAAAGCTACTCCTTTCTCTGCAGCCCGAGCCAAAGTGACACGAGAGTAGTGATGAGATCTCTGTCCAGAGAGATGATGATGACTGCCAGACACTAGCTGTGAATAATCCTCAGGAATTGCGGAAGAATCAGAGCCATATTCTGATCCCACCACGGAACACGTACCTTTTTTATGTGACGCTGCGTAGGGCGGAGGGAAGGGGTGGCACGACCTTGTATTTGGGTTGATGCTTCCTCACTCCACCTGAATTCAGAATCACTAATGCCGTCTGACCCACCGCTGAGGCACAGTGACTTGAGTTGGCTCAAGTTTGGACAATGGTTTTAAAGCTTTCGGAAGTTAACAGCTGCCGAGTAAACTAGCCTCTGCCTTCATTACAGTGGTTGTGGTGCTGGCGAATGAGAACATGCGCTCATCATCTTCCCAGAAACACAGGCTGGCATTTCCAGCCCTCTCGCAACTGTCATCTTTTCCTCTTTACAACTCTACCGAAGGGGAAAAAAGGGGGAAAAGACAGTGCTTGTAGCCTGGCCATACAATTGTTTGCTAAATAAAGTCAACTGTGCTTCAAATCTCCAGTTACAATAAGAAGTGACACACACCATACCAATTTATGGGAAAACAGATCGCTAGGGAGAACTGTGATCGACTAATTATTTGTCGCTTCAGCGTGATGTTTTAATGGTGCCCTGTTTCACCAGACCCAACAGAAATGTAATAACTAATGTAATTTCTGCTTCTGAAGTCACACTGTTACCATCTGCCCATTGCTTCCCAAGACTTCTGCTGCTTCGCCATGCCTGCCTGTGCGGTTTCGTGCCCACAGGCTGTGCCATTCTGAGGAGGCAGCAGGCGTCTGCTCTACCGTCTCTTGGCAGCCAACGCAGGCCGCCATAAGCCTTGAGGAGAATCAGGCCCTCCCTTTGCCGGGATAGCAAGAAGGCCGCCATTGTTCAAGGGGAGGGGGAAAAAATGCCTGTAGCTATCTTAAAAGCTCGTCTGTATTAGTGGAAGTATTAATATTTCCCAGTGTGCTTTCAAGCTATAGTCAAGTATTTTGCCTTCAGTTTGGAGCTGCTTCTAAAAACAGCCAAGTCATACAAGGCCAATAACCTGAGGGCGATCAGCCCCGAGCGGAACGCCCACAGCAGTGGGCAGAAGCTGGCGGTCCAGAAGCTGGGGTGCAGCCTTGGAGACCGAAGGATCTCCTGAGACCCGCTTGAGAGCTAAAGCCCTTGCTCTTCTCCAGGGGGGGTGCGCATTTGTGTGTGTAGAACAAGAAAACCCATGACAGAGATAAACAGTATTGGTCCGAAGTGCCACTAAATGTTACCACCATTCCTTAGAAAGGCCAAGCATTATGAATTCAAATGCTAGGAAGCGAGCGGACAAGACAGTACCTAAAAGGTAATACACGGGCCCAGGTTCCTAACGAGTTACGGCCACAGGCCTCCACTGAACCCAGCAGACTGCCACCTACCTACACTTGGTGCTTCATCTTCAGCCGGGAGAGAGCTGCCACAGCCAGGGGCGAGGACAGAGCTGCAAACGGGCCTGGTTCTTGAGGCGTCTTCAGCTAACGCAGACCCATATTCTGCAGGCAGCTTGGTTCGAGTGGGAGGATCTCAGGAACACAGTCAGTAGCTTTTTGAGTAAGGATTCCCAGATCTGGGTGGTTAGGTTTAATATTTTAATCTGCTAAGTGTGTCGCTGCTCTAATCACAGCCACAGTAGAGTCCTTGAGTAGCTGAGGATTAGAGAGACCATCAATAACCCCTGCTGTGCTGCACGGATCCAAGCTATCAAGTGGATTTATGGAGGAAATAATGTGTATACAGAAACTCATTATTTTCCAGTGGAGACAAAACTATCCATTAATATCTGACACAGAGCATACTCTGGAAAACTGGAAGCAGATACTGAAAATGAGCAAATCCCAACAGGCCTATGTAATGCATATGTGATGAACCAGTTATTGATATTCCATCCAGCAAGCTCTGTCGAGAAGGATGGATAGCATTCCTGTGGGTATTTCTAAGTCCATACGCCCTAGATGGCATTGCTCTGCAACATTAGAAAGTTTACTTCTAAAATTTAAGCTCACTGCAGTCAGCACCAAAGAATTTTAGCCAGGATGAGTGTTGATTTAAGTTCACACACACAAAGATAATAGCAGAGTTCTCTTCTTAGTGTTACTTGTTTGAGACATCTCCACTGCAGCTGATACATTAATTATGCCACTTTCCCCCCTCCCCACTTTGTTCCCCATTCATTCTTCAAAGGCTCACTTATAACATCTTCTTGTGCATCGCAGTAAGCAACTGCTCTGGTTTGAAGTGGTTTCACTGCACCTGCTCTCTCCAGGCTGTGGTATTTAATTTTTTTGTTTGTTTGTTTATTCTGTGCTACTCCAGCGATTTGCTTGGCACCGTGACGAAGGCTCAGACCAATTACAGAGTGCCGTTTGTTCCCAACAGTCGGGAGGCTGAGGATGAGCCTCCTTCTCTCTGAATGCGAGCTGCGGCCCACTTAGAGCAGCTGCAGGGGAAGTGGGCAGATGCTCCGCTATGCTAAGAGTGCTGATTACCATTGCAGCGGGGAGGAAAAATACACATTAAATCAACATACCTGCAGTTTGCCCCAAGTCCTGTGTCCGCATACTTCCCTTTCAGAGGCACAGCTGTATGCTGCCTCTGCTTCAGGAGCTTTCTAGAAAGTACCTGCGTGCACCCACCTCCCAGCGCCGAAGATTAGTACAAGTTGCGATTCCAAGGAGGTGTGCAGCCCACCAGCAACCTGAAGGCTGCCTAATAAAGGATTTTGGCACTGAAAGCCCTAACTGTTAAGCACTTGTTCTTCAGGATGTGGTTAACATATCTAGGCACCCCATGCAAGGATGGGGAGAAGCCTCACCAGCCAGCCCGCTGAGCTGTGAGATGCCTGCAGCAGAACCCCAGGGCTGTGAGAGTTCTCTGGAAATGCCTCAGCCTTTCTGGGATGCGTAACCCCATTGCTTCTCTTAAGAGGTGGCTCTGTCCACGGCTCTTGGCAACTGAACGGGCATTACACTTCCTCTGGGACGCCGAGCAGTGGTGCCTACGGGTCCTGCTCTGCACGCACATACTCTTTCTGTTGCCTGTGTCCTGGGAGGCTGCGGCACGTTCTGGGTGGAGGCCTGTCTCCAAGCTCTCCCTCGCTCACTAGATTAACAGAAAGGAAAGCAAGGGCTTGAATTCCTCAGGCGTGAGATAAAAGCCCTGGTTCCTCAGACGCTGAGGTCCACAGCCCTGATGCGGGTGGTGGTGCAGCAGGACCGCCAGCTGCGCTGTGACAGGTAAAGGTAGCCTGAGGGAGCAGAGCATAGTGTTGGATCTTCCTTGGCTTTAAGAATGACATTTTGGAAAGAAAATCAGTCTGATACTCCGGTACAGGTTAGGGTATGTATTGTGGATGTACATATAGTATAATTTGTCTTGTGGTATAAAGGGAAGGACAGACCAGCCACAGAACCTGCATCCCGGGGACTTTGTTGTTGTTGTTGTTGTTTGGTTTTGTTTTTAAGAAGTTATTCCAAAGATTAAAACAAGGAAGAAAAGGCATTTCCCTCAGCAGAACATTCATGCATTAATCAGTCCTGTTGCAAACAGGTTTTGGGATGACTGAAGACTTGGGAGTTACCAATCAGAGGACATTATGCTGAAAATGGAAGCAGATGCAGTTTTGTTCAAGCAGCAGCATGCAATAAACAGGTCAAAATCAATCGGGCAGAGCCTGCAGGGGAGACTGTTGTCTGCAACTTACAGAGAAAAGATCTCTCATCTTTGGAAGTGGTATTTAAAAGCTTTCGGGGTGGCAAAGACACAAGCTGGGCCTCTGTAAAGCCAGCTAGAAGAGACCTCCAAAGGGAAAATAAACTGGATTTGTGTCCTAGTTTTGCACCTTTATGATGGATGAAGATGGCCAGGTGGGGGAGAAAGATGAGTTTTCTTTTCACCACTTTGTACTTCTGCTCTGATGTTTCATTTTTTGTTCTGCACTGAAAATTCACATCATGGTTTAGGAAGGGTTTGCGATGGCTGAAGAATAACTGCAAAGACGACACAGCAACAGCTTCTAAATAAGCAAAAGTGAATACATGGCCGTGATAGACATACTCCTCCAACAAAAGCAATGGTGGCTTGCCTTAACACTCTGGTTTTCCCAACTTTAATGAAAGCGGCTAGAGATTCAGCTACTCCCCTTGACCTCTGAAAAACAATTTCTAACCTTCCAGACTGTCAGTTGCACAAAATTTTTCTAAAGTGAAGTAATCACAAGGCTGAATCAAAAAAAGATGCATACTTGGCATATCACCTTGGCAGGGGATAGGGAGTGAGAGTATCTTCAGAGTCCAACAGCCAACTGGAACAGCCCCAAATTGTGACGAAAAGCAAGGTTATCTTTGAACCAGAAAACGAGTCATGGGGAAGTCTCTACAGAGACTCAGCATCCGTATGGATTCCAACATACCTCTTGGGTTGCCAGCACACAAGAGTTGGACAGCAAACAATCGTACCAATGGAAAGTATTTTCAAGCCAACTGCTGGGCTTGCACTGATGGAAGACGTTTTCTGCATTAACATCAAAGGCTGCACCTCATCTCTCTGCTCACAGAGACATGGCATCAGCATGTGCGCCTTTCCTGCACCGCGGAACTCTTCTGCACCTGGAAACAGCCGCGGATGTGTAAACAAACAACCTCTTCTGCCTAAGATACACCACTGCTTCTTGAGGACACAGTGTGTACTTCAGAAGAAGGATATAACTCTGGCAATGGCTGTTACAAAGACAGAAGCAAAGGTATTTTAGGTGAGGCAGCCAGTCCCAATTAGATGCATTTTCATTCAAGGATATCGAGCCCTTCTTTCAGCAAAAGTATAAGGGGAGGGGAGGTCAGCTGGAGTGTCCCAGCCTTCTCATGCGGTGAGGCAGCATCAAGGAGAGTCCTGTCACCACGGCAGGCTCAGATTTAATAGGGAAACTGCAGTCTCCGCTCAGCTGCTGAGGAACATAAAAGCAGCACAAACATTTTACTACCCTAGCAGTACGCCTTCTAACAAGCCCTTTCCACGGGTTTTCTGCAGCTTTCTGTAATGGCAACTGACTGCATCGGAACCATTAAACCAGCACCTCCCCCTCACTGTTATTCCAAGCATTACTGAAAACATTGCTCCAGGAATACCTTCAGAGGGAGGACTGGCTCTCAAAACCATGGCTGTCAATGGCTGAGCAGTCACAGGCACAGAATCCTTCCAGCTGGGAGAGTGACAATCACCTCCCACTCCGCTGCATCTGGAAGAGAGTAACGTGGCTGCAACACGTACAGGGCACACGAGCCCCGACTTCTACACGGACCACTGAGGTGCACACACCTTTACAGCAAATGCGCATTAAGTGGGGGAGGAAATACAAAGTATAAACACTCCCTTTTCATCTTCCTTCACTCCCTAATTCAATGCTCAGGTCAAACGAGTGGTACACAGCATTCTTAGAATTATGCCAAAAATGAAGAAACCATTGGGAGCGTCATACACACGGGTGCTCTACTCCTATGTCCAAGCACCCCCTGAAGTGTTAAGTTAGTACAAAGAGAGGATATTTTTATTGATAAACATTATATTGTCTTAGTGTAGATGTCTGACACATTATTAAATCAAATGACAAAACATTTAAAGTAATTAATTCTAATAAAACTTTTTGATATTCCATAGACAATAGTGCTGTGAATTTTGTTTATAGTATAACACATTAAAAACACAGAAATACAAGTTTCTAATTTCGTAGGTTACCGGCAAACAGAGCAAAACGCATGCTTTCATTTCTGTTAAATTTGTAACTTACACAGGCAAGTGGAACAGCTATGCATAGAAGACTATTCTACAACAAGTTGTAAAACAAACATACAGAAAGACTGACCTTATAATACTTGTACAAGTATGACAAAACCATTGTAACTCATTTCAAAAGGTAACAAATGTTTTGTCTGTGGCTCCACCTTTTTAACACTTCTAAGCCAACTTAATAAAAAGCTATTTTGAGTAGAATGGTATTACTAGAAACCACTGATGATTTTGTTTTCTGGCTGGCTGTAAATGAACATACATTATATGTGCATTTGCACTCAGTTCCACCTACACTTTCTTCCTTGCGGTTAGAAGCATCACAGAGTCTTCCCACTCAGTGAAAAGGAACCCAGTGTCGTTTAATCCCAAATCCAACAAAAGGTGCTCGTACGGGTCAGTTTTATTGCTGTGCTTCCTGCAGCTTTGATGCCGTGACTGCACCATAAAGTAGAAAACTCATCACACGCACAATTCAAGGAAATCTGTACGGTTTCATCACAGTCTGTTTTAGAACGGGCCATAGCAGGGGTTGCATTCAGTGGTCTAAGACTTCAGTAATGGTACAAAACCAGCTTTTCCAAAATAGCTCCACGAAATTATCAGATCTTGAACAGCTAACTGCTGGGCTGCGAGATGATTTAAACACACGTTCCCTCCCCACAGCTGCTGGCACTGGGGCTCTCCCTGCGTGCCTTGGTGGTGCAAGGCTGACTGCAGGGTGCAGACCTAGGCTGGCTCTGATGGGGCTTATCAGGGCACGGGCAGCGCCATGTAAATACAACAGCCCCGGGCGCGGCTCTGCAAAAGGCTGGAAGGAGCCACAAGTGGCCCCCGTGTGCAAACAAACCGGCTGCTGTGCTCTCGTACAGGTACACACCTGCACGCTCACCTCAGCCGCGGGGGCACCAGTGGCAGAGCCCACGCAAGGAAAAGAAAACAGAGGGACGTTTCCCAAGAGAGCCTGCGCCCAACAGCACCCATCGCCCTTTAGCAGCGAGCGGGGGCCCAACACTTCTGAGAATTCAGCTGTCTTTTTTAGCACATAAACGGGAGCTATCTAAAGTGCTGAGCTAATGAAAGCCTGGTCCAAAAACCTGCTAGATGAGCTGGGGAGGAGGAGGTGTAGGGGAGGGCAGGGGGCCCTGAAACTTGTGCAACATACCTGAGGATAAATGGGTCCATCTGCTCACCTTTTTGTTCTAGTGAAATCCTGATGTACCAGCGTATGAATTCCCATCGCACGCTTGTGCCGGGGTTGTAGGCAGAAGCGAACTTCACCTGCGGGGCTGCTTGCCATACACCCGTATCTGCCCAGATGAACCATGGACTGAAGAGAAGCACCAGCCCTGCCCTCCTGCACGTCCCCACTGGCTGAAGCTCTGACAGATGCACTAGCCACAGAAACATCTGAACCACTGCCAAACCTTACCGAGGGATTTCAGAGGGCACAGGACTTCAACAGACAGCACCCCCGCCTCCCCCCAATTCTCAAAACCCAAGCAAAAGTCTTCCTAGTTTGGTTTCAGTCCTGAAAACAAACTTTCAGTGTGAGGATGAACGCAATCTACCACTTGTTTAGCCACCTCTTACAAATATTGCCTGTGTTAAGGGCCTAGTAACGATTCTCAGCTTCACAAGGACAGACAGTGAAGTCAATCAAACTATTCCTCAAAGGAACTTCAAACAACATTTGACCCCAACCCTTCGATGCATGGCAAAGTTCACTGCCGCCCGGCTCATCTCTCAGGTATGCAGATTGCTGCTAGCGTGTTTACACACCCACTTCTGTAACAGATAAAACGCATACTTGGGAAGCTTGGATAAGAACCCAGTCGGAGACATTGTTTTCAGCATCTCTCTCCAACTCTCCCTGATAAAGGGATGCTGTATTTCTCAGCGGGAGGAGATACCTTTCATCAGGAGGGCGAAAGCTGTAAAGATCAAATAGTATTCAGGCAAACCTCCGCGTTAATACAACCCCTGCTAAACTTGCCAGTACCCTAATTACACAATAACCAGCTGTTTGTGATGCCATATTGCTCTCATTTGCACTTGCTCTCTACGGGTGCCACATAATTACAGAACCATACTTCGTGCCCTTTGCCTCTGTCATCCATTAAAAACATCCTGAAGAACAGTGTTATCCCATGAACATCTTGCTTTGGCTTCTCTCACGAACTTGCAGTTCAAGTTCTGTGCTTGCTCAACTGACCTCTGCATTTTGCAATTTCACAACAGAATTTTGAGATACAGAAATGCGTGTTATGCTCAGAGATTTTGTCTCACCAGTGACAATTACTAAAAGAAAAGGATCGTTCCTGAGAATCTAGGACGAAAAACTCGGCTGAGATCTGTGCTTGACAGAATATGGAAGCTTACTTTATGCAAATCTTGAACATTATACAAACCTTTATGGAAGACTGATGCAGTACTTTATGCAATCAGCCTTCACCTTCCAATTTTTGCTTTTGTAATCTGAAAAATCCCCAAGTCTTTAAGAGCTGATGAAATAGAGGCCTCCAGTTCTTTTCCCCCCAATACACTGTCTGTAAAACAACTCCATCGTTGCTCTTGTATTTCCCAACAAGAAGCCCAACTGCAATTCACACCGATAGCCGTGACGTGGATATACCCTTCTACAAGGGAGACCTACTGACCTAGCTGACAGCAGAACAACACAATGGAAATAGGGAAGTATTGCATTTGTGAGTGGTCGGACCATTTTTACTGCAGCATTTCAAGGCGGAGGCCCTTGCCTGCTGTAAGTGTCATGAAGCCGGGACAATAAATGCCAGCTTCGCCCAAGCGTTTCCTAGTGTGTGACATCTGTTTTAAAGAGAGACTTTCCCATTTAAGCAGAGTCATTTACTGTTATAGGGAGCTGGGGAAAACCAGGCGAAGGAAGGTTACTTCCTTACTAAAAGGAGATTACTTAAAAATGAAAAACCCTGAACAGGAAAAAAAAAATCTACCTGTTGGTGTCTTATGAAATGTGAATTTTAATTATTGCAAGTGGTACCTCAAGACAGTGATATTACAAACATTAGAGTGCAACAAGTAGTTGCTATTTATATATTTCTACTCTTATAGATCGAGAGGCAAGCACTGCAGAAGCATCTTTCGGTGTTCCTCTGCTTCTCTACTAATACGAGTTTCAAGGAGTATCCAAGAAGGCCTCGCCACTTTTTGTGGCCACTGTTGGCCACAATGATGGTACAATGCTTTTAATGGCTTAGTCTGCTTGGTCCACCTTAGCGTTAGGTAGGGACCGAAATTAGGTTCCTGAATCTGCTAGCATGGGGAAATGTTTTCTTGAGCCAGAGGCTCAGCTCTTAGTGCACGATAAATAAACAAATAAAACGTATAAATACTTCAGCGCAGATTTTCCTGACCTCCTCAATGTCTCACGCATGCTCTTTTTTCTTTTTCAAAGCTGTCTTTATGTTCAGAAAATGCAACTGGAATTTCAAACAACTAGCAATAACTACAATTAGAAATATTACCGAATGTAGAAAGATAAGCTGTTTAAGCTTTTGACCTACTATACTACAGACAGGCAACTGCCACGCGCCACTCGCAACACCTTGCTAGCACAACGTGGAAACAAATAAAAACTAGTAACCATCTCTCGCCATTTATACACAGATGTGTAAGACTATCTTAAATACCGATACACTTCGCATCTCAGCAGTGCCACGACAGGGCTTTGTTCCTATGCCGACGGCAGCTGGTTACCGCAGGGCTTCATTTTAATAACAGCGGACATACTAGGCAAGGGGGGGGGGGGTAGATATATTGCTTGAATATAAACCTACATTCATACCTTTTAAAAAAATAATGCCAAAAGTCTGCCAATGAATTGTATGACCTTATGACTGAGTCCCTCAGTAAAACTAATGTAGTACAATCTGGCTTCATAAAGCGTAAAAGGCCCAGGTCAGAGCTATAATCGCTTAATCAGATCAATTATGTTTGTTGTATAATGAATGTCTTTGCATAACTGGAACTGAGCAGGGCTGTGTCCATTTCACTCATTTTGAGGCCACTTAAGACATAAAGTATCCTTGTATGTGCCAATTTCCCTTTGAAGAGTCTTTGAAAAGCCATGCTAGGAAAAAAGTCTGCCCGTGCCCTTTGTAACAACCGGTTATTCCAGTGGGTTGGGGCCCTTTAAAGGCAGGCAGACAGTGGGCTTTCACTGTGCTGGAGTCAGGTTGGTTGAGATTCGTGTGCCATCCAAAGATCCCTTTGCATTTTTTCGCAGCAATTTACTGGATCAAACCCTACATCCTATTTCTGCTAGCCCAGTGCCCAGATTCTGTGTTAAGGAGGATGTGGATCAGCCTTCAAAGCCAGACAGATTCAGCTTACGAGACAGACAGTGGAAGCAAAATCCTGAATCCTTGTAACCCAAGGAGCAAGATAAAATCTAAGGAAGCAAGCAGGTGTCGCTGAGCGTACCGGGATGTCTGCTTTTGAAAAAGATTTCACGGCATGTCCCAACTTTTATCCAGGGTCTGGGTATCTCGTCTCTACCAGAAGTCCTCCCATGCACAGCACCTTAGGTCCCGGAGAGACGTTCCCTCCCAAAACAGCTGTGCTCCTAGAAGTAACTGTCCACTGCGCTGCTTAAACAAACTCCCCTTGTTCTGACATTGAAAATTACCAGATGTAATTCTGAGGCTGTAACAGCCAGTAAGGAGGTTTGCCTCCTGCTGGGGACTGCGTTTGGTGTCTGCAGCCACAGGGCATCCTACGTAGTCATCGCACAGAAAATGAACCCGTTCTCAACAAAGGCTGTCCTCAACTACATGAAGTCAAGCAGTGACAGGGATGGATAGGGCCAGGCCCCGCATGCTGTCGCCTGTTACCATAGTCCTGTCCAGAGTAATTAACCCTATTTACACACAGGCTACACCAGGACTCAAAGTCAGGATGTAAGAGGTCTTTACTTTCCATTCCTCGTGGCAGAGTTACATATTTCCGTGATTACTAGAACTTGCTTAGGTTACGGGCCTCTCCCTCCAAAAACCATTTCTGCAATTAACTCCTGCTGCAGCCAAACGTCCATCTCTAGGTGCAGGAAGTGAACGGAGCACTCGTGTCCTCACCTGCCCCAGCGCCTATCGACCAGGAGACAACACTGACCGGAATTAAGGTAAGACTTGGCCCTAAGATAAATCTGTTCTTCTACTATGGGAAGGGGGCAAGTACCCTTCCAAGCCAGCAGGCAGAAGCCAGTGACCCAGGGGACGTGCGCACCAGCAGCCCCCCCTTTCATTACAGCATTTCACAGACAAAACGTCCAGCAGCAGGGATTACTCCTCAGAGGCAAGGGCTCAACCTTTGAGTGGATCTGTACTCAACTACAACCCTCCTCGTAGGTTCAGGCATGTCACCTTATGTTTTCCCTCAACTGGCAATAAAAATGTTACCTTAAATTGCTGCTGTAAAATAATCGTTGATTTTTAGCACCATTCAAATCCTACCCAGCAGACAAAGATTAGATGGACAAGATCTCCGTCAAGTTGTTTTGGTGTGGAAGGTTTAAAACTTGTTCTGCCAGGCTATTAGAAAAAGTAAAATAAAAACCTACCTAAAATACACCATGACAGTCATTTTAACTACATAAATACATTAAAAATCTGTTGCCTTAAACAAATTGTGCTTTTTTTGAAGAAGCTTTCCTGAAATTAGATGCTTCTGCCCAAACTTGGATAACTTGGCCCAGATCTCAGGCTGGTTCAGGGCGGTGAACAATAGATTTCACAGCCAAATTATATCTCCTGGTGCACAATGAAACAAACTGCCATTTCTTCCCTCATCACTTTCCTGTGAATAAAGAAAACTTTTCCAAAAGGCATGGATTTGCCCACACCTGAGATCAACTCTAGAGGTTCAGCCAAACAACTCGGAGCAGTCTGGGCAGAAGTAGATGCATTGATGAAATATGCTTCAGCTTTGAGGCCACTAAGTGCTAACAGAATATTCATGTAAATTCCCTTAAAGGTGCCTAGTCGTATTAATAGCTATTCATTTATCTATTCAGATAAGAAAATAACAAGTTCATTCCTCTTTAAAAAACAAAGTGCAACAGTCCTTTTCAGGACTTACTGCTGCAAACATGCACGCTGGCCCTACAAAACAATCACTGGGGTTTTGCCACTGATTTCAGTCAGCTTTCACTCAAGTCAGTGACCATCGAAAACTCTCTCCGTGCAACTTTAAGCCTTGGTACGCCCAAGCGGCATACTCCAAACTCTGCAGCGCCTTAAACGTGAAGTGAAGCAGCTGAGGTCTCCTAAATATTCAAACTTCCACCGCTTTCCTTAAAAGTATGGCTTTAAACTGATTCAGTTGAAGTTGTACAACTCTAATACGGACATTCTTCCCTGGCTTTAAGTCCATTTTAGACTAACTTACAGTGGCTACTGATCAAGTGAAACGTCATGAATGCAGGGCAGACTTAAATCCAGCTAAGCACGGTCCACTGAAATAGATTTTACAAGTTTAAAGCGCCAGTGGTGTAACTTTGAAATAGACAAACCTTACACTATTGCATCTCTGTAAGCTTTATTGGAAAGGATTAGGGCTTCCAAAAAATCTTGATATACGAAACATTTGTCAATCAGCAGAAAGTCATGGTTTTCTAAAAAGTTATCCAACAATATTCAGTCTACATTTTATCTCACAAGTACTAATATGGTAATTTGGAAAAGGGATATAAAAATTCCTGTTCTGACAGCAGGATATTAAATGTTACCCTCAGGTTGCTCCACCTACATTGAATGTTGTTTTTCTTAAACTAGATTGCTGTTCTACCTAATTTGTTTCATCAAGAAAAAAGCCAGTCACGCATCTATCTGAATGTTAAGAAAGAGCGTTCATTTTCACAAGCACTAATACCACGAATCCAAAGCATACTGATCAATGGATTTCAATGACACAGTTGAGGACAGAAAGCTGAGAACAAAGCAGGTAAGTAGCATCATAGGAAAAAACCTCAAATTATACCAGTGAAAATTTCCTCCCATGCACATGTTTCAGGTTGGTATTCCTACTGCAGAAACAATCAACCAAAAAGTGCAGTACGTAAAAAAAAAAAAAGCAAGTATAAAATTCACCTTTGGTAGGGACAAAAGCAGTCCTTCCAGCATGTCTTAAGACCTCCCCGTAGCGTATCCCACCCCACTCTACCATTCTGGCTGTGAACCGCTGTCAAAGGAAGGCCATCCGCATGCTGAGCATAGCTGAAACTAGCAAGGGATCACATAGTTAAATCGGGTCAAAGTCAGAGCTGCAGTGAGGTGCTCTCCACTGAGGAAAGGCTCTTTAATCTCCCTTTGAAATACCCATTAAGAACTGGCTGAAACCGCAAAGAACGGAAACAAAAACAGTCGAGCAGTCCAAAGACCAGACATGAAGGTGATCCTTGCTTTCAGAAGAGTAAGAATGCAAATGAAACACAGTCATATTCCAAAAACCCAGACGAACCTGGCTTCCCCCCTGGTTTCCCCAGACCCTCAAACCTGGGTCTCTCCACAGCTCCTCAGCTCCCTCCTTGCCCCCAGCCAGCCACCCCCAACCACCCCACGCCCCGGTCCCCAGCCTGAGCCACCCCACACCATGGCCCTGTCCTGCCCCACACCTCCAGGGGCTCTGCCAGCCCAGCCACCCTCAGTGGGGTCCCCATCCTGCCTCACATCCCAACAATGGCCGGCAGCCTGGGCAGCAGTGCGCACTGCAGAGCCGCTCACAGGGAACCTGAAGGTAAGCGCTGGCTGTCCCCCATGCACAGCCAGCAGCTTCCAGAATCTAATGTCAGGAGGAGAAATGCCCCCAGGCTCAGTCCTCTGCTTGGCTGGACAAAGTAAAGCTATCAATATGCAGGGCATTTGAATGTAATTGTCTACGTGAGTTTTGGAGATGTCATACAGGAAGGATGCTAAAAAATGCTCAAGTTTTTTGCTTTTGCACAGGCTTTGATTGAAAGGCTCTCTTTTTTTTGGAGACAAAAACATGAATGCACACATTCAGTTGGTCTATCCTATTCCAAACCAGGTCTGCACTGGTTGATTTGGTTGCAAATTGTAAGCAAATCACGCTGAAACTGTCAATGTCGGAAGTGCTTATGAATTCGTACATGGCACAGATAATGGCAGTTCAATGTACCTTTTGCTTCTGCTTAGAACAAACAACTTGCAGAACATTCTTGCACAAAACACATGTGTCAAAAGAAGGTATTTCAGGTTTTACACACAATGCAAAGCTATGATACACTACAGTATTTAATGCACACCAATAGGAAAAGTTCCTAAAAAATACTCATGCAGTTTTTGTGCCACGGGATAGGTAATGGCTATTTCGTAGAAATAGATCCAACTGGCTCCATTGGAGTAGCAGTATAAATATTCAAAATAGAAGTAATAATAGGCCCTGATGTGAAACTTATCTTTTTTTTTTTTCTTCCCCAAATCCGTCCCTTCTGTCAGCAAGGAAACACTCTGCTCAGGAGCAACTGCATCTTGCTACGAGAGTATAGCTTTGTGTTTGCGGGGTGGATTTTACTGAAACGTGCCACATTGTTGCTAACATCGTTTGATTTAAGGAAGTATTTTAGGCATTTTAGTGGTTATTATTAATAATCTCATTAACAACAAAACCAAGAAAAACAAACAAGAGCAACAAAAACCCAACGGGAAGGTACAGTGGGCTTCCTAACGCAAGAGGACTTCCAGCGGGCATAGTCACGAGAAGGCTGCTCAAACAACAGGCTGCACAGCTCGACAAGTAGCAACACAATTGTTCTCCAGAATGAAAAAGGATGACGTGGGTGTGTCATTGACTCTCTCTACTGCCTGTCCCTGGCCCCTTCCTTCTTCTTGCTAGGGATCCACACGCACACTTTGTTCACCGAAGCCAGCGGTACACAGCTCTTTGCACTGGACTCCCTCGACACGCGCAGTGCAACAGCTGCCAGTGCCTCCACACGTTTAGTGTAATGCAGAGAGACAATCAGGTGCTGAGCTGAACGGGAACCACAGGCTGTGAACATTCTGATCTACACTATTTTGCGAAAATAAAATTAAATGGAAAAAATTGCTTCCAAAAGTGCAAGTGAAATAAAAATTGGCTTTCTGTCTGTGAATGGGGCTCTTTTTTTAAGTTGGATATATTTTTTCCTGCTACAGTTTAGGGCTTGGCATTTTGGTTGTTTTTTTTCTTTCTTTTTTTCTTTCTTTTACGTGGGGTTTGCTGTGCCTTTACTACCAATATTTGCCACTGTTTGTACCATAGACAAAAACATTCACCTAGCTGGTAGTATCTTAATACATTTCATAGTAGAACATATACAAGAAAGAGGAAAAAACATACCAAATGGATCAGAAGTGATCAGTGCTTAAAGTAAATACAAGAGCCAGCACTGGCAAGAATCCACAGTATCAATACATACAAATGAAGCTGTGATGGTGTTTCTCATGGGGTGGAATCTGCCTGCATATTAATACAGAATTATACAAAATCTAGCAGGGATATTGGAACAATGAATAGCTAAACTTTCACAATAACTTAAGATCTGTGAGCGAGTCTGCACTGAAGATAGTCCACATTTTAAAAAGTGCCATCTCTCTCTGTGTCTTCCACCCTCCCAAAGGAGGGGTGATGAATCCACATGATCTGTTATCAGGTAAGTTCAACCGCTTAAGACGACAAATATCTGGCCAGGTCCAGTGTATTCTTTAAAGAGTGGCAAATTATGACTTCAGTAACTATGTCTGTGCAAAATATGCCTCTTTCCTTTTAAAGAAACCAGTGTCTGTAACTCATTTAGAAAAGTTCCGACACGTTCTTACGTCCTTCTCAGAACGAATAAAACGAACTATTGAATCCCCCCAAAACAAGAAATCTGATGAAGCAGAGAAAGTTCTGACCTTCCATTTCCATGTGCAGATCATTAAAAATTGGGACACCTCCTTGGTAGCCCTCCTGGGCTGGCGATCAAACTATTGCTTGGAAATACCATGAACACTCTAGTAATAAAACTCCAACATTAGTAGTAAAACAGTAGCAGGGTTTACCCTCTGAATCCATGTTTACCTTGCACTCCTCATCACACCTGTACAAGATTCATTATTTACAGTAAAAAGTCATCGTCTGTTGCCTTGACGGTCTTCTTTCATTCAGTAAATCCATTCATATGCCAAGTACCTTGAATTGTATTCCCATATTATACTGCCCCGTGACCTTTGGATCGTTACAGGAGACCCAGCACTCAGAAGGAGAAGCTGCAAGAGAGGACGTTGATCTCTGGCAATTAAAAAAAACACAACACCCCCCCACCCCACCCCGGCAAAAAAAAAAAACAACCAAAAAAACCCCAAAACACAACAAAAAACAAGCCAAAAAATTTCCCATGATTCTCCTTGAAAATCAGCCCCTGTACGATGTACCCTCTTCTGCATTGTAGCAATAGTCTTAAGTCATAAATTAGATTAGTCTTCCATCAAATAACTTAAAAAAAAAAGAAGGAATTGTAGCAGACCAGTTTTGCCTGGCTTGACGCCAGTTAGCAGCCAGTTCATCTAGAGTCCCAGTCACACTGTTCAAAAACTGAGCTAGGAAATCACATGAATGTTGAAAATCTTCACATCGATGCAGGATTTTTCCAGGTTGTGGGGGTTCAGGGAGAGGGCAGACCTAGATGGGGCCACGGGTCCTATGAACAGTGAACAGGATATACGTCACGACTTGGAGGTGCACCGTATTCAGGAGACGCCAGCCGTGGTTTGTATTGCACAGGTAAGAAGGAAGCTCCTCCCGACAGTCTGCCACCTGCATTAGTGATCTCTGCACATCGGCAAGTTCACGAAAGTGAAAACATTGAATTCTGTCATGATGGAGAAACACAGGAAGATGCCGTAAAGGGAAAGGCACACACACCCTAGCTTCTTATCCAGTTTCCATTTGTTCATGTGGACGCCAAAGACCTACAATAAACACAGAGTAAGCCACCACAGCAGGAACATTTCAAATAAAGTGGTAAATCCCCTTCTCAATCACAGGAGCACGATGACTGCCCCCTCACTGATCGTGGTCACTGGAAGCAATCACAACGCAAGTTCTGCAACAAGTGCGCTGAAGACCACAGCTGAAGTAAATCAGAGCAGCCCCTTCGCCGCCATTGAAGCCACACTGACTTACATCACCTCGAGTCCTGGCCCAAGGGCCTTATGTTTCTGCAGTGGATTTCATTTTAGCATGAACGATCCCATTTAATTCAATCAGAAACATTTTCAAGGGCCAGATTCCTTTTCTTCCTTCACTCCAAATGCTTCATTTGAGTCAAATGAACTCAAAACGTGGCCCTCTGCAGCTCAATCTAGAGCCACACAGGCTAAGGCTGTGCTTGACTTTGCTTAGCTTCCTCCCACACAACCTCTGGAAAGATTACGTCTTGCGTATGAGGGAACTGTGCTGGCATGCAACGCACGGGAGGACTCCCTACAGCAGCTGGTCTCAAGATTTGGAAGATGTCACATCAATTCTCTTCTCTTCAATCTAGTCTGTTCTGCTGGAACTGGACAGAAACACTGTCATGTCCAGGCACTATTCTGATCTCTGCTGACTTGGGAAGGTTCCTACGGAGGGCTAAAGCAAACTCTACTGCATTTTGTCTACCTGTCCAACAGGAGATCTTGCCATACATCAAGGGATCTGCTTCAGCTCTAGTGTGAAAAATAACTAATGATTAGTGATGGATCTCCTGGGGTCCTCCCATGAAAACATCAGACTCATATGAGAGTCATCCTGTGACAGCGATAGCTTTGGCAAAGTGCCAGACTGAGGTCTGGGGAAGTTTACAGTAGGAGTGACTGTTCCTACTCCTTAACAACAGACTTTGCAACCGCTATTACAGCTGGAGGTGAGAAAGGAACAGGTGAAGAGAACATCTAATAAAAACCACGCTTTTGGAAACAAAGAACAAAAGACTATATACATACTGTGACAAAAACAGATGCCAGCAAGAGACCAACAGAATAGATAAGTCCTCTGCTGTTTAACCGAATCTGTAAAAGAAGGAAGTTTATAAAACTTATGTCACAATTTCAAGCAACAATATTTCTCTCTGCTGATAATTCTGTAATCCTAAACTGCTGAGCTGCTAAACGCTGGCTTGCAGTCTGTAAATGCCAAGTGAGGTCATTACATCACAGGTTAGTTTGCCTACTCCTTGCTGCCAAAGAATAAGGAGTATTATTAGAGTAGCGTCCTTGGGATCTGACAGCATTTCAAACTATTCCACCCCAACGTGGACTTTGCCACCCCTTACACTATTATATCATGCAATTTCCTTTTTGGCAATTAATTCCTAAGTGAGTCCTTTAAGAGCAAATGGGGAAAAGGAAATTTTGCATTCAGTCACCAATTAATGCTTCAATTAAATAAACAAGAACACACACAAACACATAAACTCCTCCCTATTCTTACTCATCTTGGTGAAGGAAACAAGTCAGTAATCTCATGTCCTGAACCTCAGCTGCTGAAAATCATTGACATTGATGCATCACGGCACACTAGTGCAGAAGCAAATAAAGCAAAGAAAAGACTTATTTCCTGCAGGGCTGGGTAGAGATATCGTTACTAAAGTACCCATGCGCATTGCTGGCCCTGATGTAGCCGTCCCCATTGTAGAGCCACAATTACAATCCAGTGTGTAAGTGGAGAACTGAGATACAGCTGCTCAAAGCTCTGGAGCTATTTATTTGCCATTTTTTAGTGGCTTTGGAGTCTAACCAAAGGCACTCACCTCCATCTTTAAGCACTGAAAACAATGAAAAACATGATTTTCTGTGACATAAACCTAAAGCTACATAGGAAGTCTACACAGAGTAAAGCCACCTCTCCAATCCTGTTCCGCAGCTAGGATTGTACTTCTGTTTCCCATTCTTCTCTTGGGGAGCTTAATCATTGCCCCTTCAGGCGTTTTTATATGATCTCAAACAGTATCACCTGCAGTATCCTCAAGGGAGCAGTTAGGTGGAGTCTCTCAAGGCATTTCTGCAGGGGTTCCTGTGTGAGGAACACAGACTTCCTTCTAGGGAAGGTTGGCTTCCCCAGGGAAGCTGGAAGCTGTGGGCTGGGTGCCTTGAGAGACTGAATTGTAAATCTTTAGACCGCCTAATATTGACTATTATCTTAAGGCCAACATAAGGTAACACAGCCCACTGTATTCCTGCTGTGCAATAAAACCCTACGTGAAGCTGAGTTTCAACCAGCAGTCACCAAAACTGATTACTGTTTAAAGTAGTAGCTGACTACTTAAGTTTCCTGGCAGAGATGAATCTTAGCAAGAAATTATGTATGAGTATTTTTCAACGATGCTTTGGAAAAGGACATTGCTATTGTTTGCCTAATAGGCTTTGATTTTGTGCAGTGCAGGTGTATTTTCAGTCACACAACTCTGCTGCTGAGGTCAAACAGCCAAACTAAAAGCAGTGATCTTCCTTAAATGGGCTGGCAGCCAGTTCTTAAATCACTCAGTTTGTTCTACATTTGTTTACAAGGAAAAGTAAAAACATTAGTCCATTCCTGCAAACGATTTGCAGACAAGAAAATAGTTCCTGGAATCAAAGTTTTTCTCTAACAGCTGGATTTATTTCTTGGGCTTTTTTAAACTGTTTTTGGTCCAATAAACAAGTCAAACTCAACTTTTATGCTATGGTATTATTTTCTGAACTGTCAACAAAGAAAATAATGGTACACAGTATATCACTGGCCACTTCTCAGTGCTCCCATCTTCCAATTAGACTATTCAGAAGCCCATTTGCAAGAGAAGCAGGTTCTGCTAATTTGACGATAAGGAGCACTACAATTTCATGAATGCAAGACTGCTGAGGCACTTCTATCATTTTGCACCACAGTCAGGAAAAACTTCTCACCCACATGTTGCTCCCAAATCCAGAGTAATGATTTAGCTTCATTCCTCAAGGACAACTGAGGGGAGAGTCTGACTTCCAAAGTCAGAGAAAGGCTTATCAGTTCCGGCATCTTGCAAACCCAAGCCCGCAATGAACTCCATCCACCCAGGATCCTCTACGCAAATCCATGCTGGAGACAAAGTCAAGCTTGTTGCAAAAAGACAGTCCTGGAAGGACTTCTCCCTTTTCCTGCACATGCTCAAGATGCAGCATGATGATGCATTGCTGTACTTCTAATAAACTGTGATAAGCACGAACAGGTCTTGCACAGCTGCTATGCACTGAACTGCTACAGCACTTGTACTCGCAAGCATCCCACCAATTTGCAGAGTTCCGTTGCTGCACAAGATTTGCTGTTACCTCCATGTATGTTAAAATACTGGCTCACACAAATAGCACATTTTCCTTCTTTACCCATTTCTGCCATCATAAAAAAAGGCTACAGCCATGATGATCATTTGTTCTTAAAGGTATTACTGGATTTCTTTAAGACATAAGCTGTAAGCATATGCGCGTACAGCAGGACCATTATATTCCTACGGCCATTACACATAAAACACAATATTCTCACTAGACTGACTGTCCAAAGCAATGAAGCATTTGGATTGCTTCAGAGAGTGAAGGCCAATTTTGGGATTGTCTGCATAACTGAAGGTAAAAAATGATCCCACTGTTAATGCAGACTGCAGGTTCTAAGTGGCGGACAGGAGGACGTGTATTTTTTGCAGCTATGGAAGAAGTCTCCAAGGCCACTGCAACTTCTATTACCAGTCCCGAGCAAACCACAACATTTTGCTGAAACAAGAGCTGCTCCTGGGATGAGAGACAACATCAGGTTCTGACCCAGAAGACCTTTTTCTTTGATACCCTACTGTGTATTCCCTGCTACAATAAGGAGCCAGGACAAGCTAATCAGGGGGCTCCATGCACACATTACTTCTCCCTGCAGGGACGGACTGGTCTCCTGCGCTTCAGTCACTCCCATGCATCCACTCCTCCTCTGCTTCCACTAATCTGAACAGTCCATACCTGACAGCTAACCTGGATTTCCATTTTAGTTATTCTCAAATGCAAAAAAAAACCCCAACAAAGCACCATCCCACCCAAAAAACTAACCCTATACTATCTTTGTGTAACTAAAATACAAATTTAAAGCTGCCCTCCCTGCTACCCTAAATAAGCAGCAGCTGGCTAGGAAGGACACGTACTATTTTACAATAAATTCCTGTCTGGATTTTGGTCAGGAATTCTGTTCAACCAGTGCCAATACCTGTAAAAACTGTCAGTATAAAATGCATCAATCGGAAAAGAATCCACAGGAAAAGGAAGCAAATGAAGCAGCTGGGATTATTTTAGCATGGAAAATGTCTGAATTAAACCTAAAGTGCAGACGCTGCTTCTCAGTTACATCATTAGCCTCCATAAAACCAGCAGACATTTGGAAAGAAGACTATTCCAAAGCGCTCTGTGTCTAATTTGCTGAGGACAGTGCTTCCAAAGAGGTGTTTGGGGCTGCTTTCTTTGGACTACCTGCAAGGCTCCTCTCTGGAGGTCATTCAGGGGAATGAAAGTTGCTATTAAGGATTATTAAAACATAAATAGTATACGCTAATTATTTATGACCGGTTTACAAATATAACAGTAACACACATCGTGCTGATCCCACACAGGCAAAGCAAATGTGGCAACCCCTTCAGCAGTGCGAGCACTGACTTTCCCTTGCAGCGGTATTGCATTAGAACACTTGGGTTTCACTCCAGGTTAACCGTTCCCAACCCGGGCTTAACTACCAACACTCCTGGCCCAGGATCTAGCCCAGCTCCCACTGTTGCGCAAAGCAATTAGCTATTAATTAGCCTAAATAACAGAAACTTTCCTTTACAAGGCTTGACTATCCCCACAGAAAGCAAGGATTTCCTGAGAGGGGTGAAAGGCTGTTTTCTAATGCAGTTTTTACTTTCCAGTGCTTTTTGCTTCAAAAAAAGCCGGACCGTTTATTAGGGTCATCGTGTAAAACCTCACTCTGCCATGGGACAGCAAGATTAAAACCCTTCCATGTACACAGCAAAGGGTGGTTTCCTTGGGTGAGCAAATGCTAGCTGTGGAATGCACTTTGTCAGGAAGCTCAGTTGACTGAACTGGATACATATCACAGCTGGGCTTTCTGGAAGAAAAAATGCAACTCTTTGGGTAAAGAACCTTGTTGATGAGCTCAAAGCACCACAAAAGCCGTACAGAATTCCAGATGTTTCCACTGTGGCTCAGGAGGCGATGCATGCATGGCATCTCCCTGCCAAACCATGGAGCAGGCAGAAAGGGAACCGAAGGGGACAAAGACAACAGGCGATAAAACAATGAGAAGCGAATGAAACACCACAAAGGCAGCTCGAACCTGTCCTCAAAGCAGATTTGCCCTGGGATGGCTATGAGATGGGACTCCACGGATGGGTGCTGGGTGTAATTCCAGATGCACTGGACTTGCAGTATACATGCTGTGGAATCACTCTATGTGCAGACAAACAGTCCAACTAATTCGGCTTGCTGCTTATGCACAGAGCAGCTCTGCGTGCTGTGTGCAGGGAGTCCAGCTGCGTATGATGCATTACTTTTCTGGCACACGCAGTTAAGTCCGACCTCACTAGATTTTCGCGCATGCGGAGAATGGCATATGTTCAGGCACCTTGCCCAGGGTCTCCGGGTTATTTAAGACAGCTCTGGAGCAAGCTGATTTATACCAGTAAGAAACCTCCCTCATAGTAGATAAGATTCCTGTCTAAGCCTGTTGCCCAGATACTTCTTACTGTAAAGGTTTCTTGGAGTAATACAGTGCGTTGAGATTCTCGCAGACTTTATAGCTCACATTGAGAACAAAATGAAAAGCGCCTGGGTTTGTTCAGGTCCAAAATGCAATAGTAGTCTGGTCCTGAGGGACGTTTTTTGGTAAATATCCTCACTCCAACAAAGAAGGGTGCCCTCAGAGCTAGATGAAACACACTGCCAAGTATCTGGGGGGACTGCAGCCTCAGGACTTGAAGAGATGTTGTCCAGTAAACCTTGCACTGGTGGTAGAAGGGGCTTCCAGCATCAGATCGGCCAGCAGCAACTTCCCTGATGCACAGGTCACATCAGAGCACTCCCCACTTACCATAGCCGAGGGAGGCAGGCTTAAGCAAATAGCCCACATTGTCTGGGGTATGAGCACATACTCCCTCCTACCAAGTCTGCTACTGGGCACCGAGGTATTTAAATCTTGCACTACGAGCAACCAGAGGAACGCTGCCAGAGCTCTTGGCTAGCCTATACCTAGCTCTGGAAATGGTTATCTGAAAACATAATGGAAACTCCTGAATAGTAATGAAAACAAGAACATTTAATTCTTGCAAACACTACTATTACTTATCTAACACCAAAAAAGAGAACATACCATTTCAAAGGAGACAGGTTCAGATTTGCTCTAAGTCTGCTGCGACTCTGCACAGTATTGCACTAACTGGCGCACAGCAGGAGCTGCTCATCAGAGCAAACCGGCAGGTACAGCAGCTCCCCACTGTTTCACCCCACCTGCTAACGCTAAGGATTTTCCTACAATCCCCCGCTCTTTGGCCCAGCTCTACACTGCAGCCGTTCTATCCACAGCAAGGGTTGGAATCACAAAAGCCACAAAAGTAGGCACATCGCTTTTTTTAACCTTCTCTCCAGCTCTGGTAGCCTTTCAACATTTCCTAACCTAATGCCTACCTGTCTATTTCAAAATGCAATCACACAGAACCCTGCGTTGTTCTATACAGTATTGCTCGGTGGTTTTGAGATAGTTAAATCCGAACAGGGCTCAATAGCCACTGGTCACCTATTTCTTGTTTCTCCCATTTTAGTTCTATGCTTGCCTGAAGAATCCTTTCTTTTTCTGCATTTGATTTTGGGTTACCTGCTGCTGTTTCACGAATGTCCCATAAGCCTACAGCTCTGGAAATACAATTTTAACGGACAAACTGTTCCCACTTCCCTGATTATCACTGTAGCCTGCCCTATTTCTTACTGTGACTTCTAACTGTGAGCACAGGAGCTCAGAAGACTCTGAAATTGGGTACAAAAGCTTATGAAAAAAATCTGTCCTTGTTCTGTCAAATTCGGGTAGAAACCAGTCAAGCAGCCTTCTCAGGAGACAAGTGGCATTTCCTGCAAGAGGCAATGGAATAGGTTTTCTCAGGGTATGTGACAGCGCGTTAAGTTCAGGGAAAACAAGGCTAGCAAAATATTCAAAACTCACGGTAAGGGAGGAAATAATTCCAGTTTTTAGCAAAGAAGATAAAAAGGGCCTCAGCTAGAGTCTTCTTAATTATAGAAGGAAAAGCTGAGTTCTCTGTTCGTTTAAGAATAGGAAATGCTTCCTTTCCCAGGAGAGAACTGTCTGCAGATGAAGCACTCCCTCACACTGCAAGGAGGAAAAATCAACAATTCCAAACTCTCCTTTGAGGTTTGGCTTGTATCTAGCAGCTAAAGCAGGCCAGACAAACTCTATTTTGACTGATCACACATGAAAGGTTTGCAAGTTCAAAATCTACTCTCTCTGAATTTGAACAGAGGCTATCTCCCTGCTTCTTGTGGAGCAAATACAAAGATACTGCCACCAGCTCCAGCTATTCCCATGCAGCTCCTGCAGGCAATAAGGAACCGAGGTTGAAGCGAAACAGCAGAGGATAAACAATGGAAATAAATGTGATTCCATTCTTCAGTTCTTTTCTGGCAGTTGCTGAAGGGAAAACAAGGAACTATTGCCAAAACCCAAACTGGTTTTGATCCAGGGTCCAAATATGACAAAAATTACCTCATTCAGGAATATTAGAAAGACTCTGTTATGTTTCCAGTCCTTTGGCTGAAAAAGCTGCAGGTCCTCTGTCTGTTTGGGGATCCCTCTTCCTGCAGTGTCCCTGCCTGGCAGGGGAAATTCAGTGTAAACCCTGCATTCCCCAGGTCTTGCCATGAGACAGGGGTCTCAACAAACTGGCACTTCAGACATGCGCTGCATTCCTCCATGTTTCAATGGAATTTCCTTCTTGGGTCTTTTTAGAGACTCCTAGGAAAGCATCCTTGGTTTGCCCTCTATCACACAATTCACTCTACAGAGGGTGCACACCCTGGAGTACACAACATGGAGTGCAGCACATAGACACTCAAGGTCTTAGGCAAGAAATGCAAGGGTTATGGTTGGAGAGAATTCCTGTACTGTCAGGAGCTTTGGAAGGGACGAGACACTTTTCCTCTACACACTCTTTCTCTGCTACAGTCTAATCATCCCATTGTCCCTGTCATGAAACCGGGGAGCAAATGCAAACTATTCCAGGAAGCTGGAGGGACAAGTTAGTGGCGTCAGCTACAAGCATCCACAGGTTTTTGGGATCGGCCAATACATTAATTGATTAATACCTGCCAAGCTGCATGCTGCTGCCACAGGGACGCCAGCACATCATGTGGCAGATGCTAATGTGACAGCTGGAAGAGTCTGGCACCCCAGAGCAGGAGGAGTAGTAACATCTACAGAAGCAAAGGGCAATGCTGTAGGAAGCAGGACCCCTGCAGATACTCCCTGTCACTGCTCTGTCTCTGCCCTCGACCTTAATGTTTGTCCTGATGACTGGCAGATCCACTGAACCTATCCCCCCTCTTCCCTCACAGGATTTAAGGTGATCTATGTGCAGACACCGGGGCAGAGAACAGATACACAGAAGTTGGCTGTGAGGAGATGAAGGCCAGCTTTGTCCTAATGTCATAGGATTGCTTGTAGTGCCTCGAATTAAAACAGTGAACAGCAAACTGATGAGTGAGTAGCAAAGCAGTCATGCTTGCTGTCTTGACATCTGTTTCTCAAGTGTCCGCTTCCCTCTGGATTCTCTGGTGTCTAACAAGGCTCGCACTGGGGTTACTCCTTCTCTCTAGCTGCCTGTTTGCATGGAAGGAATGTAATGTCTCTAAGATTTCTAACTTACTGTCAAAGTTTGCTGAAACTGGCTGAAGTTACCAGGCAGGGGAGTGATGAAGAGACACGAGTATACTCCCAAATGCTGACGTGAACAAATGAACCTGGCTGTTTACCCTTAGGCTATAATTCCTGTTCTGTAAAATACTCCTGGCTGACATCTGGTTTACAGCTTCACATCCAAAAAAAAGATTCCAGAGGGAAGCAACTGGATGGAAGACACAGAGCAAATGTCCTTCCACTCTGGATTTGCCAGGGCCACTGGGGAAGGATGCTTACAGGATTACAGAGTCAGCAATGTGTCCAGGACTCCGAGCTGGAATGGATGAGAAAGTGAGCTCTTTTCAAAGGTCTCTCCAGGTCCAGAGGGATGCTGCTTTTCCTCTGAAAGTCCTGTTGGCATGCTAGATTAGCTATGGTTGATAACAGGCCAGGACTGCAGCAGGAGGGTGGTCAAGTGACCTTTGAGTAGTGAAGACGGAAACTCCAGTGGGAAACACAGAGGAAGGCAGAGTGAGTGCCTAGAAATTAATGGTGTCCAGAAATAACAAGGACTCTTAAAATAATAAACATACAGCTGGGTTAGAGACTACACGTTGTAGAAACAGAAGGGATCTGATGTGGAAGCTGCCTGACATCGACTTCATCTGCCTTTTGATGGGAAAAGCACCAGTGGTGTGGCCCAAACCAGGAACTGTGGGACTGACAACTGTGTTGAAGGCAAAGGGTGTGGGCAGAGAAAGATCTTTTCGTCTCTGCACCAACACTAACATGTTTCAGGAGAAGCACGAGATGGAGCATTCTCTGGCTTGGGTTTGGACTGACTCCAGCCAGGACTGGAAGGAAGACAGTAAAAAAATCCAGTATTGCACAGTGATGATCACACTGAGACAGACCTGGTTCATGGTAACAGACACACAGGCGAGGCAGGGCGAGGGGTATCGGAGACCGGTGCCCTGGAGCACACAGCGGTTTTGCAAAGCGCTGCGTGGTGTGCCAGCTTCCTACACCACACCATGTGGGCGCAGCCGTCCCGTTCAGGCTGGGGCTGTGACTGCCCTGCAGTTCCCACTTGCGGTGTACCCACATCCTACAGGAAAATGTTTCATTTAGAGTAGAAAAAGAGAAGGGGAACTTCCTTCTCTAAAACAAGTGACAGATGCTTCCAAGATGCAGCCTGAGAAGGAAAAGATGGTTTTCCATTCTGTTCTTGTAACAAGAAAGAAGAATAAAGTAAATAATAAGCTGAAACAACCACCAGCAATGGGCCTGGGAAAGGAGCAGTCAGAACTGGCAGAGGCACTTAATCAAAATGATTGCCATTTAGCAACCCAGTACTAGGATGTGTCTCAAAAGATTCAGTCTATTTCCAGCTCTGTCTCTTACTTACTGTGTGACCTCCAGCAATTCCATTAGTCTCTCTTTGACCGGTCTCCTCTTGCTCTTTTCCTGTCTTATCTACTACATCACAGGCTGTATTTTCCTAAGCATCCTGGCTTCGGCTGGGATAGAGTTAATTTTCTCTCTAGTAGCCAGTATAGTGCTGTGGTTTGGGTTCGGTACGAGAGTAATGTTGATAACCCACTGATGCTTTTAGTTGTTGCTGGGTGGTTGTACTGTCTACCCCAAGTCAAGGACTTTTCAGCTTCCCAGGCGCTGCCAGGGGCACAGGAAGCCGGGAGAGCATGGCCAGGAGAGCTGGCCCAGGCTGGCCAGAGGGATGTTCCCTGCCACAGAGCGTCCTGCGCTGGACAGAGCTGGGGAAGGAGCCGGGATTGCTGCTCAGAAACAGACCAGGCATCAGGCAGGGGGGATTCCCACATGTGGCAAGCAATCGCATTTGTGCATCACTTGTTTTATACACTTCTTCTCTTCCTTTGTTATCCTATTAACCTGTCTTTATTTCAACCCATGAGTTTTGGATTTTTCCATTCTCTCCCCATCCCTTGGGCGGGGAGGGGTAAGCGATGGCCGTGTTGTGCCCAGGCCAGTTACCGCCTGGGGTTAAACCGTGACTGTACCTCAGGCACTACCTCATAGAGTGAACTCATTTAAAGAAGTAGTCCTGATTCTGTATGGGGCTTCCTGCGGTTGCTGCCACAACCACAACAAAACTAGGCAGTAACTGGGACCTTGCAGGACAATGCTTTCAATGGATGAACATCTCAGGCCTGCAGACTGCATCTCATCCAAAGCTCTCTGCTCAGCTCAAATCGAAATGCACCACCTGTAAAACGGGCTCTGAAACACCCACCTGCCCTTAGGGAGTTTAAGGAAGGCTCAAACACAAGCTCATCCTACAGAGGTGCTACAGCAGCTTAAGGTGCTGTTAGCAGTGAGATTGCTCTTCCCACTCCGAGTGAAACCCTGTAAATCTCCTTGCGGTCGGGAGCAGCTGCTTGGCTGGTTGGTGTGTGAAGCCACTTTACCACATGTGGCTGAGGAAGTTCAGAACACGCATAATCACAGGACTCCACGCCGCCACGTGCGTGTGCACACCGCAGCACAGAGGCAGACGGATAGAAAAAGGGAGCAGATCCTCTTCTCCACTTCTGCCAGAACTCTTTACACCAGCATTAACAGGGAGCAAAATCTGGCCACAGTCAGGCAGCCTGGAACACGAGATACAGGGGGATTTTACAGACTATGATATTAGGGAAATACTGTACTCTGGGGAAAGCTCTGAGTGACTTCCAGAAAAATAAGGCTGGAGGGGGCTTCTAGGAGGCTCTTTTGCATTAAAGCTTACCTTCCAAATCACACAGTCTACTTTTTTTGGCCTCCACAAAAGCTCTTACTGCCTTAACAGTTTGTTTATTAAAATGCACTTACTTTCTACTTTCAGCAAAAACTTAACTTTGCCACAGTCCTTTTACAGTAAACATTCTGGGGAGGCAATCGTGGGTTTGGATGGCTATACAAAAGTAACTGTGATCAAGCAAACTCTTTTTGTCTTTTGCCTCTCTTTCCCTCTACACAAGATGGGCACCACGTTGGCTTTGAGGAGTTCCTCTTTTGGAGGAGATGCTACAAAGACAAATTTGGATCCTGCCAAATACCAAAGAAGCAGTACTAAACTGTGACTGTTAGCTCAGAAATTACCTAGCGCTTCTGAATCACTGTCACAGTTAGTGGACAGCAGGTTGGCCTGAGCCTGTGAACCCCCACCCAGTGAGCAGGCCTTGCTTGTGCAAGGGAGCCCAGGGAGCAGGAGCTCCTCATCTTCTGCCCCTGCTGACCTCGGTGCCAGGCACATCAGCAGGGTTCCCTGAATAACAAACAGCACCTTGCAGCTCTTAATGCTGTCACCAGGCTACATCTGATACAGCTAACTCTAGGCTTTTCTGGCAACTTAGTAATACTTAAATAATTAATTACTAAAA
>VWZZ01000730.1:292057-347384 GCA_013399095.1 Psophia crepitans | reverse complement strand
TAAATAATTAATTACTAAAAAGGCGGGGGGGGGGAGCAGGGAGTGGGTGGGTGGAGGCAGGAACTTGTTTTGTTTTGAAGTCCACTTGTCCAAGGATTTGGAGAGAAATCCTTGGAACTGCAAATGAAAACTGAGGAAACTCTCTTTGCTAATTGTGGGGCTGTTTCCAAGACTGCCTTTTCTAACCACAGGATCACACTGTACAGCGAGCATTTTGCAGAACAGTAGTGACATTGTTATACCTCCATGAAAGCTGGCTGCTTCTGTTCAGCCACTTGGTTTTCATCCTTTTCTGCAAAAATATAGATAAGCTACAGATAAGCTGCTCTTTAAAGAAAGGGATTTCATTCCTACAGCATTGTTTCCTTTTGTCACTCTTATATTCAAAAAGAGAGAAGATCCAAGGAGCTACAGGCTGGTCACAGCTTGACCTTGATCTCTGGGAAGGTGAAGGAGCAAATAATCCTGGGAACCCCTTCTAAACATACGAAGGACAAGAAGGTGATCGTGAGTAGACATACAGATTTTATGAAGGAGAAATCACATTAACCCAGCCTGATAGCCTGATGAGGTGGACTTGCTGGATGAGGGGAGAGCAACCGATGTTTATGCTGACTTTAGCAAGGCTTCGACATTGTCTCTTAAACATTCTCATAGACAAACAGAGGAAGAACAGAAGAAATAAGTGGACAGTGGAATATCTACTGATAACTGGCCAAACTGCTGTGCTCAAAGTCTAGCTGGAGGCCAGTCACCAGTGGTTTACCCCAGGGATCAACATTGCATAACACCTTTATTAAAGACCTGGACGATGGGGTGGAGGGCATGCTCACCAAGTTCGCAGCTGATACAAATCTGGGAGGGTGGCTGATGCACCAGAGTGTTGTGCTGCCATCCAGAGGGACCTGGACAAGCTGGAGAACTGCGTGGGCAGGAAACACAAACATCAACAAAGGTAAATGGGAAGTCCTGCACCCAGGAAGGAATAACCCCACACATTAGTACATACAGGGGCTGGCCAGCTGGAAAGCAGCTTGGCAGAGAAAGACCTGTTTACCCTAGGTGGACACCAAGCTGAAGTCCACAATGCACCCTTGTGGCATGGAGCACCAAGAGCATCCTGGGCTGCATTAGGAGAAGCGGTGCCAGCAGGCAAAAGGAAAAGATCTTTCTCTACTCAGCCCTGGTGAGACACATCTGGAGTGCTTGGTCCAGTTCTGGGCTCTTCAGTACAAGGAAGATGTGGCCTTCCTGGAGCAAGTCCAGTAAAGGCCCACAAGGATGATTTAAGGGACTGCAGCACCTGACACACAAAGAGAGGCTGAAAGAGCTGGGACTGCTCGGCCTGGAGAAGAGAAGATTTGGGGAATCTTATCGATAGGTATAAATACCTGATGGGAGAAGATAGAGAAGGTGCAGCCAGACTCTTTTGAGTGGTATCCATTGGAAGGACAAGATGCAACACACACCATTTTAGATACAGAAATTCCATTTAGACAGAAATTCCATTTTACTGTCAGAGTGGTCAAACACTGGAACAGGCTGCTGAGAGCAGCTGTGCAGTCTCCATCCTTGGAGGTAATCAAGACTCAGCTGGACATGGTCCTAAGCATGCTGCTCTAGCTGACCCGGCTTTGAGCAGAGGGTTGTGGACTAGACGATCTCCAGAGGTTGTTGCCAGCCTCAACAATTCTGTGATTCTCCCGTCTTTTAACTTTGCACTTAGTGACTGTGATGAAGAGTCTCTCCTCTGTCCTACACTGCTGAGTGCTGTCCAGCTAACGGCAATAGCAACAGCGACTTGCCTCTAAGGCTTCATGGTATCTCCTGCTCTGACTTCTCGGAAGGGAGCTTGCAACAGCTTCGGGGGTGGGGGCTCTTTTATCATTTGGGAAGTAAAGGAGGGTTTCATTGGTGTTGGGTAGTTTTTCTCTAACAGTAAAGCTCTGCAGTGTTTCCTGATAATGGTCACGCTCTGAAATATTATTTAACAGCTTCCTTCATCTTCCAGTGTGTTTACAGTTCAGTAACACTAGAGTTTTTCTTACCAAAAGCCCTACAGGTCTGCTCTATCCTTTACCTTCCACCTATGAGTTTATCTCCTCTAAATAATAAAATAATAAAACCAGGATTATTGTTCTTATTTGGAATATATTCAAATGTGTGAAAATACGGTATATACTCTAGTGTGTATATTTCTTTCAGCACAGACTGCTGCCTTTAAGGAAGAAAGGATGGGGAATGCCCACTGACAGTTAACAGCTACTTCTTCCAAACCATAACAGAGCAAATCTATTTGTTTCTTCAAATCCAACCACAGTATTTTGGACTTTTTTTCCTTTCTGAATAGAGCGTGTTATTAAAAACAAAAAAAGTATCATGTGAACAAATTTAAGACTTACATATGATCCATAGTTCACTGCTAGAGTCTGCAAAGCCCACGGGAGGCCTAGGCCAATTAAAATATCAAAAACATTGCTTCCGATGGAGTTGGACACAGCCATGTCCCCCATACCTGCAGGAATGAAAACAACATACAACCAGGCATGCCTCAGAAATATCTTCCAACTTTTAAACAGAAATAGATTAATCTGAGCTAATCTAGATAATTTCCATGGATTAAGGCATAGAGTTAAGGAAGATCCTCCTCACCCCATCCCTTCCCTTTGCCCTCCCCACCATACAAGGTAAGCAGGGTTGAAGTGGGTGAATCCACTTTCCAGGATCATCTGAGAACTTCCCTCAACTAATCCTCTGCTGCTGTGGGGGTTCCGGCCACTGACCATGCTGGCTGTGACCTGCCAGCAGTCTTGTGCCACGCTCAGTGAGGCTTTCGATGCTTCACTGTAACCACAACACATCAGGTTCTACACTGGACTGATTAGATTAGATCTTCGGGTAGTCTATTAAGTAGCTGGTTGTCTCAATGAAGAGCCTCTGCTTCTGCTCCCCAAAACAGTACTGACAACTTTCTTTTTCTCTTAGAACACTTGTTGCTGGAGTCAGAAGTGGAAGAAAAAAAAAAAGAACAGTAGTATCTTCCAGTCCTTTTGACAGTGGAGAAAAGGTGGAAGGAGCCTGAAAGACCTGTTTGCTACATTCTAAAAAAAATTTCCTACCACCGATACGTAAATTAATAAAAATGTTGTGACTTTTGGGGAAGGTTTGAAGTTGACAATTGTGCCAGAATTTGTTCCACACCATCATTAAGAACCCATTAACTGCTTTGTAATAGCAACGTAACTACTCTCCTTCTTTGTTCTAGTTTTAAATTTCAGCCTCAGGAAAAGGGGTCTGTATGTTTCTACATTCAGGACACATCTGTGCTACCTAAAGAGGAAGACAGGGAAACACTTCCACAGCAGGATGACATCTCTGTGATGAACCTACCTTGCCTGGCTACGATAAGGCTTGCCATGCAGTCTGGCACACTGGTCCCAGCTGCCAAGAAAGTGATGCCCATGATCACATCTGGAATTCCCAATGTGTAGCCAATGATTGTCACCTAAGAGGAGGAAATAAACTGTCAAGCTGTTTACAAGAATTAAAATCAGAGACCAGCTCGGCCTAATCCTGCAAGATGCTGTGAGACAGGATTTATTGCTCAGTGCAAACTCACACTTTCTTTAAAGAGAAGCACGACAGCCTTTTTTGGTATATTAATCACCTGGCAGAGGACAGCACTGACCTGCTACGTATCCTCTTTAGCTGCTTCCCACCTTTCACCCACAATTTTCCTGATGCTAACCTGGAAAAAAGCCTATATGATGTCCCACTAACCTGTGTAACAGTCTCCTTATCTTGGCTGAGGTTTGCAGGCGTTATTCTGTAGAAACACCAGCTACACAGACACTAAAACAACCCCATATGAAAACTCTATATGCAGGGACATATCCCCAAGTGACCACAAACAATTCCTATTGGCAGAGAGAAGATATTTTTAATTTCCTCTGTCCTTTGCTATGCAGTCTATGATAAATTAGTGTTCTTAAAATTAATTAATATTTTAAAATATTGGATGCCTTTGCCTAATGATGCCCATTTCCTACTCTCAACATTTAATTGCTCTCCTGAAGTCTCTGCAACATACTCCAAGAAATGTGAACCGTATGTTAGAAGCAGCACAGTGACCCTGTGGGCTCTGGGATTTCAGCTATAGAAAAGCTAGGATAGCTTTTTTCCTTGAAAAACATATCATCTTTGCAGATGAAAAGCAGAAGAAAACAAGTAATTTTCTATTTCCTGTTCAGGGTAACACGGGTTACTGAAAACAAAACAAAATAAACCCCCTTTCCTCTAACTGCTTTGATTAGTTCCCAGGAAAAAGCCTGGCATTCATTTTTGTGTGTAGACCAAGAATTAATTACGAAGGCAGTGAAGATTTTTTTGTTGTTGCCCTCCCCATCCCAGCAGGGAAGCAGTGGCCAGTGCTTAGGGAGGTATCTCCATGCTCTTCAGGTCCCACGTCGAGACAGGTCATGAATCGTGCACTCCATCACAAGGGCAGCGGCCCAAAACCACACTTCCCTTGTGAGATCCTCCCCAGATGCCAATGTGTCACCGTTGTCTGATTCTGCTCAGGAGTACAGACCGCCCCAAAAGAAACAACCCATGTGGCAGTATTACCACATGTCCTGATGAGGACAACTGGCACTTTTCACCTACACACATCGTGTAATGAGGCCGGCAGCAAGTTAACAGGTTCAATGACCAGTGCACAAAACCTCTCCCCTGTGAACAGGCCAACTATGCTTGGACTTCCTTGTGTTCCTTTTCATTTATCCCCTTCCGCCTTTAAGACAATGAGGTAGAATTAAGTTCCCGTTGATTAGAGTAGTTGTGCAAAAATCTGGCTAAAAGTCATGCTTCTGTTCATGCAAAGTTCAAAGTGTCATTCACAACTCTGTCTCTCCAGCTTGCTTCGAGAAAAGGAAAAGCTATTGAGGACAGATTCTGACCAGCATCAGGGCCTCTTTACACCACCCTGCATGACAAGGAGGGGTTAAACTGGTGCAAGTGTAACTTTTCCCCATGTTAAGGAATCTGGGTGAAATTCCAGCCCTGAATCAAGTGCAGAGGCCATGGCTACTGGCCCCTAATTTTCTTCTCTCAGTGTGGACGGGTCTAATAGAAATGGAAGCAGACTTAAGGTGTCTCACTTAAAAACTCGGGTACATAGAACTTTCTACACTTTTCTTTAAGCTGACAAACCCCACTTCTGTTGCCTCTCCCAGGCTGTGATTTCTGCTTTAGTTGGTACATACCATCCACACCATCATGTAGGAGAAAGCTGCAATCCAGAGGGTAGAAGAAGCAAAGGTAACCATGAACCATTTTTCCAAGTGGGGTTTGTTGCAATTGGGCACTGTGAAGTACAGGACAAAACTCAATGGCCATGTGAAGAGCCACTTCAAGATTTCTATCTTGCCAGCTGTAAAACAAAAAAGGGCAAGGATCACAATTCTAGTCTGCTTTAGTCTGGAAAGTTATTATTCTGTTAGTAATAACAAGCAAGAAGCCAGAAACATCTCAGTACTAATCAGATAACAGATTCTGTGTTCAGATCACGGTGTGATGGCAGAGATTCCCTGACAGTTTGTTAAGGTATAGGTCAGAGCACACCTGCTATCCTCCCTGGGTCAAGTTCTTACAGGTACCACGTAAAAAGCAAGTTCTAGAAAGAGATCTGATCTTTCCTCAATCACCTAATGGGAGGGTACAGAAAAGACAGAGCCAGGCCCTTCACAGAAATGCACAAGGGAAGTGTAAGAGCCAATGGACTCAACTTGCAATAAGAACTTCAGAACAGATGCTACCATAAGTTGTGCCATTTCCTTTTTTTTGTTGTTGTTTTTTGGTTTTTCCTTACCATAAGGGTGGTCAAACACTGGAACAGGTACCCAGAAAGACTGTGGGATCTCCATCCTTACGGATAATCAAAACTCAACTGGACACAGCCGCAGGCAACATGCTCTGAGCTGGGGTTTGAACCAGAGATCTCCAGAGGTCCGTGCCAATCTCTCCCACAGTATGAATCCAGCGTCACGGTCCGTAGGCCATTTAAATTACTTTCTTCAAGGCTCAGCGTTTTTCCTTACAACTATGCTGTTTGAGTGAGATGTGAACAGGAGTTCCCAAAAATTTTCTCACCTGTAAAGGGCAGGACCAGCCCCCCCAGTATTTTGGCTTGTCTGCAACACAGCAGATCCTGCCAGCTGTGGCAAGTGTGAGTCAAAGGTGGGGCAGGGATACGCTATAATCATCCCAGGACTAGAGCCCTGAGGGGTAAGAGGGACCTAGCAAAAAGGAGATCTCCATCCTGCAGGCGCAGTGCTCAGCAATCTGAGGCACATACGTTTTTTCACAGGTTATGTAGCTGTTCTGACTTTCTAAGCCCTCCAGAAACAGTGAGAAGACACTTCTCACCTTTCAAAAGAAATACTTTCTTTTGTCCCTGCTCCACATCAGCACCACCACTGCATCTCTGCTAGCACTACAACTTATCACCGAGGTCAGAGCGCACCTCACTTCCCAGCAAAGGTAAGGTCTAGATGCAGAAGCACCTGACCTGCATTCAGGCACCTTGCCAGCGGCCCCACCATCCTCAGCGTCCTCCACAATCAGAGGACAGAGACAGGTCTCTCCAGAGGGTGACCCAGTCTTTGGGGGCAGGAAGCACCCTGTGGAGGTTGCTGCCTCTCCCCTCTCACTGCAACAGCAGTGGTGGGGCAACACACCAGCTGCAGCAAAGGTGCATCCGAGCCCAGCAGTCTGCATCCTGAGAAGTTCTTGCTGCTTCCCAGTTCCTCTCATCTTTCACCTAGGAGCAGGGACTACACTGTGAGGTACGGGCTGATGGGACCTCTCAGAAACATTTCTACCTCAACAATGGTAGATGCGATGCTTTCTGGCATACCCAAACTGAGTTTTGCTTTCTGGAACAATACAGAAACTTACCAGGTAGGTCAAAAGGTGTGTATGGCCCTTCATGGTCATCATCATCATCATCATCTTCCTCTTCCTCATCATTTTCATTGTTCTCATTATCCTCATTCTCATTCTCTGTCTCGTTCCCAGCCTCAGCCATGTCTTCGTCCCGTCGTGTGCCATTCACGCCCCGCTCGGAGGAGTTGCTGGGGCCTGTTCCATTCTCAACCACGTGCTTGATAGGTATTTTGATTGCTACTTCTGACTCACCATTGGTGTAAGCCCTGCTGTTGATCAGCCTTTGTCTCTGTAAATACAGACACAAATTCTTGCTGTAAGACAGACTTTTTTTTAAATTTAATTTTTAAAGAGAAAGGGAGGAACAGAGAAAGAGGTATGTGCAGAATTCTTTAAAAGTCTGGCTTCAAAAGCAAAAGGGATGAATTTTGACCAGTTAAAACCACATACATATAACCAGTTATTTCACATATACAACTTTTAAAAGAGAAGATTTTTTTCTTCATTGGCTGTAGAATTGACTGCAAGAGGACTCCAAGACCAGGGCCAGGCTAAGTGCAGACTCAGTGGAGTACCATCTTATTAAGCAAGAGCAAGCAATATGAATGTCAGATCAATGCAGGTGGCACTTCCTGTGAGCAACAGCTACAGGTAACACAACCACATAACAACTTGAAACCTCCTCTGCTAAAATCTCCATGGGGACAGTAAAGTCAGCGTCAGAAGGGTATGGTCTGGCAAAATGCTATCAGGGATCCAAGAAAAAACACAGGAGTTCCATTGCAACCCAAACACTACTACAGGAAAAGGCAAACTCGGAAGTAAAAGGAAAGGCGTGGGGAGATTAAGGACATACCTCATTGATTAACATGCGGCTGGCCATGGAGAGACGTGTTTTGGGAGGGAAGTGGCTGGTTATCATGATCCGGAGCCCGGCCTCAGAAAAGGAAAGCTGGTGTGGGTAGGCAGACAGCAGCTCATCAACCATGATCACGGAGGCTTTACGGTGGAAATTTCCTGCAGCCAAGGAACAAAAAGAAATTGACGTCTTCTGGCAGTCTCTCTCTCTGCCCTATGTGGCTCTCAGAAGAATAAACCCATGGGTTCCAGAAGTCCGTTGTAAGAACCACTCCTCCAGCTACCGCCATTCAAAATATGCCTCCAATGTCCTTAATTTCTGTCTTTCCACATCTTACGTTTCTGTCTTTAAATAAATCACCAACATGGTATCTCCACTCGTACTCATTACAGAGAATTAAATCTGCTCTGCACAGCTGATCACAGGCCTGCGTTAGGCAGATCACTGCTTCCACAGCAGTTATTCCACCAGGGCAGAAAGGGTGCTGCAGTAAAGCTGCACTAATTCTGCTGTTACGACCTGCGCTCCTGTGAGGATATTGGCCTCACCCACCATTAACATGGGGACAAGGATATCCTCACTGTGTTCCTGTGGGGTACCAATGCAAATGAAAAGCAGGTTCCTGCACCCTGGACGCAGCTCACGGCTGGGAAGCGGCATCACAGCTGGCAGCAAGCGCACGTGCCAGTCCGTGGGGCGAGTGCAGGAGTGAAAGACCAAGCAGACAGGGGCAGGTACCTGAATCATGCTCCAGCTGGGACACGGAGCCAGCGCCCATTACCTCTGAGGTGGCGCAGTGCCACCATCCATCTTTTCCATGCCTGGATGCTACCTCAGGCTGTGAATTCTGGGCCAGGACTGGGACTCAGCAGCTGTGAAACCGGAGGTCTTCCCTGACACTTCTGCTTTGGTTTATTAAAATCGGTGCTGAACACCAGCAAATGTTTTGTGACATTACTATTTATTACCACGACTGTTAGTCTTACAGAAGAGTATCTCCTTGGCCTTAGCGTCACTTTTTTTTTTCTGACTAAAAAGGTTTGGATTGGGGTAGACAAGTGAGGTCATCTATATTAAAAAAAAATCAAAACAGCCAGATAGCTTTTCCTTGTGACTTCTTCCATGCTGGCATTTCCTGCATGGCACTTGGGGAACTGCCCCAAACACAGATATCCCTCTGTTTGGTTCATTTTGGTCTCTGTTCAGAAAAGGCCTCAGAAAACAAACAGTATTGTCTGAAACCCTCAGGCAACCTGTTGCAATGGGTGCTGTTTGCAACCCCATGCTACTGGCTGGTGCACAGAGCCATGCCACTCGCCTGTCTGGGCCTCCAGTGGCCCACTGCCAAGCAAATAAAGGAACAATCTGCAAGAAAATGAAGCAATCCTTTCATCTTCCTTCCTCGCCCAGTTTGAGTAACCGCAAGTGTCCAAAACAAAAGATCACCAGCAGCTGAGCAGTGTCATGCAAAGATTAATTCTGGGGAGATTTAAACTAAATCCCACAATCAGAACGGCCTCATTTGTGCGTAAATCTGAGGCCACCGGGTAAACCTTGATGACTAAGGCCCAAGTTTATACTTACTGAGTTCTACCAGTCCGGCTTTACTGGTACAGAGTGTAGCCATCCTGCCAGCACAGTTTCGTGGCTGAGAGCCCCAGGCTACAGATGGCTGTTCCCAGAAAAGCAGCTTCCCCGAACCACAAAGCACAGCACTCACAAAAGCCTTCCCTCAGCAACAGGGCAGTAACACAATAGCTGGCCTCTGGTGGACTCAAAGGCTTGATGTCAGCAAATAAACCTCTCTACATTTCATGTTTACTTGCTTACTGTATACAGACTACATCTTTTAATCACTGTTTGCATGGAGAGACCTATTTTTGTTCCTTTTTGTTTTGGTTTTTTTTTCAGTCCAGTCAAACAAAAAGGGCAGCCCATCTGTAGTCAGAGACCAGGACTGCTTTACACAAGACAGAGCTCCTCCTCAAGTTAAATCAGTGACGGGGGTGTGCGTTATGCTCCTGATGATAGGTGCACGTAAATCCCAAGCAGTTACTGCACCTGCTTGCTGACTGTGGCAAAGACAAAAAAACAATCCTCTGTACACACCGTTTAGCACATGCTTGCAAATGCACACACTGAGCGACTGCTCCTGAGCTAGGGAGTGCGTGATTTTATTTTTTTTTTAAGCTAAAGAAATACAATCATTTTTATACATGATCGTGATTAAAGTCAAATGGGAGCAGATTTCAGGCAAAATGAAATCCACTTTAAAGATCATTTACGTGGAAAAGCTGTGCACGTTCGAGGTAGCATGTGCAGTAAGAGCACGCTACTTAGACCAACACAGAGTCCTCACCCTCCCTTCACTGGGGGGGAAGTATAAATATGTGGAAGAATGGCTTGCTGAGAATGGACACGTAGATTTAGCTGAGCTGGCAATAGGCATAAATAATAGACTACATGCTGAACCTATTTAATTAAGGAACAGGTTGTTTTGCCTACTTGTGTAGATAATAGCTGTTATTGCTCAACTAAGAATAAGCCTATGTCAGGGGCCCTTAGGCGATGCCACCAATGGGAGGCTAGGACCCTGTCCTTGACTGTTTCAATAACAAGATGCAGCTGGACCCTTAGATAAGGAACTACTAACCCAATTATAAGCATGATGTGATCCTGGCGACTAACCAATGGTGAGCTTAACTTTTGCAAAATATTTGTGAACGGTATGAGCTAATTATAGACGGTATAAAAGACTATATGAGCTAATTATAGAACGGTATAAAAGACTGTAAGCATGAACGGTATAAAAGACTGTAGCCATGTACCAATAAAAGGAAGCATGATGATCACTCATATTGAATGCGCCTGTCTTCCCTCCGCTGCAACATAAATAGAGCCTTTTTCCCTGCTCATGAAGTTCAATATAACTGGAGGTCCTAGATCTAAATGGGAATCTTCAGCACAGAATAACAGCGCCCACAGGAGGACTTACAGTGGCATGGTTATAACGGTCTAAATAAGCTGCTGGGGCAAGTCAGGCTCAAAGCTGGAGGAGCCCTTTCAGCCGGGCACTTGTCCTGCAGCAAGAACTAGCCAGAGGAGGCCTGAGCCGCCTCCAGCGTGGTGACCCCAGCCGTGCCCCCAGGCACAGGAGCCATGGCCAGCTGGCAGGGGGTTACGAAAGGGCCTCCCCGCCTGTTTCATGGCTGTAAGACAGAAGCAGTCCACACTGCCTGTCTAGTGGACAAACTTGTAAACATTCAGAATGATGCAAGCAAGCAAGGTGACTTACTGGAACAGTTACCTTTCTTTAGTAACACCACTGTGGCATCGCAGTTGCTGTTATCATCCATTTCTGTGTTATTCGCTAAACCGTTCACCATATTTGCCGAGTTTTTTGTCTTCCTTTCAAAGCAGTGATGTATGGTTGAGTTGTACCTGCAGAAATGACACAAACTCTAGATGTACCTTTGCTCCTTATACATGGATTTCTTGACACTCTTCCATTCCTAGATTCGTACCTTGTGTGATTCAGCTAAGGGAGGGACACCCCACCCCACCCGTTTTAAGGAACTCTAATCACTAAACTGTATACAACGCAATCTCTCTGTACCCAGAAGGCTGTGAAAGATACAAGACATGAATCCTGAATGCCTGTGTATAATATGTAATTAATACGCTGTATAGCAAATAATGATTACTTGTAATCATCCATCCAAATTTTTTTTTTTTCATCATGCCTGAGCATGAGTGCTGTTTCACCTGTGAAGACATATCACAGAAACACAAGACCATATGCCTCAATTTTGCGGGGGAAAAAAATAATCCTTGTCTTTTATGTTATCTAGAGGAGCCAGGAGCTGACACACACATGAGCCGAGGATCTCACCATGATACTCAAAGGCAAGGGCAGAGCACTGCGAACACCTGCCTGAGTCTCTAATCAGGCTGACAGCCTCCCCAGCTACATCCAAGCAGGTCTGAAACATCCGTTCACACTACAGCATTGCTTGCAGAAAAAAAAAAAATCCATTCTAGACTCAGACAACTGTTTTGCTGGTCAGTGCATTATTGAAAGGGTGAAGCTGCCTTCCATGTTAAAGGAAAAGTTTCTAATTATTAGAAGTGAGATGAATTCTGACTCGCGTTCCCTTCAGCCCAGCCTGAGTGTTCTGCTGTTCTCACTGAGAATTGCTCTCACAATATTTACTCTATTCATCATTTCAAAACAAATCTCCACTCTTACTTGTTGAGACAAGACCACTGGTGTGCTTGGCAGCCGGTAGGTTTTGTTGAATGTTCCAGTTTAAATCTGGGTTTCCTTTCCACTGGGTTTTAAAAACAAGGCAGGAGGATGGGAACCAAACAGCAGAACAGACTAGCTTTGCTAACATGGACTTGTGTGAAAGAAGTTACACAGGTCAGACGCTCACAAAATCAAGGCTGATCATGCTGCAGTTTTACCATGGGTCTCCAGGCAAGCAAGAGCAAACTGCTGTGGAGTTTTGCACCATGACTTGAACAAGGGGCAGCTGCTCTTTTGCTACGGAGAATGCACCCGTACAAAGTAGATTGAAATCGCCTGCGTATTTATTTCTGGGTAGGGATGCTAAAGCAAAGTCAGAAGAGCCTGCTTTGGTGGGACTTGAAGACAGATTCGCTTCTCTGCTCTGCCACAGACTTGCTGCGTTACCCTTGGTGGGTTCATACAGGGTGAAATATGCAAAGCATCATCCACCTTTAAATGTCTGATCCTCAGATCTCTACTATGGGGATAAGCAGACCCCCCCTGCCTCATCAGGATAAGTTACAGATAAGTACATGACAGGGCAAGGTGCTTTAGCCCCTGCTATTGGAGGTGCCGCTAGCGTGCAAGCTGGGTGATGCAATGGGAGCCCTGCCCGCAGCCTGGGGCTCTCTTTAATCACCTTCGCAACCTTTGGAAAAGCACTGGAGCAGTGCTTACAGCCTAAAGAAGCCGAGGGCGCATTTGACTTACTTCATGATAACGATGTAGATGATATACATCAGCACTAAGACTAGGGACTCCCACCTGCAAACAAGAGCGACACAGAAAACGCATCAGAGCAGGGCATGGCAGTCACCTGCCTGAGTTCAGGCATTCCCCCATCTGTCACCCCACTAACTTGCGGAAAGGCTTGACCTTGCGCTGTCTTAACACATCTCTAGAAAAGAGGATGCATAAAGAAACGGCTCACAGACCATGTGTGATGCCACCTTTGTTTTCTCGACTTCTGCTCTGGTTTTACTTGGCCAAACCAGCCTGTCAACTAAGAACAAGTGACTAAACCCAGAAGTTCAGCAAACAAATTGCGCACCCAAGGATCACCGACACTTCTCTAAGGACAATACCTGTGGGGATTGCGGCAGAGGGAGAGGAGCAGTCATCCTGCTCCACCTGCACGGGTGTAAAGCAGGTTGGGCTTTCTGTGCACGCTCAAGCACACCCAGCATGCTGAGACGACTTGAACAAGGGGCAGCTGCTCTTTTGCTACTGAGAACGCAGCAGGCAACAGTTTTAACTGCTGATTAGATTTCGCCAGGTTTTTTATCCACTGTTTCTGTGTCAAACTAATGAAATTTGTACAAAAACCAAATAGAGAATGACTTTTAGAACTTGTTTCTAGGTAATCTTTTTCATTGACCAAAATGATGTATTCTGCATAGCCCCCTACGGCAAACTGCTAGTCTTTATCAGACTGCTATATACTAAAACTCACGGGCCATTTTCTCTTTAAGGATTTTGAGACATTGCAGTAACCATATCAGTATCTCATTCCCTGCTTCTGACAGTTCAACACTCAGCTTCCGCATTGATGTATTTTAGTTGAAGGGCAGAGTCAAATACAACTGGGCCTCGAGTCAATTTTAGTTAAAAAAAACCAAGCAAAACAAAGACAAACCATTGCAAAACTCAAGTGTTTCAGAAATTCTTCTCTGAAATGAAACATAAATCCCCCAGTGAGAACAAGTTTAAGAAAACACGCACCCCAAAAAGCCTGACTCCCCCTAGTGCTGTAATCTAAATAATACTGGCTGTGAGTGAAATCAAAGCTACCACTGTCACTCTACAAGCCCTGAGAGGTGCTGAAAACAAAACCATGAAAGCAAAACAACTGAAAGCACACTTTTAAAAGTACTCCTAGCCTGCCATACCTATTGGAGTACATTTAAGCACATTCACGGGGATATTCACATACATATATAATTTTTTTTTCTTTCTTTAAACTGGCCAATTGCTCTTTAATATTGCCTTAGGAACTTTCGGTTTTTAAATTATTAAAAATCAAAATACTGGAACAGAGTTATTTATGAGTGCTTGGGTGGCCCTTTCCATTCCAAGGTGGCATCTGGGACATCCCTGGCACACCAGTACCCAAGCAGTGGAGCACACGGCCATACCGGGGCTGCCGCAGGGTGGGCAGAGGGCACCGACTGCTGCCGCTGCATTGGGAAACAGTCTGAGTGACACTCTACAAGGCTTTCCTCTCCGGCTCAGAAAATGAGTTATTCTAGCCCATCTTGTGCTGAGGTCTCTCACACAGCAAGAAACTGCTGCCTGAATCGGCCCACAGAACTTTTTAGCTTTCCCCTCCCCTCCTGATGAACCCTACTTACTGCAGCCTTTGTGGTATAACCAGAAAAACCAAAAGAAAAGGGATTCACGACCGGATATACTTACCAGGAAACCTTTTCGTCATAAATAAACTGTGGAGAAAAGGTTTGAGAACAGGCACGTTATACACAAAACCATAGCTGAGAAGAGCTCTTGACTCGAGCAGGGGACAGAGCGGGCAGAGGGCTTGGGGCAGTGGGATTCAGCTCCGGTCTGTGTCGGCACCACCCTCCCGCCCAGCCTTTAACTTTCCAGGCCTCAGTTTCTCTGGCCTAGTAAGGGCAGGCAGGTACTCCTTCCCCAACGCCCCGGGATCCTTGTGTACCCGGGGCTGCTGCAACAGCGGAGCAGCAGCAGTTACAGGGGAAACAGAGGTGAGTCAGGGACAGCTGTGCCCGCCTCTGCGCGGCCGCGCTCAGGCCTCCTCCCCGGCCCGCTCCTGGGCGGCAGCCGGGCCGTCGGGATGCACGTTTACAGCCAGTTCTGCTGCTGCTGTGAAATTCTGCTGGCTAAAAACTGGGCCCGAGGCCTCACGTCCTTAACATCTACGGAGTCGTCGCAATAGCTGAGTGCAACCCCTGTGACAACAACCGCAGCACGCCTGCAGAGGGACGCCGAGCCTCTCGTACCAACGCCGTGCGAGCCTCCTCGGGAAAGTAACGTGTCCCCGCCGTCTGCGCCCGGCGCCGCACGTCGGGGAAGGGGCCGACAGGCAGCTGCCCCATCAGGGCCGGGCTCGGCAGGGCCCGGGGCGGCAGACGGCCGTGCCGGGAGCAGAGGGGGCAGCCAGGCTCCCCGGCTGGCGGCACCTTGCTGCCCCCGCTTCNCGGCCCCTCACGGCAGCACCGGGCCCCTCCGGGAGGCCGGAGCTGGGGTGGCACCAGCTGCCTCCAGCCCCGCGGGCTGGGCAGCCTCTCGGCCCTGCGGGGGCCTGCTGTCCGTGCAGCCCTTCCCAGCTCCTGAGAAGCTGTATTTGCACCGGGGAACGCCGCCATGCAGCACACCGGAGAAAAGGGAGGGCAGGGGAACGGGTGCTGTGAAACGCTTCCCTTCAGCTGTATGCCCTGTACTTAGCGGCTCCTGCGTGACAGCGAGCACCAAGCCACAGTTACGTCCGTTAGTGGAAGGAAACACGACCACAAAACGTTATGTGCATTGTAAACTGCAGCCCCCAGCCACCACGATCTGATCTGACAAGGCCTGTTGTAGGTTGCGGTGTGCTGGTGTGATGGGACACGAAAGCATGTGCACTGACCTTCGTGATTAAAAATAGCACCTATCCCACTTCTGTTACTAATGACTCTGACCACGTCCCTCTAAGTTACGACACACAGGCATCATTTTCCTTTCAAGGGACATGAGGAGGAACGGTTTTGCCGAGTTCTATGAGAAGACAAGGCAGCTTTGTAATAGTATTTTAACGTTAAAGAATCATAGGGCTGAATCAAGGTGAGGTAAGTACGGTAAGTGAGGTTTATTCGCTTCTAACCTGTGATTTAGAGCTCTCTCATTCTTATCAAACGGCTGGGAGCACCAAACAGGTGCGTGTATACTGCTTTGCTATCTATTACTGCAGCACTGCAATTCCTTTGCTAGTGGACATGGAAGAAGACAAAGTCACGTTGATTTACCCGACAGAACATCAAGCTTTTTAAAGCTGCTGAATCTCAGCACTGGCAGGAATGTATTTACTTCCCCTCAGGTGTATTTATGATTAGTAAAGACACCAGTGGAGTGTAACTTACAATACAGCACCGCAAGCTGCTGTTTAAAATACTAGGAGAGCAACCTTCTACAAGCAATATCATCCCTCAAGAAACATGACTGTATTTCAGCTGCAGCAAAGTCTCAATGCCCTGATATGGCAAATCTTCCCTATATGGCAAAGCATTTAAGCGCCTTCTAAAATTTAAGGCGCACAGAAATCTAACAAAGAGGAACTGCACACAGGTCGCGCTATGCTCTGCACGGAGCCTGTGGCTTGTCTCCCAGCAGAGACATCGGGGACTGCAGAGTCAGTATCTGAGTAACAGCGTGCTGCCACCTAAATTTGATTCTGCCTTAAAAGGACAGGAAAGATCCGAGCCACTGTGAACCCAGGGGTCCCTGGCTGAGTGAGTGAAGGGGAGGAGAAACTTCTTAAACTGAAGCAGCGTTTGACTCTGAAAGGAGAAATCCCCATTTGCCATCAACTGGGGAGCAATATTGCATATAAAAGGGCTGGTAATCAACTGGGAGCTAAATCTTTAACCATTTAAAATGCTTGCCCTTCCTCCCACCTTTCGCTGCTCTTCTCTCACAGGTGTTTAAAAGTCATTTGTAATGATTGCTGTGGAGTAACACTGAAGAGCAGTGGGACGCGCCCCATATCTCCCAAGCCACAGCCAGCCATGCAGCGGTGTAATATGGGAATAGGAATTCTGGCAATGCCTTCAAGCCTCCACTAATGCAGAGTCCTGCTGTGTGAAGGACCTTGAACGTCACAGCTGGTAAGATGAGCGGGCATACGTCTGGAGAGAAGCTACCCCAAGGCTTAGGGAAAAAAGTAACAGTATCCTGATATTATGGGGTATGCTTCCAAAAGACATGCACTTCTGCAGTTCTGTAATTATGAAGATCAGCTTACAGAGAAATAAAGTGTAGGAGAAAAATCTTAAGTACAATAGAGATGCCTGTCCAATGAGCCATACAACATTTCTCATTACACAGGATACGCGGCCAGGAATTGCAGGGTGCAGCGGACACAATACAATAGAGAAGCGTCCTCAGCACTGTGAAGCAGCTGACAACCGCAAGGATGAACCAGCCATGAAGAAAAACCTGCATTGCCTAAAGAATTTAAAAACCAATGACAGATTCAACAGATTAACTTGTCTGCCACTGTGTGATAAATTGCACACTCAATGCAAATGACAGGAGGCTAAATGCCAGGCAGCTGCCCACATCTGTGCTTCCCGTGGAGTAAACAAGGAGAATGCCTGCTAGATGTCCTAAGTGCGTGCAGTGTAATTTATTACAATTAGTGGGTGTGGCCAAGTGCAGTGTTTAGGAACACTTTTTGGTATGAGGTTACCCTTGAGATGCCAAAGCAAAACAAGGGGAAGGTTTTTGTTTTGCAGCTCATTGCTAATAATTATGTAGAAAAGCTATTTTTCATCAGGTGCAAAAAGCCTGACCTTGCAGCATGGGGAATAAAGGTACAAACAGGCTGAGGCAAACCCCCTAAGATTAGACAGATACAGGCCGTTGCACCTACGGAGTATGTATGGTGTATGGTACACAGGCACGTGCAGAATGACGGCAGAACGAAACACACTCTTGCAACTGTGTCTAATAAAAGTAGCACAAACTTCAGAAATGCAAGTGTTCATCTTCTGACTCTGAAGTTCTCTTCTTGCTTACACATGGCAGTTAACCTCACAAAAACACTCTTCCTTTCCTGGGGAATCTAGGGCCCGAGACTAGGCTGGGGGAAAAAAAAAGCTCAAAGTAGCAACTGTCATCAGGAAACTCGATTTTTACATTTACTGACTTTGTTTGGTATTGGTTGCAAAGGTAATGCTAAACTGATGGCAGTGTGCCAGCATTTTTTCACTGTATAGCCTGATTCTGAGAGATTTGGAGTCCTTACTGAGCTTGATGAAAGCTGGAACAGAAGCAGCACTAAGCATTACTGAATCTGTAGCCTTCATTAGAGCATTTGCTGCCAGTGCACGCTGAACAAGACCTGCTCCAATTATGTGTGGAAAAACTAATGGTAACATTTTGTAGCTGTCGAGGATCCCTTTCCTCTAGGCACAAATGCTGCCTCCTTACAGGTTGGTTAGACGTTTTAGAATAGAATAGAATAGAATAGAATAGAATAGAATAGAATAGAATAGAATAGAATCATTAAGGTTGGAAGTGACCTTTAGGAAGCTGTGAGGGCTGCTGTCAGGAGATCTGCTCCAGAGCTGGCGGTGGGGCTGGGACTGGGGCACTGCACTTCTCCCCAGCTATCGCTCTGGGCTCTCTGGACACTGCTCAATCTCCGACTCCCAGGCCAAGCTTTTCTATGTGACTCCTGGAGCTAGGCTCTTAGCTACAAGACTGAGTTCTTAGCAGGTAGCCTTTACAGGTGGCAGTAAACATGTGGGCTCCTACAGAAGAATAGCCTTCAAAAACTTACCACAATGAGTGCAACAACAGACAGTGTGTAGTAGATTGAATCTCTCAAGAGACTCCACGACGACAGTGCAACGACCTGGGAAAACAGACAGAGAGAGGACGTCAGGCAGGCTCTCACCCCCACGACCGCCACGCTAACAGCGTGTGCCAAAGTTAAGCCCGTCATTCAGTGTAAGCTGTCCCCACGCATGCTAGGAGATGAAGAGGAGACCCAAGCCAGGAAATGCAGTGGCCTTCTGCGGCTGCTGGAGGAACTGCTGCTAGGGAGACGGAGGGATGGCCAAATCTGAAGAGAAAAAGGTACAAGGTCACGGGCAGCAGATTACTTCCATGCAAAGTCAAAGACATTGCTAAATCACATCAGCGTTGTCAAAGCCATGGAAAGGGGAGTCAAGTCCCAAGCACTTATGGATGACAGAAGTTTCCCACGAGCTCAGCAGGCCATCTGATACCCTCTTCCCCTGAAATCCCTCCCGTACACGCAGCACAGAGCCTGCAGTAGCAGTCCTGCCAGGCTGAGCTGTTCCCCTGCTCTGGCTGTGTGCTGCAGCCGGAGGCGGCTGAACCGGCTTGCCGTGGAGGAGGCTGCGAGGGCAGCAAGACGGGGCTCAGCTTTACCAGCACGACCCTTCCGTGCCAGCGCTGATGCTCAGCAGCCAGTATCTGCATGGAGAATGGTCACAGGCGATGAATGGCCCTGTCAAGTCTCTGGGACAGGACGTTGTGACCACTCCTTCCACCCACCCTGCGGTTTGGATCTGTTTCTCGTATTAATTTTCCCCGGCCTAGGACTCCTGCCTTCCTAGAGGAAACCAGCCTGAAATGCTGAGCAAGAGCACGAGGTATGCAATGGCCCAGCAGGCTGGTGAGCCCCACCGGACACAGTCTCCAGCTGCTGCCTAGCCATGTGGGTCCTCCCCAGCCTTGTCCTACCGCCACGTGCCTATGTCCAGTGTGAGTCCAGCTGCTGGTGTCTCATACACTGAGTTCCCAGGAATTTTACGCATCTGGATGATGGGCTTTATCCTTGCTAAAAATGTTGACTTGACCCATGCCAACTCATTCCAGGGAGCATAACTTGGGCAACAGAAGTCACACTGCAAACCAAGAGTCTGACAGCACGGAGCAGCCAGATCCCCAACATGCTGCTAGCCTGAACCTCAGCAGAGCCATGGCTTCGCCCCCCACAGTGACGGCTATCACCACAGCTCCGTGTGCATTCACACCGGTTTTGGGACAAATACTCAAGTTAGCACTCCAGCAAAGTGTTACGAACAAAACCTAGGAATTTATATGCAACAGAAGATAAAAATGGGATTGCTGGGCAGTTGATTTCACTTGATACCTTCCAAAGCCACGGAAATAAGGAGGAATCGTCACTGTAGGCTGAATGAGCCTGCAAGTCACATCTTAGAGGAAAAAACCACCAGTGAATAAGTTAGCATTTAATGTCAATAATAGTATTCAAAAGGGCAGATTAAAAGCAGTCATATGGTGGTATGATTATATTATTCAGTATGATTATATTTTTTGCAGCCCCAGGAAGCCCCCTCAGTAGAAGCTTCTCCTCAAATCTTTATTTCCCATTTCTGGAGTGCCTTTCAAACACTGTGGGTCACACCCTTTACAGGTGAAAACCACAAGGAGGCAGCTGAGAGATGGCTAATTCACACTGATTTGGAGCTGGCCCCTGAATGAATAAATGAATTTTCTGACCACATCCTCCAGTCATGCTTGTGCATGAATTCAGTCAAACAAACAGTAACTTCATTTTCATTTCTATGATAAGGTCCTATTTCAGAATGCCTGCAAAACCAGGTTCCCAGATTTCTCTCCATATTAACTCTTACAATGTTGGAATTTTCCAGAACTGCTAGCAAATCAAATGCTGTAAAAAGATACTGACCGTTACACTTCAAAATCTCTGCAGTCTCTAAATACAATGGCTTTTTAAAGAAGATGTAATTTATGCCCAGTGTAAAGTCTCTTTATGCAACCATTGACATGTAAGAAACTCCTATCAGAAATAAAAAAATCAAGCCTTTGAAGACCTTGAGTCAGATTAGATTTCTACCAGCTGACAATACATGTCAATGCACATAGGGACAGACGAATGGAGATGCTTTATGATAGAAATTTTCAAATGTAGAAACCTGGAGCTAGGTTCATAATTCTATTTAGAGATCTTTAATTAAATCTCACATCTTACAGACAGCGGACCCCTTCATTTTGACTGAGGAATTTTTTGTAAGACAGTTTATAAAATAATTTTACATTGTTCCGCTCAGCTTTTATGATGCTGCTTAAGGTCCTCTGCACTTTCCTCAGCACGGATGCTGGTGGGGATTTTATAGCAGTAAACTTCAGCTCTGCATAATAAAAGTGACAACACTTCTGAAACAAATGCCAAACCCCATACCAACGGGCTTGCTGGCAACTGTCACTATTCTATCTAATAAACTCTCTCCTGGGTATAAGGGGCGTCACCACGCAGCAGAGCACACGTGTGAAAGCAAGATGTTCTGGTTACTACCAGTCAAGCTAGTACCTCTCCTGTTCTTTGATGTTCTACAATGATCTTGACGGTAGTCCGCAGTATTTTCCCCAGCCACCTGCATGAGCACATTAAGATCCAGATGCTTAAATGCAGCAGGGACCTAGCGCGCAAACGTCACAGACCAAGATACCACGGGAATCACCAGGGCTCTTGCATTGCTTTGGGACTGGACTGAAGGGAACATGCTCGTGCCCGGGACTTGAACAGGCTGCTCACATTTCACAGCTCTCCTTGGGGTGTGAGTCACTTAACTGAACCATCTGATCACTGGAAAGAACAGTCTGACACCGGAAAGCCGTGCACATACGGTAACCGTGCAGGAGGCACAAGGAGCTAACTGGCACTGAGGGAAATGGCAGTACTTTTGGCTCCTGACAAGAATCATGTAGTCTAGTTCCAACTTGTCAAGACCTCGAGCACCTAAGTTGTGCCATATAGTCTTGCAGCAACTGCGGACTCCACATAAATCTCAATGCAATGAAAACCACTTAAATTACTGTTTAGCAGACTAAGGCAGAAAGGAAATCGGGGAAGCAAGCAGCTGTGGTAAAATCATGATAAAATTTGAGTTTTAAATCAGCAATACTGTAACCCAGCAGAGAGCTGGTCCTTTGGGCACCAAGCACAAAGAGGCCGTTGTAAAACCGCTGATTTAGGTTAATGTTTCCTTCGTTCGAAGGAAATACCCAAAATTCAAACCGGAGACGTGCCTGTTGGTCCTCTCTTGACTACTGCACTGGGGACAGACTCTGGCAGCCCCAGGGCTGAAGGGTGGGCTCTTTAGTCCATGCTTGGATGAGAGCAAACCCTGTCAAGACCGACACAGGTGGGGGCCCATAGTGCACGCTCACCTGCACGCCACAGCATCATTCCTGTGGGTCAAATGACCCGTATTAGGTATTTGGTTTCTCATTGGTAAACTTTTGCCTTGCAAAATACTCTTACGTATAAGATTTCCTACTCAGAATGCTTACTTCCCTTTTTGAAGGGCTGGAGAGCAGAGAATTCGAGATTTTATCAGCTCCAGTTTGATTTCTGTGGTTCTTAACTCCTGAAGCAGCAGCCCCGTGCAGCACACACAATCCATCCAGCGTGCACATGGAGCTAAGCCACCAGGGAGGAAATCACTGAAAATCAGACAATGGCACCTGCTGCTCTTGGCACCTAAGTGAGCTCAGGGCACCCAGGGCCTCAGTGGCAATAGACTCCATGCCCCATCCCAGGGCTTCACCATTTGCCCTCTATAACCTCCTCTCTTCTGCTCTTCCAAATTATTCCTCTCCCCTTAGCATCGTGGAATCCCTGCTCCCATCCAGATGAGACCTGGCAACAGAGGCCATCCAGCCGGATGTTTCAAAGCCTGACACTCACTCACTCTCCCCACGATGGTGATGGGCCCAGGATGAAGCGTGTGATGCAGAACATGGCTGCTGCTACCTTAGTAAGGATGTTTGTGGTCCTGCCGCTGACCAAAGGCACAAGGTAGTCCAGAGGGGTATGCGCTGCTGGATATTTTCTCTGCGCAACTTTCCAGGGGAAGCATGTTGAACATTATCTAAGCACATCCCAAGTTCTTCAGGGATCTTTTTCACTCTGAATTGTTCCAGGGCTTTTCCTCCTCTCACGACCTGTTCTTTGCTTGATGTTCCTGGGCTGAATGATCAGCTACAGACACTGCCTGGTGATGCTAGGCTTTGGAAGCAATCTTTCTAATCTCGTTTCTCTATTACCCTCTGGCACAGAAGCTCTAGATTTTCAGGTATTAAGCACTAATAACTTAATTTGTTAATGTGGAGAGGCTTGCATGAGGGTGTCAAAAGATTAAAGACAATCCCCGTGCTGATTAGCCTTAAGACGCTACAGAGATCAAGAGAGACACACCAAGGATGAATCCACCGCTCAGTGCCTCATAGCTGGAAGCATCTCCTTCCTGGCTGACGTGGACACGGTGTTGTTGACTCCTCATGTGTGGTTTGATTCACTGACGTCAGATCTTGACAGAGACTGCTGTTCAGCAAAGATGAACATTTCTCATGAGTTTTAAAAGGAAGTGGCAGAGCGCTTCTAATTCATTAGACATAGATTTAATACAAGCTTATCTCCTACAGCACTGCACCACAAGCAAACGTTCCTTAGCGGGTGACTACGGTCACTATTTTGGTAGGCCTTCTGTGCAGCTCTGAGGTCCAAGGGTCCTTTCAAATTAATCACGGTCTGGAATTCTACTCCACAAAGTTTGAATGAAGGTGCACTGAGGGCCACAAAGATTTTTCTGGAGAAGCAGCTTTTTCTTTGAAAGATGACTGTAAACTGAGACAGCCTTACCTGGCATAGCTGCAAGACAGGTTAAGGAAACAGGCAGCAAACACAAGCTCCTCTTCCCTGCTGCTGCCTTTCCCCCTCCTCAGAGACAGGATGCCAAGGGAACACGTGCCACTGCCAGGCTCTGCTGGGCTGGGGATGAGAGGAGCAAACAGACTCTGGGTGGTTCACAGCAGATGCTGCTCCCTCAAGTTTTCATTCAATACGTTTAAACTCTCATCAAGGGCTTGTCAAAAGCAGAGAATCTGGGTCAGTCTTCATGCTGCCCCTCTTTGATGTAGACTGTACAGAAGCAATTAGGGAAGCTCTCACACCACTCTAACGGAGGCTGGGATCTGGTTTTTGAATGCTCTTCTCTGCTGACTGACAAAACTCTCACTGTGATACCTTGCAGGCACCCCGAAACACCACCACCAGACGGCAGCTTGCTGTGTCAGCCTCTTCAATCGACCGCAGCAAGACACGCAGTGGGAACTTCCTTGCATGCTACTCCTGGTTTGCAGGAGCTACCCTTGGAGCTGAGGGGTGGCTCTCAAAGCCTGGTGGGGTCCGCTCCAGAAGGTGCTGTTTTCCTGACAATACTGTTCAGCAAATCCTTGGCACAGCTCCGAATCAGCCCTGCGATAACAGGATCTCATGTCAAAGTCAGATAAAGGACTAACTGTAGGCCAACGCTGCAGTAAGTAGACAGCACAGGTGGAGATGGGGGACAGATTCCCAGGGAAGTCAGACTGGCAGCAGTTCGTAGTTAATACGGGTCTTATGCATTTGGAGTTATACAGAAATAAATCTGGTACCAGCTCTCATCCTGAAGACGATCGGAAGATGAAATCCAGGAGGACTTAACTTCCTTGCAGAATACTTGCAGAATTCAGTCCCTAGCGAAGTCCTGGCTTTTACCTCGCAGTAACCAAACCCAAGCATTGCTGCAACCCACTGGAGAGAGACAGGGCACAGCAGAGCCTGTCGGCTGAAGTGCCTGAGCCACAGCTGAAGAGAACTAGGAAGGAAGAAGCTTCAGAGCGCACACGGTTTGCTGTTCACCCATCCAGACGCAACACATGCATAGCTCCAGAACACGGCAGCGATACCACTTAGCATTGTGTGGATCCCAGTCTCTCCTCTGTCCAAACACGACCCCAGTAACAACCAAACCAGCATTCATTTAAAGACAGCCTGCTGGGCTCACACAGCCTACCACCACTCCAGCGGGTCGGGAGTTTCAGACGATTACCTACAGTCCACTTTGAAATCTCCATTTATCGATACTTTCACGGTTGTTAACTGCATTGATAATAACAGTGATATTGGTGGAGGTTTAATTTTACTTGCTCTGCATGAATAAAAATAGCAGATGTCTTAGCAATAAACATCATTATTGGATCTTAATGACCTTATGCAAATCCAACCAATCATCCCGAAGTCACAGATGCTCAGCCACGCCAAGCAGAAAATTAAAATACCTTCCATGAAACAACCGAGACACTTTCTCCACCAGGTACTTGGGAAAGAGGGAAACAACTCAGTTGGACACAGAAAAAACCTGCCTACAAGGATGAATTCTTGTATGCCAGACATTTATGATAAAAATAGAACTGTGCTTCATTTGCAAAATTCAAGTCACGAGCAGTTTGTCATCTGTGTCAGTGCTGGGTAGAACGAAGAAGAAAATCTACTTCACCATGCTCAGGCAGCATTTAACAGGTTCCACTGTCTTTTGTTCAGTTAAATACAGTCTAAGCTTCATGCAAATCTGAAAAGTCATAGCCGTTAAGGAGATATGTCTGTGAATGAGACAGAGCGAAAGGGATTCTTAAGGTTCCTACAAACGGTGGCACTTAAAAATCATGGAGCTTTTTTGGAATACGAGCAATCCTTTGGGGCAGTTCCTTGAAGCCCTTACATCGTGACAAAAGACAGGCACCAACCAGACACGGCTGCTGTCCGCCACACAGAGCTCTGGCATCTTCCTGGGCATGGACATCTCACAGGGGGTGATCACTGTGGATGCCCAACCTCCCTCATCAGATAAGCCACCGAGCTGCCTCCAGTGCAAGAAAAGGACTATGAGACGCCACGGCTCGCTCCTGGACCCGCTCCTGAGGTCCTGCACGCATCTGGATATGTGTGTGGGTGACAAGTTGCTGCCACGTGTCAGGCGATGGCAGGTGAGTTTCTGAGCCTTTGGAAACTGGCCCAAGCCCAGCCGGGGTTTGACCTCAGGGCTAGCTCACGCTTCCAGGGACAACCTGAGAGCAGGCTGTGAGCCAGATGGGTTACGGGGCTGGTGGCCGCAGCAGACTGCTCTGGACAGTCCACACCTTGACGGACCCCCTGCTATCCCAGGACCAATGCACCAAGCTGAAACACCCCTCGTAAGACAGCAGCTCAAACCAGAGAAGTTAAAAAGACCTCTCGGCTCTTGTGCTGCTCGCTCCAGCATCTGTCAATCTGCATGGAAAAGCAAGAAGAGCCAAATTCTTTCTGCCTGTCTTGACAGCAGCCTGAGAAATCCTGACTTCTGAGAAGCTGCATATCCCTGACTGCCTTTGGTGAACCTGCCAAGGGCTTCACTCTCTGGGACAGCCCTGATGGGGACTGATCTCTCAGGGCTTCTCACTTTCCCTTTTGACAAGGCACAGGGTCTGCCTTTTAACTTTGCTGTTTATTACGTTAAGAAGTCCTTGCTCAGCTCAGGTAATTACAAGGATCTTGCCACCCACTCGCTCATCCTCACAGGTTGTGATATCAACGAAGCATTGTGTATTAATGTGAAAGTGTGACACTGCCTTATTTGTACTAATCTCTCCATTTTAAATTAGGCTGTGGATCCATAGCCACATGTGTTATACTACAGAAGAGAGCTAGCCTGAAGGGTGAGGTGTTCCCCCGGGACTGAAGCAATGCAGCCCGCGTTCTGCCACCAGCCCAATGGCCTAAGCTCGGATGAGTTAATTAAGCCCTCTCCCTTCCTTGTACAGGACATAAAAGAATTTTTTTTTTACCCAGCAGCAGCCCTGGAGAATAAATGCATGTGGGACTGCACAGGGCTGAAATCTTTCAGAAATGGGGGACACACAAATATCACAGATACACACTTAACTGAGCTGTTGTACCACGTTCATTTCTCACTCATACCCACCTTGTTCACATGCAACTCTCTTTTGACACTATTTCTCTGTTCAGCTTGTTCTTGCCCTAGTGTTAGCAAGCTATGAGCACCCACCTGTTTTGTTTGCCACTACAAACCATTCGTTAGCCTTCCTAGCAGTACTTCGAGGGCTCACTTTCACCTGCATCGTTCCCACGTGGGAACTGTGCCTGAGCTACGAGGCATGGACTAGAAATCCCATGTCCAGGATTCGGTACGGTTTTAGAAGTTGGTGAGTTCCTGGTGGCACTTTGACACACTCCATAACTAAGACACAGTATCAGCCAAGCAGGTCCAGGTCAGAGGCTGCCCGTGAGTCCTCAAACATCGGAGGCTCCCAACTCTCACCGGTGGGATGTTTTTCCTGGCATCTCAATTGCATCTTCCTCGCTCCAGCCTTCATCCAGGTCTGAAGTCTGCCACATGACTTCGGGCCACATCCTTCCACACTACTGGCCTTTTGGGGATACTCTTCCAATGCACTTCATACCTCCTCTGAGGTAATTTCATCTCAACCAAATCTCCCTCACCTGCTGAGCAAAACGTCCCAGGAACCAAGCTCACAATCCTTCCCGTGACTGAAGGAGACCTGGCAGTGTTCCTGCCGGTGCCGGAGGCAGCCCCTCGGGGACACAGGCAGCACGGAGGCAGGTACTCCCTGTCGCAAGGCAGCCCGCAGCACCCGGCAGCGTGTGGCCGCCAGGAAAAACAGCAAAGGGAGTGCTAAGGGTGGTGTCTGTGATTCAGAGGCTGCAGACTTCGTGCTGTTTGAAAGGTCACGACCAAACAGAAGGTGGGAAATAGCAACTGTGTGTTTAATATTCTGCACACACTCTCTTGCTCGCTTGCTGTTAAGTGTACCAGTCCTATAGCAATTATAATGAAGATAAAAGGCAGGAAGGAATTTCGTAAGATAATTGCTGCCACCTTCCAGCAGCATTTACGAAGAGAGGAATTGCCTAACCATCAGGACCTGCAAGTTAATTTCCACAAAACTTCCCTACATCCTACCTACCTACAATCAGCAAATCAGTCCATCAGAAGCTAATAATCATTAGCTGCAAATCAAATACCACAGAGATGACAGGGTATACTTCTTCCCCTTGTCACTCCCCCAGTGATCATCTGCCAGACTCAGACATGAACCCGAGAGTCAGTCACACTTAGTCCCACTTTACGGTCCCTGGAGGGAACAGAAACATTGCTGAGAGCAAGATTCAGACATCTCTGGATGTTTCACGAGGAGCTGGGTCAGAGAGCTGCAGAGGCACGAGCAACCGCAGCTTTCGCTCTCCATGCGGGCTGGAGCAGCCTCCTGGGCTGGGACAGCCCCACGGCGCAGGGGAAGGACAGCCAAGGCTGGTTGCCAAACCACCAGGCAAACGCATGAGGGACTATCTCATGACAGCACAGCAGCAGTCCCTGATCCCACATCCCTTCCTAGCACAATCCACTCCGCAACAGCTGAAATTTTAGACAGATTCCTGCATGGAAAGCCACCGCTGCCTCTGCAGCCTTCTTGGAAAGCCAGCAGGCAGTCATCATCAGCCGAAGGCTCCTGTGCTGGGACTAACAGCACAGTAGGATGTCCTGGACCAAATGCTGGGCAGTAGAGACACTCCCTTCTATACCCCAGGGTGAGGTCTCCCTGCTGTTGACCTGCCGGGGTCACGGCTGCCCCAGGATCGCAGGACATGACGAGAACCCAGCTCAGTCCCCTGACCATAATATTTCCCGAGTACCTCCTGTCAAAGACACCAGAGTCCTGCAGCGTACCACTCAGGCTCGCTCAGGACTTTGACCAATACTGAACACCCCTCCTGACATAAAATATGAGCACAGGTCAGCCCAAAAAAAATCCAGGCCTTAAAATACATGTCCTTCTAAGCCAGTAATAGCCGAGAAGCTCTGATCTAATGGACTCACTGGGAGGAAAGCTTCCTTCCCATTACCAGCCCTCTAATTTTACCACTGGTTAGCCATTCTCTGCAGAGTTCAACCGTCACTCCAGCTCCCGGTTCGTACATTGAGCACCAACTCAATTTATTCTCATTATTTCCCCAAGAATATTTGCTTTTTAAAGCAGCTCTTGCTACTTGCATTAGTGCGGCAGCAATCCGTCTCTGTGACATTCTCAGAATGGAAGCAGTAGACACTCTCCAAACCGCAGGACAAAGCCAGAAATACTTCCCTGCTCAACTGGTACTCGTAATTGTCCATGAGTTATTCACACCAGCGTGCCTTTTGAGCTCAGCTTCCCGCAGCGCCGAGGCAGCAGGACCCCAAAGACCTGCGTTGGCCAGTGTCTCCTGGACTGCAGGTGACTCTGTGCAGGATTCTGTGCAGGAATTCAAGGGCAGCTGTAGACATGGTACAGGAAGGCGTGCACAGGGTAAACATTGCCTAGTCTCCTCAGAATGGCCAGTCCTTGTCAGACATAGAAACAGATTTTGTGATTTCCCTTGCTTTTGCACCATAAATGATTAAAGAAAAAAATCCTACCAACGGTAAGTCCATAGTATTCCCCTGTGTGTGAATTTTGACGGAGAAAAATTGACCTGAAATGGTGACGGTGTTTAGTGGCGATTAGGAACTAGACTTGTTTTGATGCTGATAAGAATCCATTTTCAACTCTTCTGACTGCCTTCCCTATTTGTATCCTACTACTGAATGTAATTCTGTGAATAAGGTTTTGAAATGCTAACATAAAAAAACCACAGCAACTTCTGTGATGGCCAGACCAGTCCTGGATCATTCCCTGTCCAGACAGCAGTCCTGGCACATGACCTGCCCATTACACCAGCCCCCATCACATCCCCCTGAAACAAAAGACAGTCTTCTTTCAGTACTGTCATGTTGTCCCTGAGAGGAGCTTCCTATAAGCACCTCACCGATGCCAATCCTCCCAGTGCCCAAAACAGCCCATAAATGGCTCACTCCATGGTAAGCAGCTGGCTTGCTGCGTCCACATTGCTGCCCCACCAAGCTTTCCCTGTGCTTTCCCATCTGTACGCTCAGTCCCTACCGCTGTCTCCGGTGACACACTCTGATCACCAGCTTCCAGGCTCCAGAGCTATCTTTTGGCTCCGTATTTGTGTAGCACACAAATTTGCGTAGTACCGTTGGGTTTTAATCCACCACTGAGACAGCAACAAGGACCTTATGGGGTCCTTGGGGGGGGAAATCATCAGTAGGTCCAATCTCACCGAACTTGCTGCGTGGTTTCTGGTTCGACTTAGATGCAGATGCCAGGCCCCTGACACCATGAAGTCTAGGTTTGTGTGCCTCACCGGACAGAAATGATGCAAGCAGCCCTGCTTCAAGCAAAGCATGTGTTAGCCACTTCGCTAAACTGGCGTGCAGTGCAGGAACACTGACTTCACGCATAGTGCTGGCCTAGTTCTGGGAAATAAAGTTACTTCAGGAACAACAAAATGCTTGTCAGACCTCTCCAACAGAAGACCAAAAGGGTTATGGTGTAACAGGTCCCTCTGACGGAGCTTACTCACCCTGCACAGGCTGATGCTATACAGCAGCATTGCGGAGACAAGGCATGACACTCCCAGAGAACAGGACCACGTCACCTTCAGCGTTTGCTCGTTAACAAACACACCACGTGGTTAACACAAGATCACGTCTCCTTGCACGACGGCTAAAATTTGCTGTAAATCCACAAGTTCCCAATTCCCAAGATAACGCCACTTGCGTTAAAGGGGGAGCTGGAAAGGAATTTAATTGGCTTTATCACTCACGAGTCGCTCTGTTACCTGCCAGTGCCAAACATCCCAGCAGGAGAAGCCCAGGGAAAAGGAGCACTCTGCCATTTTTACAATCAGTGACCATCCTCCTCGATTGCCCCGATAAAACGTAAAGAAGGACGCAGGAGGCAGAGAGGCCGGTTCAGCTGCCTGCCCAGACAGCAGCAGCGAAGGGACCTGAGCAGCAGGTAACTTCTGCTGCTGGCCCTGCGGCTGGGAGCACGCTCTTTACTTTGGGGGTGCGCAAGGGCACACAGAAAGGCTGCAGCCTCGCAGTGTTGGTGACCCTGGGGCAGCATCTCTATATTACACGATGCCTCTCCGTCCTGAAACTCCATCGACACCTTTCTGCCCTGCCTGCAGTCTAAGCTGCTTACCGATCGCCTGACTTTCTGTAGGACAGGGGGAACGACTCCGCCAGCATCCTCCCTCTGCTCTTCTGATACTTGGGGTTTCACATACACATGGCTGGGCCAGCAGCTCTATGTTCCCACCAGGAACCACGGCCTTGACTTCTGGGACAAAGTCTGTCTTCAGTGGAAGTCTCAGTGCTGGATCTTTGTCTGGCTTATTACTCTGTCCCCTTCTTGCTTTCAAGTCTGCAACACACTTCTATCAGTGAAAGCGGAGGCCCACAGTCACTAGAAAATATTGCCAGCACAAGAAAACTTTGTGCCCCGGACTACCAGAGCAGCGTACGGTCCCAACAGTTGGATTAAGTTCTCCTTAAACTACTTCTCCACAGTTCTATGTGTTTTCCACCAATGGTCACCAACCAATGAAGAAGAAAAACAACATTCCAACTCTCCCGTCCCAAAACTCCTCCACAATCCAGGAGAAGAAGAAGAGGAGAAAAAAAAAAAGCTCCTGATATAATCGTAAAGCCAAAGGTCAGTGACGACTCCAGTTTGAATTACTCGTTGTCAGTGAAATCGCAGCTTAAAAGATTAAGACGCATGCAAGCTAACTGTGTGACAGAACTAGGTTAAAAATAGATTACAAAAGGCCATCCCAGTCTCTTCAATAAACCATGTTCTACCTGGTCATTAAACCTCTGTTCAGTTTCCTCTTCTCAGCTCTCCACTGCTTGTAACACCTATTTATTGGGTATATTTTCACACAGAGATAAAACTGAATGCACGTCAGCTGATGATTCTGAGAGGCATCCTCAGCTTGCACAAGGGTTTACTCTGACTTGGACAGAGGAGAGCCTTCTGCGTTTGGGTTGTTTTCTCAGGTAAAAGAATACCACTGGAGCAGGAGGAGGCAGGTCGGAAGGTCACCGTAGTCCTGTTTTTCTCCAGTATATTGAGGAATGACACCTGGCCACCAAATGGACCCCTTGACAGAAGATATAACTGGAAGAGCCTCTAAAAAATCAAGAACGTCTCTGGCACAGCCCAATATTCATGGTCCCCTGCTCCACCCAGAGCAGCCTGTCTTGTTCTGGGGAAAGGTGAAATAGAGAAACTAGAACTCAAATGAAAAACACAGCAGTTCAATGGTAATTAACAAATGAAGCTATGCAGCTGAAAAATTACTGTTTAATGCTGGAGTGACTTGCAGCTCACGGTTATACTGCTTTCACTTAAGCACTTTTCACTAACCTCTTCTTATCATTCATCCTCTTCTGCAACACCGCAAAAGGCTGTGGTTTAGTGCTGGAGGAGGACAGAGGAGGATGGGATGACAGGCAGGAGAGAGCAGCAGAGCTGCAAAAAAAGAGGAGTCTGGACTGGGGAATTTTCAAAACTGAACAAACTCTGGCTCGAACAAAAGTGGAATTAAACAAGCACTGGCTGCTCCGGAGAATCTCACACCCTTGCTGCCAAGGATGGTGAGAGGGCAGTGGAAGGAGGGGAGAATCTGTGAAGCACAAACGTGAGAGTGAGAGCAGACCTGGAGGGGCCCTGGGCTAAGGCCAATCTCCCCACACACAGCTGGTCTGCAGTCATGGAACCAGCCTAACACAACCCACCCCAGTGCAGATGGCAGGCTCCCTGCCTGTATCTCTTCCCTGCTATCTAGCGTGCATCCCAGCGAAATGCTGCCGAACTGAGGTCTGGAGGGCTGCACCTGCTCCCGTTTCATCTCTCGCAGCATTTTCGTCCCTTCTCTTTGCCAGTAGAAAGCAAAACAGACACAGCAGTTCCCGGGTTACATGACTTAGCTATACAAATGAGAATACGCACTAGTGTCACAGGCGTGTGGACAGCTGAGGAAACGGCTACGGACACATCCAACCTGCCCTGCATCAGCATTTTGGGAACGAGGACAGTTCTTAACGTATTTCCATATACTGAAACCATCTATGGCTTAAGAATTGCACCTACTGCCTAGACAAAATCAGGCAAATCTTCCTCAGTGTGTGCGTGCGTGTAAGGTATCAGCAGGATATTGCAGCAGGATGCAGGAAGAAATAAGAAAAAGCTTCTAAGGTTCAGTGCCACAGTCAAGTGAGCCACACTCTGCCATCCATAAGGGTAAACATCACCTCTCTCTAAATATGCCTTGGACAGAGATTTCAAAACGCCTCAGAGGTTGAGTTCTTCAGCCCAGACTAAAATATTTTTACAAGAGGTCTGATTTTCAGAGTAGTGGGTGCTAGTTTAGAAAATCCAGCCTTTGCAAGCGATTTTGGTTCGGCCATCAAAAGCACAGGCAGCCTCCATCGACTGTCACTTTTTGAAAACCGGTCCTCCTGTGCCAAGGGTAAAGACCTCAGGAGATTTCATTGCTCATAACAGTGAGAAGAGACAGAATTTAAATAAAACAAAAAATAATCCCTGCAGTCCAGAATCCTCACTGGCAATCTGCAAAATGTCATCGATGCTAACTGAAAGAGAAAAAATCAAGTTGCTTTTGGGCTACTGAAACACAAATTTCAGTACCAAATCATGGCACAAATATTTTGTATGTAATCTAGAACCACCCTGGTTTTGCAGTTGGCAAGCAGCCCACCAACTCTTAGGGTCCGATGGGTAGAGTTGTGGCTGACACACTGGACTTGAAACTTTTTCAAATTTTTAGCACTATTTAGAAACAAGCAAGGGAGACAAGAGGTTTGTAATACTTAGCACTAACACTAATGTCTTCATGGATAGTTAAAGCAATTTTGCTTGCCTGCACTTGTTAATCCTTCCCTACAGCTTGTAACACACACAGCTTCAGCTCTGGGTTGGCGCACTACAGCCACATGGTTAATCTCCCCAGTCTGCCGACACCATTCAAACCAATCCATCTTCCAGCCCAACTCTGTCGTTCCTGGCTGGGCCACAAAGAGGAAAGGACCACAACGATACATTAAATTTGATTTTCATCTACATCAACCGGTTTCAGCATGAGAGCAGCTCTTCAGCAGCAGTACAACACCAGCACAGTTATTCGGAAGCCCTGAAGTGAGGCGTAACAGCAGACGGTACAAACAAGTGTCCTGATTTCAGCTGAGACAGAGTTAATTTTCTCTCCAGCAGCTGTACAGCGCTGTGTTTTGGATCTAGTATGAGACTAACGTTGGTAACACACTGGTAGTGTTTTCAGTTGTTGCCAAGCAGTCAGGGACTTTCCAGCTCCTCACACTGCCCTGCCAAGGCGGCGGGGCTGCACAAGACGTTGGGAGGGGACCCGGCCAGGACAGCGGACCCCACTGGCCACCGGGATATTCCATACCATATGACATCACACTCAGCACGTCAACTAGGGGAGACCCGGGACGCGGTTCGGCTGGAGAACTAGCTGAGCATTGGTTCTGGGTGGTGAGCAACTGTGCTGTGCATCACTTGTTTTATATATTCTTTAATCATCATTATCATTATTATTCTCTTTCTTTTCTGTCCCATTAAACTGCCTCTGTCTCAGCTCACCAGTTTTACGTTTTTTCTTTTTCCTTTCCAATTCTCCCCCATCCCACTGCAGGGGGGGAGTGAGCCAACGGCTGTGTGGCTGTTTCAGCCGCCTGTCAGGCGCAACCACGACAAGTTGTGTGGGCTTTAGACACCCATGCCGCAAGCAGCTCTGTCTGCGGAAATGAGTTTGGCCACAAGGGCTTGCAGGACCGGGGCTCTAGCTAGCAAGGTGACCAATTCCTTAAAATTTCAAAATTAAATACAGAAATAAAGAAACAAAGTGGAAGCTTTTCTAATTACTGCCTTGCTCAAGGGCTTCTGGCAGCCTCCTACCAAGCTGCTTCAGGCTGACTGCTAAGCATTAAGCACCTTTCCCCTTCACACAGCACCAGCTCCCAGCAGCATCATTCCACGTGAGGCAGGCAGGGCTCAGCTGCAGACCAGCGGGTTTGGAGCAGGGAGAGCACGTGGGCACGGAGGGGCTTCCCGTTTTGGACTTGCCCTGCTGGGTAAGGGAACCTTGTTACAGGCCTTTTCATGACTTCAGACATGTGTTCAGATGGAAGCCTCTTGTGCTGGTTGCGACCCTACTGGGATTACAAAGCGGGGGTGGTGGGGTACACCAAGTCTGCAGATGAACACAGTGGAAAATGTGACTGCTCCGGCTCTAGAGCGGGGTCCTGTACCTCCAAAGGTGCCTCCCTGGAGTGGATAAAGTTAGCCAGGAGGAGTCAGGTCAAGGAGCCACAAAGCAGAAGAGTGAGAAGAGGAGAAGGGATCTGGACCACTCTGGATCTGGGGAAAGCTGGATGCTTGAGAGACAGCTATGGGATGGATTCATAACTGGGGCAAAATCAGTCTGGAGAAAGCTTTTCTCCCAACCCTCAAGAAATGGGGAGGGGATTGGGGGGCTGGGAGACAATGGAAAGAAACCTGGAGCGCCTTCGTGCTTAGAAGGAACATCATCACGCTAGCAAAAGCGAGCGCTAGATGTTAGGAGATAAGGTAAAGTCACTTGAACGGTCCTAGGGATGAAGCCAGGGCTCACGACGGCAGAGGTGTTTTGCGTATTCCCTCGCAGAAGGCGGAATATGAGCTGGGACCTAGAAAAAGAAAAGGGGCACATATGGCTAAAGCAGCTGAATGCTCCCAGGGAGAGCTGGGCTGTATGGACATCGAGATGGCCACTTAAACCAAGGTCAGCCCAGCAAGGCAACCCTCGTGCGACGCTGAGGTGGAGCAGTAGGGGCAGCACCTGGAGTCAGAGGGAGCTGCCCTCTGAACAAAGAACGTAACACAGGATGTTATACGTTCAGGGGAAAAAACAGGCCCGCGTCAGCTCTAATTGGCCCCTAAAATGACAAGTTATTCTTTTGGTTTTAATCTCTGTGCTTTGTTTCCCCATCTTCAAAACATCCCTCCATCTCACAGAGGTTTGGAGAAAATTAATTAATTGTCCATCAACTGCTCAGATACAATAGCGATGAGATCGGCAGAAGTTCAAGAGGAAATTAATAATTCTGCCTTTAGAACAGGGCTTGAATAGAGCCTGGTAAATAAGGCAGAAGGGTACAGACCGAACAATGAAGAGAAAACAAAATAATGAATAGTTGGTCATTAAGTGAGCAAAGTCCATTCTGTGCACTGAGGGAGGGCAGGGACCCTGTGGAGAAACCAGCACGGGATCCTGTAATTAAACACTGTACAATAATGCACACACGCCAGGGCGACAAGCTAAGGTTGCACAAGGAACCTTAACACTGCTATTTCCTAACTGTTCAGTGTTTGACTTTCAACCTTAACAATACTCTTTCAATGCAGTTTTTAGGTGTCTACTGTCATACAGAGGTGTGGGCGTCACGCTCTCCTCCAGTTCCAGCAGTGGGATGTCTATGCTCCGTTATTCTGAGAAGTATGCACTTAACAGCCATTAAAGGCTTAGAAAAAATAATAAATTACGGTTGGTGTTCAAGTAAATGCATACTAGCTTTTTGGGGCTGTGGGTTTATTTCCTTTTTTAAACAAGGTGCACGCAGCCAAACCCAGTATTTTCTGAAGCTAAAGAATAATACAGCACGTACCTACTACAACCTAATTTAAAAATAAAACATATCGTGGAGAGAGAGCCTGTCAGTATTTTTTCATTCAACCTTTTGCCAGTCAAAACCAATCAACCAAACACAAAAAGGCTTTCTCACGATTCTGAACGCTTCTGCAAAAACAAAGCGTGCTCATGGAAACGCCGCAGAAGTCCCCTGCAGGTTCTAGCTCTGGGTTTCCCAGCCCGTGGGCACACGGCACTCCGAAGCACTCTGCCACAAGGCAGCCGCCCCGCAGCCTCCAGCACAGAGACGTTTCCTCCCCCAGCTCTGGGCTGAGCGCCCCAGGAGGGGCTGAAGCAGCCCTGCCACACAGCATGGCTTACTGAGCGCTGCTGCCTGCGCTGCTCTCTGCCCACCTCCCAGACTGCCGGTACCTCCAAGCAACCCAGCATGCCACCAGCAGCTCGTGCTGTTGGGTACTGACCAGCGAGCGTGATCCCAACTGCCCTCAGCAACCCATAAAAGCTCCTGTGCTACTGCTGGCAGGTGTTACCGCAAAGCAAGGGTGAGATATCCTCCGCCCCCCTCCACAAATCCCCTGGCAGAAATTGGCCGTGATCATCTTGAAATTGTCCCCCCCCTGCTGGAGGCATCCACACGTCACACAGACAGAGGGGGAACGGAGCATCGACCCTTCTCGTCCACCCCGGCCATTTGCAGCAGCCACCTCCCCACAGCCGAGCACTTAACGACAGGTTCTGATGAACACGAAGGCCACATGAGCACCATTGGGTTGAAACCGCCACAGGAGCAGGCTTAATTCTCTGCTGCTCTCCTCCCACCTGACAAACCTGAAAGCCTTCCAGCCTGGAACCGAGATGCCTGAAGATCACTTCCCAGTGCAGGGGTCCCAGGACACAGGTCTGTGTCCTGAGCAGTCTGAGGAGGGCTCACAAGACAGCAAAGTTCAGCTGGTAACTCCCTGCCCATTGACTCACTGGTCTCACCTGACACCCAGAGGAGTGTGGCTGGTGACCCCACAGGCCTGAGCCCAAAGAGAAAACCCTGCCGTAACCGAGCTGGAGCGCAGCAAGCAGCGCAGACCCACACGCTGCCTCCAGGCTCACCTGCCCCATTGCAACGCAACTCAAAACTGGGACGCTGGTCCCCAGCAGAACTGAAATCCAACCGACAAGGTAACACAGCACCTGTGTTAGTGCATCCACAGAGACATTACTGACAATAAAATCAAATTCATATTAATAATAACACAAATGCAAAAGGATTAATCACCCCAGTAAAAGTGAATTACTTTTTGGTGAAGGGTTGGGAGTGTAAAAAATGAAAAGCAAAACCCATACCAGCGTTTTAATCTAGAATATTGGGATTATTTAGACTGAGGTTTCCTATTTGCTCATTTACATCATGATTCCATGCAGTGACGTCAATCATTCCAGTTCTCACCCACAACTGCAGCAAGCAGAGGTCAAGTGACTTGATGAAACCACACGCAAATCACTAGCAGAGTTGGGGACAAGAAAGCTGGGACAAATCAGTCCCTCCTTTGAGCTTCTGAAAGCTACCACGCCTGGAAGGCTGAAGGCCTTCACGAGAGCATTTCGGCTGTGTTATACCCTTCAGAAACAAACATCTCCCACCTGTAAACGGTCTCTCGAGAAGACTGATGCTCTCCATCAACCCCCAAACTCTAGCAAACCTCTTCCACTAAAAGCTGTGATTTGTAGAGAGTTTTTTAGCAGGTTTGAGGCATGCAATCAATACCATGGAGAGTAAAAATCAGAAGAATTATCTCCTGGGCCATCGTGCTAAACAGTTAATCGTCTCCATTTGCTTGAGAAAAGCAGGCTGAGCAAAAAGTCCTACTGATTACAGGAGAACACTTACTGGGGAACACAGCTTCAGGTCCGGGGAAAGCTTTGGTCGTTAAAAATTTGCCTGAATCAACTGGGTTTTCACAGTGAGAGCTACAGTAGAATGACTAACATGTTGAGCACGCGTAGCTGCCAGCTGCATGTTCCCATGCAAATTAAGGGAGCTTAGGTGGCTAAATGTACCGCTGCGGGCTTTTGCTGAAGCCTCCCCACAGTTAAAATGTTCACCTTCATCCTCAAAAATTTCATTGCTAAAGCAAGTAAAATTGGTTTGCAAAGTTTCCCAGGAAAGTTCCCTGCATGCTTTCTCATACTGACCAAGTTACACAGGCCCCTTCTCTCAAGTTCTTCTTCTGGAGCTAGTTGTCCTGTTGCCCTGTACTGATAATGTTATCTTGCTTCTCTTCTTTACAAGGAAGTCTGCACAGTAACATTTCAAAGAACATTTTATGAGACTGTAAAAATACTGGGCATGTTGGCAAGTGCCAAGGTGAATGCAGATTGAGATATCTAATTATACAGTCAATCATATCTGCACTTCAGACAGCAGCTCGGATCTCACAGCATAATTACTTTAATTTCAGGTGAATAGCTTGTGTTGTCAGAAGCAGGTTGACACACTGGAAGAGAGTCAGAAATTACACTAGGAATGGATAGCCCTACTGCTAGCAAGGAAAAAAGTTGGGGCCTCCTTGGAAGTATTCACAACCTGACAGAACAAGGCTCTGAGCAACCTGATCCAACTTTGAAACCAGCCCTCCTTTGAGCAGGGGGTCGGGGTGTGATGGTTTTGCATTAGAGACCTCCAGAGGTCCCTTCCCACATAAACCATTCTGTGATTCTGGGTATAAATAACGAGATAAACTACAAGCAAAGACTGTATCTTTCTCATATAACTTCCTAAGTTGTACCAGTCGCGGATGATGTTGTGCCAGTTCAGCGCGTGTATCTGAAACTGTCTTGCACAAGGCAGCACCTTTTCCCATGCTCCAGAAGCGCAGGCATTCTTTCAGAGGCGTCTTGCATGGCTCACCAAAGTGCATTTTTACCAGCCAGAGGCACAGACATTTCCTGGCTCCTCTGCTCTAAAAGAACCAGATCCAAACGTCACTACGCATTTTTCAATCGCTACCAAGAGGAGGTGTTAAATAACCACCTTTTATTCCTTTGACCACCCACATATCTTAGGCAGCTTAAAAAGCCTGAGTTGACATTTGCTGTTCTGCTTTTCATTTCAAAAACGCAAGAGGAACAGCGTACGGCCCTACTAAAAAGAACAAAGCCAGAGAAATTTGCAGCAAGGTTGTGAACCTGGCAGCTTATTTGACTGTACAGCCAAGGCACAGGCCGAAGCAAAAACTGCTAGGAATCATTAAATGCTCTTACCTGTCCTGCAAAAAGCCCACACACGCCAATAATACAGAGAATGTTAAATACAGCCGAGCCTACGATGGTTCCAACGCCTACGTCTCCTTTTGTGATAAAAACACCTGAAAAACAAGTTCAAGGTAAGCTGTGTAAATTGGAACGAGCAAAATTTTTCCACAAAAAATTACAGACCTCACATCCCATTAACAAATCTAGGGGCATGTACCATTTCTGCCACTTTTTCTCATATTTAACAGGGCAAGTTGCAGAGGAAGGTACTAGGGTGAATAAAGGTGGCAGAACTTGCTTTCTGAGGGGACCTGAACAGACTGACTCATGAAAACCAAATACCTGAGGCATGTCGAAGTCACCAACTCCTGGTCTTGCGATCCAACATTACAGCAATACACACCATAAACGACAGTAAGCTCCGTGGGAGCAGCTGGTTGGACACAAATCTGCAGGGAACTCCGTCCCATAAGAGATCCCCTGGCTGGCACTCTGCTCTTCCCCATAGCCCCAACCCTTCCGGCTTCAACAGGCAAGCAGAAGCTTGAGCTGGAGACAATTCAGAGCTGCCTGGCCACGAGCTACTTGCAAGCTGAATGATGCTTCTCAGGATGAGTTATGGGGCTACGTCACAAGCTTGTTTCAGAACTCTTCTGTCAAATTTGGTTAAAATTGGCTAATGAGGTTAATGGTGAGGGAGAAGAATTGACAGACACGTGCATCAGGATACTGCACGAAACTCTTTCCTTAGGAAGTCAGCCTAAAAGTAACACTCCATCTCCTGCTAGCTGTCAGTCTAAATTCACCACTTGCTTTTAAGGTTCCAACAGTTTTTATCCAGACAGCATAGTTTAGAATTTTTTTCCCCACTTTATCCTTTTTTCCCCACTTTGTCCCACTCTGCACTGCACTGGTGCGGCCTCACCTCGAGTACTGTGTGCCGTTTTGGGCACCACAGCACAAGAAAGACATAAAGTGATTGGAGAGTGTCCAAAGGAGGGCAGCTAAGATGGGGAAGGGTCTAGAGGGGAAAGCGTATGAAGAGAGGCTGAAGGCCCTTGGTTTGTTCAGTCTAGAGAAGAGAAGGCTGAGAGGTGACCTCATCACGGCCTACGGCATCCTCACGAGGGGGGAGCAAAGGGGCAGGTGCTAATCTCCTCTCTCTGGTGACCAGCAACAGAACCCGCAGGAATGGCACGAAGCTGGGTCGGGAAGGTTTAGGTTAGATATCAGGAAAAAATTCTTCACAGAGAGGGTGGTCGGGCCCTGGAACAGGCCCCCCAGGGTCACAGCACTGAACCTGACTGAATTCAAGAAATGTCTGGACGATGCTCTCAGTCATCTGCTCTGATTGGGCTGGTCCTGTGTGGGGCCAGGAGTTGGGCTGATGGTCCCTATGGGTCCCTTCCAACTCAGGATATTCTATGACTCTCAGAAACATGTAACACAGAAGCAGTCACCTGCCAAGTGGCACTCAGCATCTGGTGGATTACACCCCAGCAAGATAACCATCTCACCGTTATGGCTTTTCTAAGCTGCCTGAAGGAATCTGGTTTTATTTTCACCCTGCTACTGCACTATCCTTGCCTGGAATACAACCCCAACTCAGTCCAATTTAAGCTCCAACATTTTGAGGCTTTGCTTCTGTAATCAGACCTCTCTGCAGAGTACGCAGCTCTGTGTGAATTAATTCGTGCTCTGCATCTCATAGCTGCGACTGAAATAGAATTATCTTCTAGAGAAAGTATCTAAGCTGAGAATAATTCTCCTTGGTGATAGAGAGCCCACCTAAACCTTCCAACCACTGCTCTGACGATTGCCTACCAATAGAGATGTGGAGGAGTAAAACTGCAAGAACATTTTCCCCTTGTGCCAGGTAGCATACACAGCATCGTTTCCTAACAGCTGACTGCAGCCCCCTCTTAGCTCAAGGCTGTTGAACAACAGCACGAGTTTGCCCGTATCACACACTTAAGGACTGACGAATCCCTTGAGCACGCTTCTGAGAAGAGGAGAGCTGCTTTGGCAGTGTGATGCTCTGACCAACTTGTTGCTGTGGGAAAGCATTTCAAATTCTCTTCCCCTCCCCGCTCTGGCTTTTCCAGAGGGAAGCAACGTTAGAAGACTAACTAGAGTGGGGGTGAATGCAGAGAACCTGCAGCTGAGGACACAAAGAGTTCGCCTGGGTACCAACCCGGGAGGCTGGTGGCGCATCCTTTCACGCTGCACCCTGGAGATGGCGCGGCAGCTGGCGTGGGAGGGGAGGAGGCTGGGCGCGCAGAGCTCAGCGCTGTGCACTCTGGCTGTGTTGCAGCAAGGTGGATGAACGGACAGTTAGGGTGAATAGCCTACTGGCCCTGGTTCGACAGCGTCAGAGCGCACCACTTCCAAAGCAGCCCTGCTGTGGGATAACGGCACTTTTTCAGAGCTGCTTCACCTAGCGAGGATTCCCCACAATTACTGCTCCTGCCCACAAGGGAAAGGCCAGGTATTACAACGAATGTTACAGGTGCTTAGCAATCCCATTTCAACTCCGAAGAACAGCCAGGGAAACGCGGAGGGTTCAGGAAGCAGCAGCAGGTTAGTTACCTATGACAGATGTGAACAACTCAGGAGCAGAGCTTCCCGCTGCCATGAAAGTTGCCCCGGCCACATCTTCGCTAAGATGCAAGCGCTGCAGAAAAACACATCACAGTCATTGATTACAACACTGGGAGGCTGAAGAAATTCAAATAGAAACATTAAACTGTCTGCCAAGCGTGGGAAACTGCAGATACGTATAAGGTTTGTGTTAATAAAGTTTAACTATAGGGGAAAAAGTCATTACAGGCATTAGCTACTTCAGTTAGCATCACCCTGTAGAGAGGGCAGGTTGCGGCTGTGACACTCTTCACAGAGGAGAGAAAGAGCAGTACTCTGGACAACAGCAAGGCAGTGTCACCAGTCACGGCTCTTTGCCTCCTCCATGACCCCAACAGTACAGACCTCCCCTCATCTGCCTTGGCCAGTAAAGGGCAGGGCTGGAGCTCAGCCTTGCTTCACCCCCGCCCGCCTTCCCTGGTATGACTTCAGCCTCGGACGCTGAACCCCTTTCACTTGGATCACGAACGAAGATACTTCCCTCCTACAGCCTTCCCCCTGCAGTCCCCAGGGACTACCTAACGCAGGGGTTTCTGGAAGGGAAAGGACCCACTATAGGAAAACTCCGCTGGCACACGCTGTTTCCACAGATTTACTTGGTTAATTACTTCCTTTATGTTTTCTGCATTCCCCCTGCTCCATCTGCGCAAGTCACTGTTCAGCAAACGCCGCAAGACTCTTAAAGACCACATGCCTTGCTGGCACCTTCCGTGGTTTAATGAGTAGCTAAAAAAAGCCACCCCCCACGATGCAGCCATAAACTGCTGAGCTGTTACTCCATAAAGCTGGCTCGCTTGCACGCGTACGAGTCGGTGGCTGCCGTTGTACAAGCAAGAGGAAAGCAGCTGAGGGTGGTGGGAGACGTTTCCCCAGCAGAACTGGCTGTTCGAAGCAACACACCCAGCCTGGCAGGATGGAGGAAGCCTTCCTCTCTCCTCTCCCTCTGTAGCGGTGCAGGGTTTCTCTGCAGCTTTATCTTTCCCAAAGCACATTTGCGTAGCATCAAGGATGGCAGAAATCTTCCCAACAACCTTATCTGGATTGAAGCTCCCACAAAGGGTATCCTAGGCCCGAAGGAGAAGGTAGCTCTACCCACTGACCATACAGATGTAACAGAAATAGCTGTACGGGTTCCAGGGACAAGGGAAAAGGAACAGGGGTACTCTCACAGGAATGCGTTTTACACAAGAGACCACGGCATCGCCGCACTGCTGAAAAGGCTTGTGGAGCCTGATTAAACACAGCTTCAGGGAAAAGGATTTTAAATAGGATTAAAACTACTGTCGAAGTTGTTCATAGGACCAGAAGTAGATCCCCGAAGGCCAGTTTCTTCTGCAGGATTCTCTATGGAAGTACAGGGACAGTCATCCTACAACAGTCAGTCTGCAAGTCAGTGGTGTCATTTGAAAGAAAAGACCATCGGTCAAGGAAACCGGCTGTGCCGGACGTTCTCTGTGGGGATGGTTTCCTTTAAAGCTATAGTAGGTTCCCTCAAGGACACACAACCGCGAGGCAACAGCAGCTATCACAGCACGAACAGTCGGAGCAGCTGGAGACCCGTCAGCTTGTGAACTCTTGTGCTGGGCACCACACGCGCAAAGCCGAAAAGCCCAGGGAAGCGAGCGCGCTGCGCATCTGCAGCATCCCAAGCCAAGACTTCATTTCTAGCCGAAAGAAAGCGACCGAACCCAGCCCTGGCGTGCGTCTGCCCAGGGCAGGCCAGCTCTGGCTAGGCAGCACTGGGAGTTGGTGAGCCCTGGCATGAAGGTGCCAGCAGCGTGCAGGTCCTCACCAGCCGGGCAGAGGGGCAGGAGGGAGGCACAGCCCCCCCAGGTCCTGCGGGGCCAGGAGGGAGACACAGCCCCCGGGTCCTGCAGGGCCAGGACCACATGCAGGGGCAGGACCCAGCTCTCAGGCAGCCGGCTGAGAGCTTGGCATCCTTCCCTTCCCTGGGTGGCTTTTTGTTTAGAAATACCGACACGTCTAAGCTCTCTTATGTTTTTTTGCTTTCCCAGCCTGATGCTTGGGAGGTTTCTAAGTTTTAATTTAGTGGTGTATGAAACTCAGAAACACCCCGTGGATCACTATTTTCATGCGAAACTCAAGAAATAAAAGGTTAGCATCTTCCAAGTCCCAGGAGAACCGAGCAACATGCCCAAAGCCGTAACTGAACTAAAGCACTGTCCCCTACACGGGCAATGAACAACACCCCAACCTTCTCAGAGTCTCCAATGGCTGGATCCTAGCTCAGGGGCAGGGTTTCTCAGCCAGAGAGAAGGGAGCACGTCAGAGCACAGGACAAGCTCTGCTGGGCTTATTACCTAGAAACCTGTGCTGCAGTTAGCACCGCTGGAGAGCCCACAGTGCGGGGCTGACTTTGGGAACCACTGCTCTAGACAACATGTTTTTCACTGTGTTATAAATTGCCTCAACCATGACATATACACCAGAATTACTGGAGAGGCAACTGCTAGCTGTAAGAGCATCAGCCAAGTTTACCTACCAGCAGACTGCCAGCCCATCGCCTGCGAGCGAGAACACAAGGCTGAGCCAACGCACACATGCAGCATTGAGCAACTAACGCAGCATGGGGAACACTCTAAGGCGACAGTAAATACACTACCATCACCTCCTGGGGCTCTCAAGCAGCACTGCTGCTAAAGCAGCACACAAGCTTAAGTAACATCTTCTAATACTTACTTCGCAAATCTTCTCCAGCGAAGGGACGAAGAAATCATCGCAGACAATCGCCAAAGCATAGAACATATACACAGCCTGCAAAAGAAAAGAGAAAATGTTGAGTCTGGAGATGGTCAAGCAGAAATGAACAGCAAGCATCCCAACTCATCTGAGGTTCGTTTCGGTGTGTACTTTTTTAAAAAATAAAATGCTCTTGCAAGAATTATTCATGGACTCTCTGGGATTTAATAGAAAGACCACAAAGTATTTACCCAAAAGTTCTCACAAGCTATCAAAAGCTGCCAACATTTTATCATCATCATAAAGACTTTTTCTTTTTAATTCACTGGATATTGCTAGGCCACACTTAAATATTTTTGCCTTCCTTTCCCTTGTTCCCTCTCCCCCCTCCTCCCTGTTGTACAGCACAAGGCTTTTTTTATGATCGCACTCTGTGAAAATCTAAACCCTAGAGGAGTAATTTTTGAAATGCTAGTGTTCTGAAAGAGGGGAAAGGAGCTTGTTTTCTGTGGCCGAGGTGCCCTGCCATGTCATTGGGGATCCCAGTGGTAATTCTTGCAAAACTCCACATAGGAACAACTTCCAAATGTAACCCAAGGGGGAACATGAGACTTGAAAGGACACCTAGTGAATCGACTTTTCAATTTCATGCAAGAAGCATTTCACCTGTATTTCTGTATTATTAAACAGAACGTGCTAGGGCCTGCTCTCTGGCCCAACAGGTAAACGGTACAGCATGGCTTACATCCTTGCAGCCAAGCTCTCGTCCTCCCCAAGGAGGGGAACCTGGTCCCCGTTGCCCAGAGGGAAGGATCTCTATCCCCTGCCTCGACTCAAGCCTTGGTGCTGGATAGCAAAATGTTCGTTGACATAGGGAAAAATCAGGTGAAAAGCATGCAGGTACCTAGCAGAGCTCACCACCACAGCCAGGCTGGTGCCCATGACCCAGTACGCTCTAGTTTACTGGCTCAGACGTATCAGAGGCCTCCCAGGCTACTCTTGAACCACCTTATGCAAACTTAGACCTGTGGTAAAGGAGCAGAGCCAGAGGAATAAGGGCATCACCAAAACAGGGCAGCCCTGCCCGCACTGCCCAGAGAACACGCTGCGATGAGGACAGCTGCCCTGGAGTGTCGTAGCAACGTTTTAAAGCCAAATGCCCTATGCAGTGGGGGGAGGTGGGAGAGAAGAGAGGACAACCGCACCCTCTGAAGATCTGCAAGACTTTGGAGGTTTGCAGTGCTCACCCCTCTCAAGGCTCCACGGTGTCAGGTACGCAGCGTATCTATTACGGCTGGCATCCCCGTAGGGACTACAGAACACCCTGTCTGCAAGTGCTGCCAGAAACCTATCAGAGAGCGCGTCTGCGCTGCCGTCGTGGACCTCGTTCCCAGCAGACTGCGGTATCGGCAAAGGTTTATTTATTGCTACGTGCTTGTGAAAGCGCACAGGCACGAGAGAGACCCTTCGATTCTGGGCGTGTAAGCAGAGAGACGAGGATCAGGGCGGAAGGCTGGAACAAGCGGCACTGCAGCAGCTGTGAGCAGACCAGCGGTGTCCAAGAAGAGGGGGCATGAACGGCTGCGCACAGCGAGGCAGCGGAGGTGCCCCCCTGGGCTCTGCCTCTCCAGCTCCCCCCAGGAGTTCGCTGGTCACCTCTGGCAGAGGTTGGACCCCGGAGGGGCTGCGCCCCGTGTTCAGGCCAGCAGGCTCACCGCTCCCGCACGTCGAAGGACGTCACCCCCCGCGCAGCACGGCGTCACCGCAGAGGGAGGCACGCGTGCTGCTCTGGGGCAGTGCGTATCGTTAACCACTCGTCGCCGCCAGGTTTGCACGGCGCACAGCACAGCCCGCGGGCTGCCTCACGGCGTCACAGCCCTGCGGCGGCGGCTGCAGTCCCACGCTGTTGGGAGTTTACACCCCTTGGCCGACTTGATCAGGTAAATCTCCCTCAACTGGAAATGCACATAATATTTGGCTAGATTCTCAGTACGTGTAGTTGTTGGGGTTTTTTCTTTTTTCTTTTTTTTAGGGTTTTTTTTTGTTGGGTTTTTTTGTTGTTGTTGTTGTTTTTTAAAGATGGAGCTTCTCACCTGTAGAGGTACCTGCACTGAGCCTGAAAGCAAACAGGTTTTGGCATCTGGTCTGATAACGCAGGCGAGCATCCACCAGTCCCTTGCTTTTTCACAGTATCGCTCACAGGCATTACAACATTATTCACCTTTCCACTCCCAAAGTGAGACAAAACACCTTTTTGTAACACCTGCCATGTACCACCACAGAATTATTTTTGTAAGTAGTGTAGCTCCAGTGAATAACTAGAGCTGAGAGAAGTGGCCAATATCTGTAGAAACGCAGTGTCTCAATCCCACCAACGCACAGAGTTACTATTACATCACCAACAGACTCTCCTGCTTCGCTAGTCTCTGAAGTTTGCTGTTGAAGCTCAGGTGATGGGAGAAGACCAGAGCATTTTTTTCTGGAGGGAAAGCAGTAATAAAAATGCCCTCTGGGGTGTTTTTCTCAGTTTTAACTTTCCAGGAACAGGTTTAAATCCCCCAAGCCCCCAGCCCCCCAGATTTTCACTTGCCAGAATTTAATTACAACTTTGCTGCAAAAAAAAGCCAGTAATTTCTCTGAAAACCTCAGCCGTGAAAACTTTTCAAGCTCAAAAATAATTCAAGTATATTTTTTTCATTGATTAGTGATGGGATGATTTTTGACATCATCTTGAAGATTCAGTGCTAGACTGTCCCTTAGGACAGTTCTGTGCCCTTCCGTGACTGCTCATAAACATGAACAAATGGAACCTGTCCTTGGTGAAACGCTTACATTGCAAAATGGCCCAGAGGACCACGAACGTAAGCAAAATTCCTGGCCCACAACTCTGCCGGGTGCAGCAGAGACCTTGTAGAGGGAGCACCAGCTGCTGCCACCACACCAACAGATAACTGTATGAACACAGATAAAGGCAGCAAATGGCCCACAGACGTCGTGCACCACAGGAAGAAGGATCAGAAACAGCCCCAGAGAGTTACGTGGCCAAATCCCGTTGAAATACAATAGATAGCGGGTGCCCAACTTCAGCCTGGATTTTTTGATCTGCTAATCATATTAATCTGCAGCGGGTCAAGCCATCATTTTCCCTTCCTAAATACACAGTAATGCCTTTCAAGAACACTAATCTGTACATCATCCCTATAAATTGAGCGCATCCTCTATACTCGACATAATCTACACTCAGAGAGAGCAGGGCATCATGTGGTTGCTGGGGCTTCCTACAATCTGCTGCTGTTGTGGTAGCCAAGTTCTCCTGAAGGGGGGCAAGGCAACGGGGACAGAGAGAAGACAACAAACCAAAAAACTACCACACACTCAAAAGCCAAACCAGGTCACTTTGGCATCTCCCTCCACACGTGGAGTGTGCACAGGCACAGTCTTTGCCTCCTGTGTGTCCTCACCGTTTGCTCAGATCATGCGAAGTTACTGCATCGTACGCGGTGCTCACCAGACATACGTCAGTCTGGAAGGACATCAGGTGCAAGATGTCCATCAGTTTAAGTTTATCCATGTACCCATAACCGTACGCAGGTACAAAAGCCACATCTCGCTGCGTTCTGATTTTAGAGGGCACCACCACAACCCAAAAAGGGGACAAGGGAATTTGGTTTTGTCCACCCATGCTCACACATTTCTAGTATGAGGTACAAGAGAAAAGGCAAAAAGGGGACCAAAATAAGTAAGGAGTAGAAAAGCAAATGGGAAGGAACTGCTGTCACACTTCCTCTGTTCCCCTTGGAGGCAGCGGGGAACGCCGTGCTGCTCTGCCTGCTGAACGCGCCGAGCCAAAGCCTGCGGGAGTCAGTATGGTTATTGTGGGTGATGGCAGCAAATTTTAACACGAGCCTGACGGAACAGATCAGGCTGAACTCACACTGACTTCTAAGTCCTAGCATTTATTTTTTAATGACCTCATTGCTGTCACAATTCTGGTTTCGGCTGGGAGTCTTCCCTAATTTTATTTAACTGGCTTAAGTGCAATACAGTATAAAGTGTCAAAATCCAAGGAGTTTCTGGCTAGAAAGCAGCGTGTTCACAATCTACAGCGCTGGCAGCTACACCCTTGGTAAGCGAACACATGAAGACAATAACTGTTACTTCCTAGAACGCTGTCTGGGGTTTTTTGGTGGGTTTTTTTAGGTTGTTTGGTTTTTAAACAAACAAACCAAAATAAGGTTTAGAGTTTGGCCCAGCAGGAACACAATCAAAAAATTTCATTTTAGTTGGAGTCAATCTTGTAAAGGTGGAGCCCAGACACCGGTCCAGGCTCCTTTATGCAGAAAGAGGGAAGCCAGCCAGCATCAGGGCAGGCAAGTCTGCTCCCTATGTCAAACGGCTCTAACATTTTGCAGATGACCAGGTGGTATCAGCTTCTGTCTGGGTTAACTTGAGAGTCCAGCAGAGTCCCATCGCTTCTCCCTTCAGCACACACAAGCCTGTGCTTGCAGGCACCACAGGGGCAGCAGGTTCATCACAGGTAAGGAAGCAGCAGGGCAGCACCTGCTGAAGGTTGTTCACCTGAAAACAGCCACCGGGGATTATAAAGGCAGGGGATAAAGTTGGGGGAGTGTGGGTGTGCCAGGGCAGAGCTGGAGCGGGACGTAAGGGCAACAGCAGGCGATGTGATGGACAGGACACAAAAAATAAGTCTCGACCCCACCACCATTTAGCTGTGTTTGGCTTGAAGTGAAGGCATGGAAGTCTTTGAACAGGCAACCTACTTAAAAGACACTCTTCCTCCCCAGAAGGACATCAAAAAAATATGAAAATATAATGGCCCTGCACAAAAGGATTATAAATACCAGATTAAATATTACATTAGGATTGATTTTAAAATGATGATTCTAACAAACAAGCATCAGAGAAGTAATTGCGGTCTCTGCAAAGGAGATTAAATATCTTACTTGAAATACATGTTCCATTGCACAGTACATAAATGGCAATTTACCATGTTTGTCTGGCTGAGTCTCCTGTGCCACTCTTCATACTTCGATTAAAACTTGGTTTACTGAGCTAAAGCAAGAAGCTTTTCCTAAGAAAGCTTAAATGGTGTAGGAGCAATTCCCACAGCCCTGCCTTCCTCCCGGGGAGCCGGGAAAGGAAGAAGTGACTGTCCCTGGCTGCTCCTGCCGCGGACCTCCCGCCCTGGCTGAGCAGGCACAGCCAAGGCCATCACTGAAACCACTGTAACCAAGCACACGGCTTTCCTCAATTCCAACAAAGCCATCTAAAAGTCCGTTATTAAAGAGAAACTTAAAAACAAACACAAAGGAAAAAACCCTCAAACCAAGCAAACAAGGAATTCATAGGGTCCAAGTTTACTTGGAGCAGCAGCCCATGGCACCACGATGTGCTCCCAGCAAGCTGCCTGTGTTGTGCAGCATCGCTGAAGCAGGCACGTCCAGGGCACTGGAAAATCATGGCCCTAACAAGCCAGCTCTGTGCCACAGAAATGAGATGCGGCTGGTTTTTGGCTCGCTGCAGACGCAGATGATGACAGGATGCATCTAGAGCGACCTACATTTTCTGTGCGGCTGGCCCAAGGGAGGCAGGTGTCCCCTTGGTGCGCCCCGTTCCCATGGCTACACGCGAGGATGGAAAGCGAGAAGCAGGAGGGACTGCTAAGCACAGCCACCCGTCCTTCAGCCCTGCTCGGCGTGCAGCGCCCCGGCTCTGCCCAGGGAGGAGCTCGGCCTCCACCACACACATGCACAGACTTCACACCGGCAGCACAACGCGTACTGGCATCGCATTCGGGATCTGCCCAGAGAAAGCTGGGAAAAGGGGAACCGATGCTGCTCTGTCAACAAAACTGGGATAACACAGGGATCAGGGCAGCGCCTGCGGCTGGGCAGATGAAGGCTGAGCAGCGATGGGGCAGGGAGGAAAGATAGTGCCCATCCCATCGAGCTTTTCCAGGGAAACCCGCAGAAGTGCCCAAACCCTCCTTCCTCTGCTGTCAGCAAAAACCTTACAAATTACTTGGCCAAGTGACTTCCCTCCCCATCTCGTGGAGGTCACGGGTGCCTATCGCCCAGCGTCCATGAGCACGGTAGGGCTGGGGGGGTCTGTGTGGGCGTCAGTACGTGTCCTCCAGAACAACCCAAAACCCAGTAAAATGCCACGAGAACACCTAGACACCTGCACACCGTGGGGAACAACGTTAAGATTGCAAAGCAAAGCTCTCAGGCGCTGGGGAGCTCCCGGACTGCAGGCTGTATGCTTGATCCTCTAAGCAGCGAAAAGCACCAGACCCTTAAAATCCAGGTCCTCGCTGCCCCCACACCGAACACCCCAAACCAGTGCCTTAGAGGGGCAGTACTGTCCACAGCAGCATGCCCTCTTCTCAGACAGAACATGAAAATAATTAAGAGCAGTGAAGCAATCAGTTGATGAATTATCTAGGGGGAAATCAAACGCTATAGCTCCAAACCTGTAATATGTTTTTAGTGGCCCACTTTTCCTTTAAACATTTTCAGCTCAGACCTAAAACTACTGCTAAACCATCCCTGCTCAGTTTTTTCCTCGATTTTTGAAGTGTTTAGGGATTTGCTTTTATCTTTATGAAGCATCAGATTATGTTAAGTAATTCTGCACAGCCTTGCCATGGGATCTGCTGGGGTCTTTGTGGTTTCACTTTTATCAAACAACAGGGAGAAGATGCCTTGGGAATCCCCCCAGAGGCCGTCTCCCGTCTTTCAGAAATAAACATGAAAGTATGGGCAAAGGGGGAGAAGAGAAAGAACAAGGTTTTACAGAAACGAATAAAAACAGTTTAAGGGGAGGTCAATAAACATGAGAAGCATGATGATAACCTGCTAACCATCACTCCGTTGTTACCCCTACCGTTACAAAGTCCAAAGAAATTTCAGTGGAGACAATGTGACCGTGTGTCTATACCCTTTTTTGCCCACAAAGCGTATTTCCGTGCATGCTCTGATTGACCAGACATTTGGTAACTGTGTCGCTGGAGGGTAAAACACAGAATGAGAGGTTTATCACCCAAATACAATGACAACCCCTTTCAACCCCGACTAAAAAGGCAGGGTGCTAAATGCTGACAGTTGTCTATTTTCTCTACGTATGAGATTTTTCTTTGACCATAGGTTACAGATACTCCACTATAGAAGGCAAAGCACTTGTCATTGCTAGTTCTGCTGCCCACCCCACCACCCAAGGGGCTGGACCAGCGCCACGGCCCATGAAGCTTAGGGAGCTTTCCTCGGGATCCACGGAGCTGGCAGCTCGGGCTAAAAAGACACTGGGGGACGACTCCGCTGTTGGCTGCTGTCTGGGACCTGTACACCTTGTGACAACCTCCAACAGCCAAGGGGTCGCCCCAGGTACTGCTGTGCTAGAAAGAGTGAACCCAGTTGAGTCCTGCACCTCGGGGACACACGAGCTGGAGGATGGTCAATAAAACCACTATGGAGAGTGATGGAGCACTGATGGACCCAGCTATCTGTCTTGCTGCTTGCTGGAGGGGAAGAAACTGGGTATGTCTCCGTTAGGAGAGCAGATGCTTACATCTAGTGTTCATTCATTAAAAATGGATTTTCCTTTTTATTCTGAATTAGACAGTTGTTACTGAAATTTCAGTCCTCCAAACCCCATTCTGATACATGTTAGAAGTATATTCAGAAAGGACAAAAAAGCCTATGGAAAAATAAACTACCTTGAGAGCAACTATGAAGCCTAAATTGTAATTTAAAGTAGACTGGAAAATAACCCAGCTCATAGTTTATGTAGTCAACTGTATGAAAATATGGCGTGATTTCATTGTTTCTGATAATGAAGAAATACAGTCCAGGTCTCATCTCTTTCAAATAGCGTGGAAAAACACATTCAGAGGTATGGATCACACAGAAATTAAGGATCATTTTAGCAACTCCTGTTTTTAATGGTCTCGTTATAAACTTATTCCTGTAACTCAAGAGATTCTTGAAATATAATTTTTGTGTCAAAATCTAAGGAATGTGAGGTTACAAGGTAGCAACGTGCTGCTATAATCATAATCTTCTGCTTGGAGTGGCTGCAGGAGTTTGCTAATTGTTTTTCAAGTAGAGAGATGAATTTACCTGCACAGAGTGAATACCTGTCTTAAACAATCCCTGTAACGCTTTTTTGTGTTACCCACAGTACGGTTACAAGGGTGCCAACACCCTGCCAGTATTTTTCAAGACTAGACCGAGATGTTTACACACTTTCTGTATGGATTAAGAGCAGTTAATGTAGCTCCTTGCGTTAGCAGATGATGAAGATTGACCTTTTGGGCATTCAGAACAGGGCACTGCGCTAACCACCAGCACCAGAGATGAGCGAGAGCCACCACGTGCGGCACCGACCCTGCGGTGTGGCGCGCAGGGACTGCAGCGGTTTAAGACAACCCTACTCCATCTCCAGGCAGAAGCAGCTCACAGCCCATGGGGGGTGAGAGACTCTGGACGACTAGCTGCTGCATGATACTACTTAGAGAGGTTTTATACAAATTTTTGGGAGTATTCTTGTGGGTGCTAAAAAAATCTAGCTCAGGTCCAGTGCTCACTTTTCAAAATATCTCGAAGTTCAATGTTCCCGTAGAAACATGGAAGCCCTGAGCTTGCCAAAGTCAATATTGATGTTACTCAACAAATTATTGCAGCCATTTACATGAAATAAAATCGTAACACAGAGCACTTGCATTACAACATGCAATACAACCTAATTTAAACTCCAGAAGAAATCATGAATCATTGCACACAGCTAACAGTGACTGCTCATTTAAGCTGACTAAAAATTATTAAATCCTTTTAAACATTCATCAGAAGCAGGTATTTTCTTGGCTGCTTAAGAATGCCTCTTCCCCCAAGAAGCACCAATTTGGCAGCTCTTCTCAAATTAAGACGGAAGGAAAGAATTGCCTTCACCTACCTAACAAAAGTCAAGGAACGCATTTGGAGAGACAGCTTGTCCCTTTGTGAGAGTACTGCAGCTGCTGAATGCAAGGTCCTCTAACGCTAGCCAAGGGTCCAGTGGACTGACCGACTAGGGTTATTTAAATAAATTTATCTTGCATATCTTTAATTTTGGCCTTAACTGTGCACATACTGACTTGTTTGGGGCAAAGATTACGAAACTCCAAGCCCAAAATTGCAGATTTCTGATATTAGTAAGGTCTGTAAAATAGCATCCTGGCACACTTCTGGACTTTGAGGCAAATCCCTCACCTGCCTGATGTCCTCCAGAATTCCCAAGAGGATCCAGAAAACCCTGCAGTTGATAAATGAGAAGTTATGATCTTTCTTTTAATATATTCAGGAAGAAAAACTCACTTTAGCAACTTAACTACTCAGGGGAGTTCTGGAGACCCAAACTTTTTTCTTTTTTTAAAAATTAATCCGCTTGATAATCCTTTAAAAAGAAAACCCTCTCTAATTTCTTTCTCCTACAGCTATGTCAGAACAGGTACCACAAGGATTTTGTGGGGAAATTTCTGGGATAAGACTTCACTTGTTTTGAAGGCAATTACATGAACGTCTTCCTTTGACCTGTCAACCCTGCAGCATCCTCGCGCTCAGAGGCAGAGGACCGTACTGCCCAACAGCCTCAGCAAAGCCAGTCTGGCTGGAGGGAAGCAGCGCACAGGAGCTGACTGACATGACAGCACGTGCCTGTGCTCACGGGCTGCAGCGGGGCTTTTGAAAGGGGTTTGTGTAAAACCCAAGTGTGTCATACTCGGTGTAGCCACTGGAACTCACTCTCAACCAGGACTCCGAGCAGAAGTCCCTCTGGGCAGGAGGTGGCAGCCACCGCAATGAGCGTCCCGAGCCCAGTCCACAGCGATGGGAGAGGAAACAAAAAGTGAAAACTTACACAGAGGACGTGCAGGACCACAGCTCCATGTCTCCTGTCCTCATTCGTGAAAATGTCATTGGGGAATTCATGGAGAGCTGCAAAAAAGGGGAAAAAGAAAGCTCAGATGTTTAATCAGCCACTCAAAACCACCGCACGTGCTGTTAAGTAACACAACGAAATGTTGTCCGAGCCCTTCTACTGGGCAGCACTCCCACCACGACCACCCCAGAAGCTCTTTGGTTTGCCTCCCTGTCAGTTTAGCTTAACTTGCCCTCTGGCAATTACAGCCTTTCCCAGGATGTCTGCTGTGTTATGTGCTTCTGCGGCAACCACAACGCTGCATCCCCAAAGGCGCCTTGGGGGGGGGGCAGATAAATCTGGAGAGCACAGCACTGTGCTTTCCTGAAAACGCTCAAGGGAAACAGCATTGTGCAGAGTAGGTGGCGACAGGTCATTCTCACCGAGCACTTCTGACTTATGGTTTTGTCCCTGAAAATGGACGGGTAAGAGCCTCCCTCCCGCCGCACCCCCGGCACCA